>OX326961.1:30608179-31135679 GCA_946800325.1 Luzula sylvatica | reverse complement strand
CAACAATAAAAAATTCAAGTATTACTTATTGATGCATTATAAGTATCTGACAAATATCTAGACGTATTCGAGAAATATCTGATATTATTTTGAAATATAATATTCGAATCCACCACGTAAAGTATTCGATATGTATCAGACGAGTATCCGACAAGTATCGATATCCGATATGATACAACTTGATTTTATCCCCATAACATAGTGAATAACCGCACAAAATTTCCTATACTGCTTGCTATACAAACATGGTCGGTATTGGCTTTGGCCGAGTAGGCCCCGGCCACAGCCTCCAAAACTAAAAGACCTCCAATAATTTGTATTTAACATAGTATATATAATACCAATAAATCAAACTCACAACCCAAACAAGGTCCAAACCCGTTAATACTTATACAAACTTCTCTGCACTCTGCCGACTGCCGTAACTAGCGACATGACGGGCGATACGACGGGCGAGGGATGACTGCATGGCGTGACACGACACGACACGACACGATGATTAGAAGAAGACACAGAGCTAGCCGTTTCTCTTCTCGAAACTTGTTTTTTCGCCGCCTACCAAAGAAGAGAAGAAAGCTTATGCATTTTCTGAGATTTTGCAGGTGTTTCTGAGTATTTCTCCCAATCACAGCAATTTACAAGAGTGTGTTTCAGGGATTATGCCAATTTCAGCAATTTGCAAGAGTGTTTCAGGGATTACGTCAATTTCAGTAGGGAATTCCGTCAAATTCGGCAGAGGGTCGGTTTCAGATTTCGAGAATTGAAGGTATACTCAATTTGTGTTAGTTTAATTTGCTGAAAATTGTGTATAATTTGTTCTATGGTAAAACTGTATTTAATTTGCTGAAAATTGTGTTCAATTTGTGTTAGTTTAATTTGTTCTCGAGGACAAATTCGGTAGAGGGTCAATTTGTCGTTAATTTACTGAAAATTGTATTTAGTCAGTTTGTATAATTTGTTCTCTGGTATTTAATTTCAGCAATTTAACATTTGTCTAGTTTGTTCTTTGCTGTGTAGTTTCATAGTTTGTTCTCTTCGAATAAGGGTCGAACAATTTAAGATATACAAGAATATTTTTTGTTTCTATTTAAATTGAAGGATTTTCTAAGTTATAATGGAGAATCATATATTGATGGAAATGATTTATATATGAAATTAATCTTTTTGAAGAATTGATTGTCAAGTGACGTAAACAAACCAATTGAAATACTAAATTATTTGAACACTATGCAAATTTGTTATTCAAATTCGTGAATTGTATATCAAGTACTTATGATCATTGCGGTTACAGTTGCTTCAGACGAAATAAGTTTTTCGAAGTTGAAATTAGTTAAAAATTATTTTCTATCAACTATGTCACAAGAGAGGTTAAATGAATTAGCAATATTATGAATTGAAAATGATTTCGCGAAAGATTTAGATCATGCAAATTTAATTGATGTATTTGTTTCAAAAAATACAAAAAGAATGATATTTAAGTGATTATTCTAGTTATATGTAATATTTTAACCTTAATTTTATAAATATTTATTCAATTCTAAATTTTAAAATATTTTTCTCTTAAATTTGAATTATGGTCGTAACATTACACGTATCTCAAAATATGCTGGACCGGGTCTGTATACACTATACACAAACCCAAATCTACCGTTGATAAATAATATGGAAAAATCTCCATCGTTGGTACTCAAGTTCAACATTTCGGAGTAATGATACGGACACAAATATCAACCACAAATATAACACAAATGTCTAAGTTTGTGTTTGATTTATGATTTATATATGCATAATTAACATTACAAACTTAGTTATTTACTTATTTGTGACATATTTGTGGTTAATATTTGTGACTCTATTATTACTCAACATTTCGGATCCTGTACTATTCTTGAAGTACGGAGTTACTTACAACAGTCCACGTGACATCCAACCATTCCTTTCCTTTTCTTGCACTGAACGGTTATGACTCTTATGAGAGAGAAAATACAAGCTCAGACCTATAAATATAATTTCTCGAATGCTCTCGGTGTTTCTCTACTCTTCTCCGGTCCATTCTCAAAAAATATTTAACTACTCTCAACCAGGTTCATTCAAAATTTGTATATTTTTGTACGGTAAGAGCTTGAAATTAACGGCAGCGATTTGATTAAAGATAGGATTATACGGCTGACATTTACGCGCGGTTCTTGAAGGAGCTATTGTTAGTACGTATACTCTCTCTCTCTCTCTCTCTCTCTCTGTGATCGAAGGAAAAAAGAAGAAAAAGAAGAAGAAAAATCGTTCTATATAAAGAAATAGTGGCGATCTTGCTGTAGAAATCTTCTTGGAATGTATAAGGTAAGGTTTTTTATCCTGGATCTTAAACTTTTAGCTTGCATTTATTGTATTTCTTGATGTATTTTGATTTGATTTCAGATCGTTGGATATCTTTATAGGTCAATTTTGTAATGGTTTGTTTTGTTCATAAAGTAGTAGATCTTTGTAGTTTTGATTTTGTTGAGGAATCGATGCCTTAACCATGGCTGAATAGATGTATAGAACAGAGGATTTAGTTTTCTCTCATGTAGTCTTTGATTAAGAAATTAGTCAATTTTGCACAAAATTGAGCTCGAATAACTTCGTTAACATTATGATTATACAGATCAAACGATTTTGAGATGGATACTTCTCATTTTTGTTTCAAGAAACGTGTTTTTTTCATAAAACCTGAGACATCTGTTTGAATACTTTTCAGATGGGAGAATCTAGGCCTTTTGATTGGGTTTGTGCTCTCTGCGACAACGGTGGTGAAATTTTGAGGTAATTACTCTTCATTCTTTTTTAACCTGTAATCTTTTCTCCAAAATGAGCTAAATCTAAAATTCTAAATCAATTTTGCATATCAATTCAGTTGCAAAGGGAAATGTCTAAGGTCATTTCATGTGTTTAAAGACGAGACTGAGGGCTGCGAGACTGTTGGCTTTACCAGACAACAAATCAAGGTATTTTTCATCTTTTACTAATCAATTATTTGTTGGCTTTTCTTTCGTTACTGATACTGATTAATTCCAATCAAAATTTGTAGCATCTTGATGTTTATCTCTGCGGTAATTGCCTGCACAGGCAGCATCAATGCTATGCTTGCGGCCAATTGGGTTCGTCAGACAAGGCAAATCGCGAAGTACACCCTTTTCATCGTTTCTCATTCATATTCATATTCGTATACACGTACATATATATTAATTATTAACATAATGATTGTTGTAAAAGGTGTATATTTGCAGCGCATATGACTGTGGGCACCACTACCACCCAAAATGCGTGTCGCGATTACTCCACCCTAATAACGAATCAAAAGCGGCCCAATTAGCGCAGAATATCAAAGAAGGCTTGAGTTTCTCATGTACGAGACATAAATGCGCCATTTGTAGAGGATCAGAAAACAAGAATGTTAGAGATCTCCAGTTTGCACTCTGCAGACGCTGCCCTGTTGCGTACCACCGCAGATGCCTTCCTCGGTACGGCTTTGATAAATAATTTGAGAGTTTATTTTAATTTAATACTATTTTGTGTATAGGGAGATTATATTTGAAAAGCCTGAAAATACTTTGCCAACGAGGGCTTGGGACGATCTTGTCAAAGACCGTATTATAATTTATTGCATGTAAGTATGTTTCGTATTTCTCTCCAATTTTCGAAATAGTAATTAGTTTTATCATGTATTTATTCAGGAAGCATAGGATTGACGGATCAATAGGAACGCCCGCGAGAAATCACATAAAATTCCCTGAAAATATGCACGAAAAACCTAAATTCAGATCCGAATCTACTAAACCCATTGTCAAAACAAGACTCGTAACCGAATTTGATAAACAACCCGATAAGAAGAGGCCGAGAATGCCTGATGGGACTTCGCCACGTGCAGGAGAAAAGCAAATAGGGTTTGAAAATAATACTTGGCATAGAGAAAAGCAGAAACTTTTCGAAACTAATCTGCCTAGAGAAAAGCAGAAATATTTCCAAAATAATTGGAATAAAGAAAAGCAAAAGAGTTACGATAATGATGCTGCGAGTTATGCCAGTTCGTTTCCGAGCATAGACGAAAGCACCAAAAATAAGTAAGAATTTATTTGTTCACGATTACATTCTTTCTAAAATCACGCTTACTAATAATCTTTTTATTTATTTATTTATTTATTTATTAGAATTCGTGATTTGTGGGAGAGTTGTTCGTCTGGGCTAACATTGGAGAATGTGAGAGAGAAATTCAAAATGCCAAGTACTCATCGCGGCATGACCAAGCATATGGACCTCTCTGCAACCGAAGACCAAATCAAAGAAGCTGTTGAGGTACTTACCACTTTATTATACTATAAATCGTTATATGGACTAACAAGTAACAAATTTTGGTTCTTATATGGGGATCGATATGAAGATTATTAAAACTGCTTGGACTAGAGTGAATAATGGCGAACCGATTGAGCAAGTTAAGGAATTTTGTTCTGAAGATTTGATTCATCAAGCCGCCACATGGAAGGTATGTATGGTACCTGCTTTAGTATTTTCTTTTGTTGTGTGGATTATACTTTATAGCAATGATTTGTTTGTTTTATTTTATTTGCAGAATAAATTGAATGTATATCTCGCGCCTTTTATTCACATGAATCGGTACACTTCTTTTGGCCGCCATTTTACCAAAGTTGATAAGCTTATCGAGGTATCATTATTATCTTTTTAACTTAATTTGATACTTATTCATAATGTCAATGTTTATTATATTTTTGTTTGCCATATTCTGTTACACAGATTGTGGAGAGGCTTCAGTGGTATGTGAACGATGGCGACATGGTAATTGATTAATAATAATCGTTGAATATTTTTTAAATAATTCTGATTTATAATTTACTAGTGTCTTTTTTTAATTTATTTCAGGTGGTTGATTTTTGCTGTGGTTCGAATGATTTCAGCATTCTTATGAGAGAAAAACTCGAATCAGTTGGAAAGAAATGCTTCTTTAAAAATTTCGATCTTCATGAACCGAAGGTATTTTTCATTTTCTCTCTCCATTTTATATTTTAATTTGTAAAATAATATATTTTCTTTTTCAGAATGATTTTAACTTTGAAAAAAGAGACTGGATGACTGTGCAACCAGCCGAATTACCTGATGGTTCTCGCCTGGTAATTTTGCAAAATTAAAGAACAAAATTTTCATATTTTCATATTCAGTCTTAAAAATTAATTTTGTTTCTAAGTTAGATTATTATTTTTTTTTTTATTGTGTAAATTGAAATAGATCATGGGCCTTAATCCTCCATTTGGAATGAAAGCCGCTCTTGCAAACAAATTCATTGCTCAAGCCCTCAAATTCAGGCCCAAAATAATGATTCTCATTGTTCCAACAGAAACTAAAAGGTACTTCTTTTTTCTTATATTTTTCCCTAATTATACTTGGATTTAATTTAATATTATGTTAGGACTTTAAGCAAAATTAGGCAATCTATTTTGAATGAATGTTTTATTTATAACCATAAATGCATGTTTAATTGATTTTATAGTTAATATTTGAAATGATTTGGCGGTTTAGGTTGGACGAGGAAGGCGGTGAATATGACCTGACTTGGTTCGATCCCTCGCTGCTTTCTGGCAAGGTACAACTTCATATCCCCATTCTTTATAATATATTTTGTTTAAATAATACGAGTTTCGTGATGTAACGATTTTTGTGTTTTTTTTTGTACAGTCATTTTATTTACCAGGATCCATAGACGACGATCACAACAGAATGGAACAATGGAATCTGAAACCACCTCCTCTCTATCTCTGGAGTCGCAGAGATTGGGCCCAATATCACACAGAAATCGCCAACAATCACGGCCATTTCTCGCTAACTTTCCAAGACCCGAACCCAGAATCTAACCCTAATATCAATAACGTCCCGATCCCACAATCAATCCCCAATACTGAAATCGTTCCGATCCCAGAACCGAACTCCAATACCGAAATCGTTACGAACTCAGAATCAAACGCTAGCACCGAAATGGTTCCGTACCGAGAATCAACCCCTAATATTGAATTGCGTTATTACTCTTCTACGGATGATGAAGAAGAAGATGAAAATGAAGAAGAAGAAGAAGACAAAGAAGAAGAAGAAGGCGAGACGGTGGGACCCGGAACCGGTACTAGTCCCGAAGAAGGTGAAATCACGGATCTTTTAAAGGACAAGGACGAGGAGGACGACAGCGGAGAGCTCATATTTTTATCCGAGCTGATTAATTCCTCCCCCGAACCCGATGAATTTCAATCGGATTATAACAAAAATTACGAATCCGGCATATCGAAAATCAAGTTCGACTATAGCAGTTTCGGACCTAACCCATCCGACCCTCTCCCCGGCCCATCCGGCCCGATTAACTCACTCGACCATGTATGGTCTTCTGATAACGATACCGACGACGATGATTGATTGATTAATTGATCTTTGATTCTTTATTAACTCATTAATTGGCTGTTGGTAGTATCAGCCGCGTGAATACTATTCATTGGCGTAAATATGTCCATGTGAATGATTTTTCTGGTTTGAACAGTACTTGCAGAGTTGCAGTACAGAGTAAATAAATAAATAAATAAATAAAACAATTGTGTTTGAATAAATGGTTCCATTTGAATTGTTTAATTGAAATTGCAGAGAATCTGATTGTCAGGTTTCATACTCCTCCTCTAGGATCTGGTGCAATAGTCAAATGTTATAGCACTCGTATTATTATTATTATTATTATTATTATAATAGTATACATAATTAAGGACCATACAACGATACAAGTTGCAATATATGAAAGCAAAATTGTATTGGGGACAACACAGAGCATTGTCGGATGGAGTGGAAATTCCGCAACCCTAAGTTGTAATCCCAAGGAGGCACGTGAGATCGCCCAAATTAAGTGGGTAATAAAACCAGTAAGCTCGTACTATTTACCACGGACACAGGACGTGAATCGATGCAAGTGCCATTACTCACTGGGATCAAGATATCACGAGTGACTGACTGGTCCCTTTTGCCCTCGGCCATTTATGCCAAGTCAAATGTCAAAGTATAGCTAGCTTCATAATGGACCCAAGTTACTTACTTGTTCATTCTTTTTGAAACATTTTTTCAATGTTGGTGTACTTGGTAGCAGCAAATTTGAAGAATTGAAGGGGGTTTAGTCTAGTGTTAGTGTTAGTGTTAGTGTAGTGCAAGTTCCAATAGAAGAGAACATAACAACGATTTGGATAACAAAACTAGTGCAGCACTTTGGTCTTGCATTTGCATGTAGTAATAATTTTGAGAAAGACTTTATTAGGATGGGAAATGGGAAATTGGGAAAAGTGAGTTTGAATTCAGATTTGGACTTGTTTCGTTTCAAATATTCAGACAGCCATTCACCCATGTCGTGTCTTGCATATGTATAAACTTCAACGGTGCTTCTTATCGAATAATGATTTGGATTTCGTGAGCTCAAAAGGTTTTCTTGTATTCTTCTTAATATTTGGTAATGAAGTTTGTTACTCGTACTTGATAGATTTTATAAAAAAAAATATAATGATCATGTAAAAAATATTTTGTTTAAAAGAAACCCCTGACTAAAAAGATCATTTCTCTTGTTTAGGAAATTTACCGCACCTATATTTTGAATTCAATTTTGTGCAATTTATTTGTGCCACATCATTATATTCATTTTGATTATTAAATTATGATATGTGGTAAAAATTAGACCATTGATTTTTTAAACATATTTTATGTGTAGCCATTTAATTGTCACTTATTTTACATCACATTTTGAGCATTCTTAGAAATCCATACTATCCTATATTAATGCTATTATTATTGGCCAGGTTTATACTAAATTTATTCAATTGTTTATCATTTCACATAAGATTACATGATCAAATTTGAATGTAATGAAAGATGAAAAATTTATATATAAAATATTAACAATTTAATATGTAATATTATAAAACATACAACATACTAATTTTAAAAAAATCATCAAATATATTCGTTTTAAATTTCTATTTATTTTGACCTCCATATTAGCAATAGTCCATACAAATCATTTTCCATAATTTAAATTTGTAAAAAAAATTATGTAAAAAATACAATGCAAAAAGTGCATTTTTACATAATATAATTTTAAGTATTTTATTTACATAATAGGACTTTAAGAATTAATATTTATTTTTAAAAAAATACAATTATAATAATCTCATATAATACTAAGTTGATTATATTTGTGTTTATAATCAAACAAAATTAATATTAGTTTTTTTTTTCAAAAATAATAGAAATAAAAAAATAGTTTATCCATCTAAATAACTTCTTAAACTTATGAACACATATCAAATAATATTGTTATTTTTAAAAATATAAATTAAAAAAATCATATGGTATGAAATAATTTTTATTTATGTTTGTGCTAAATTAAAAATGTTATATTATTTATTAAATTACTTTGACTATTAAGTTTGATATTATTTATAATTTTCATTGTATTTTGAATCAATAACAAATTATTAGTACTATATAATTAATGATATGTTACTACATGTGTCGCATTATTCATTCTTTTTATATTTGATATTGTATAAATATTGTGAACAACAGTCAACAGTGATATACTATTTGTTGTTATGTTTTTTTTTGTAAAATTGTGTTATACGTCATATATTATTATACAATGAAATTAATATAAATGTTATTATTCGATTAAGACAATGATTTTTTTTGCTATCATAATGTAAAATAATTATAATTTATATACAATATATTATAGACAAATGAGTTCAAATAATTTTATTATTAGATGATATTATCAATATTATCATACAAATGTGTATTTTGAATTACAATGGAAAAACATAATTAGCATGCTCGCCGCGTAGTGCGAATATTCTCCTAGTATGGTATAAATTAGGGATAGGGAGGGAGATATGATAGAAAAATACTCTCTATTTTTCATTGACTATAATTTGTTTTTGCAAAATTATAATTGACAACGTGACGATAATAAGAAAATCAGGTAAAAAAGCAAAAATATCAAAATATATTTTATAAGGTACCGGAAATGTATGGAAATGTATGTTTTTGGTGTGTATATGTATGAACATGGTTTGTATGTCATATGTAAAGTATGAGTTTATACAAAAAAATTAATTTTCTGCAACTGTCAAATGTTTTTATTTGAGATAGAATTCTAAAAGTAATGTCATTAATGTAAATATCAATAGAACTCTTAAAATCCCAAGTTAGTAGAGGGCTTTATATATTCTCTTTAAATAATTATTTAGTTGAACTTAATTGCAATATTCCCCCTCATTAATAGAGGATTAGTAATGTACAATATGTGATACGCATGAATGAGAATTATATTTTTACTTCTATTTATATTGTTGATGTGTTTGATAACAATTTTTAAATGATTTTTTTCGATAATAATTTTTTGTTGTTCTTCAACTAGTGTGCAGAAAAAGCAAGATAAATTTTACTTTTGGGCCCTTCCTAACCCTATTATGTCGCTGATTTTAGTGGCTTGTCACAGGACATAATGTATGCCTCGTGATCTTCTTTGGAATCTCTCGTGTCTACAGTACTACTACTAATTTTGAAAAATAATTTACATTTAATTATCAATTCAACAATAAAAAACTTTTTAAGTCTTTATCTCTAAATATTTTGTTTTACTTCACAAAAATGCAACATGAAATATCAAATATTCATATATTTTACATTACAATCATTGTATATAAACGAATATGAATAAATAAAACTTCTCCACATAAGATCCCTCCTCTTTATAATCACTTCACCTTACAAGTATACAACCTACAAGATTTGTTAATTCGTACAAAAATAATATGAAATATCTCTTAAATAATCTGCTTCATTTATACCTAGTGAAAGGGACTCTTCCCCTTCTCTCTCTCTCTCTCCAACATTTCTCTCACTTCTATACAGCCATGGAGAAGCTTAAGGCTCGAACAAAGTATTATCTCGAGGTGCGACGCGGCTTCATTTGCTTCCGTATGGGCCCCGCAGGACTGGTCCGGTGATCGCGTCGACTCTTTATCGCGGTAAAAGAATTAATATAAATTAAACGGGTTCTTGAAGAAATACTCATTTTGAAGTATTTTGATGGCATACATGGGAAAGCCAGGCATTTTCTCAACTTTGAATTTTAGCTTTCCTTCGTTAGAAATTGAAAAATAAAAAAGATTGTTTGCTTTTTTAGGAGAAAAATATATCTAGGCAGAAATTATGCAAAATTAAGGGTAGTGATATCACAGTTCTAAATCTTACAAGGACAGCAAAGATAGTTATAATGGCGTTGAACTGTCCCTATAAGATTCTGTCCTGTGAGTATTACTACCTGAAAAAAGAAACCAATGTACCTGTCTTTTGAAATTGAGAGGAAATTGAATGTAATAAGATAAGATTTTATTTTTTCTCCAATTCTTTTATGATATCTTTTTCCTCATTTATTAGTTTCCTATATGTATGTGTTACTTCTGAGAGTTGGAAATAACTTGTTTAGGTTTTCTGCTTCAAAAACATTATCTCGGTTTGAAGTTTATTTGATTGCCAAATTTCCATTTATAATCCTAACAAAAGAAATACATCCATTTGTAAATTTATGCACATAAATAATGCAAATACATCCAAGTTGTCGAACAAAAATTAATGACATTTACTATTTAAGTGGCATGTCTACATGGGAACAAAATACGTCAAATCACGAGCAATCCAATGGAGTTTTATTTTATATAAATCTTTTTTTTCATTATTTTGTAGAATTAACTTGGGCTTTGTAATTTTTCTTAATTAAATAGTTGGGTTCTATAATTTAAATGTTCGTTAATTATTTCCTGAACTAAAATATTCTATTTTATATAATGTATCAATTAACAGTAATTTTGCATCACATCATAAGCTATGAGAGAACCTTCCTATTTCATGAAATTCTTTGTCTTTTCAAATCAATGTCGGAACAATTAGGCTGCATTTCCAGCGTGAACTAGGTTTATCACGCACCAATAAGAAACTAGTAATTAAGTGATAAATATTGTAGGAATTGGTACAAAACCAACATTAATGCCACATCAAGACTCGATACAATAAAAGTTCTAATTAATTAATTAAATATAATGTTATAATGTGTGTAAATATTAAGTGTTGTATTTATGTTTATGAGCTGGTGGTTTGACTTTTGGAGGACAAGAAAGGGTGCAATATATATTAGATGCCTCGAGAATCGGTGACCCAGGTTTTGAATACGAAAACCAAAAGTTTTCTAGTTTTTTAGGGTTTGGTTTTGCATGAAATTTAATTTCATTATTTTATAAGTTGCTGGTAGAATGTGTCACGTAAGAATTTTTAAACCTCGTCTCAAAACTTTGCGGCTTGCATTGCGCATTTGAAAGGGGGCTTGGAAAGATCACCATTTTTGACTTTTTTTTGGGTCTCGAAATTCAAAATTTGAACTTCTCTTCCATAACAAAAGTACAACGTAGATTATAGAGATACATTTACATTCTTTATTTTTGAAGAAACTGTGGGCATGTTTGATTTGTTTGGATAGATGGTAAAGTTCATGAAATTTAAAAATTCATATTTGATGTGTTGATTCTCAAAATAAGGATATAGTATCTGTAACGTATACAAGATTTTTATAAAATATTAGGTGTACATAGTAACATAACAAACATATTAAAATGCTCTACCTTAAACAATTAAGATTTTGCAATCCAAAAGATTTGGATAGATGACATAACACAACAATTTTGATTTACACACTCAACTTGTTCAACAAATTTGAACAACCAAAAAAACTTGCTTTACCAACTCAAACTTGTTGATGTCTTGATCAATAATAATTATACACGTATGTTATAATGATTATCCGATGAATTCATTTTAATGGAATAACCAATTAGAATTAATTTGGTTATCTTGGTTGTCATAGCCAATCATGCAAATTATAAAATGTTACAACACGACATGATTGGGTGGTGGGTGCAAGTCCAATCCAATGATGTATTCTTCTTAGTTAACAACTCGGAAACGTTGACTATAGCTACATAGAACAAACTTCTTTGCAAAAAAGATTATTCATCATAAAAAATATCGACAAATTTATTAAAGATATTTCTGTTTTCTGGAAAAAGATCTGAAATGTCATCTGAACTATGCTAATGTAATTTTACTTCTAATCGAAACCATATTTCATGCATCATATTACTATAATTTATTTATTTATTTTCAAAAAAATATCAAACATGTAATGTACAATAGACAAAATAGAACAAATAATTAGCATTTTTTTTATAAGAAAATTTAGCTTTTTTATAAGAGTAATGAATGAGGAAAAATATTTAATTTTTTTATAAGAAAATTGATATTTCAAGATTTTACAAAATAATTTATTATTATCATTATTATTAGGTGCATTTTTTGTATGTACATACCCAACTTTTATAAGTTTATTCTAAAAATAACTACGCTGAAAAGTTTATTTCGGAAAATTTGACTGGATCTGAGATCCTATGTATATATAATTATAAATGTTTTTAATGTTTACTGTTTTGTTCGTATTCGATATCGTATTCGTATCCATACTCGTATTCGAAATATCGTATTTGTACCCGTATTTTAAATCGGCTACCGTATTCGTATCGGATATCGCATTCGTATATGAAATCAGATATCGTATATTGGATATTGGATACTGTATTCATATTCAAAATAGGATATCGTATATTGGATATCGAATACGATATCCGCTATTCGCTATCCGATATCTAATTTCAAATACAAATACAAATATAATATCGGATACAAATACGGTATCCAATTTCAGATACGAATACGAATACGAATACGAATACGGTAGCCGATATCCGATTTCGAATACGAAGACGGTAGCCGGTATCCGATATCCGATTTCGGATAAGAATACGATATCCAGTATCCAATTTCCGATACGAATATGATGTTCGATTCCGAATACGGATACGAATATGATATTCGGTATCCCATTTCGAATACGAATACGTATAAGCAGGGGTGGGCATTCGGTTGAACCGAATCGAACATAACCGATTAAGACCAAACCGAATCAAACCGAACCGAAATAGATTCAAACCGAACCGAACCGAATAAAATTTGAACCGATTTAAAACCGAACCGATGAAACCGAATTTCTTATTCGGTTTGTTCGGTTGAACCGAATAAGAAACTTTATAATGATAAAATTCAAATTCTATTTAGCAAAAAAATATAAAAACAAATCATATAAAATATAATTATATTATTTATAATTTTACAATATGAAATATTAATTTTTTTAATTATACATAATAAAAACATGATAAATAATACTAATTCGGTCGGTTCGGTTTAATCGGTTTTAAAAATACTAAAACCGAACCGAACCGAATAGACCGAATAATATCAATTTTTGAACCGAACCGAATGAACCGATTAAACCGAATTAGATCGGTTTAGTTCGGTTCGGTTCCCAAATAAACCAAACCATTTGCCCACCCCTACGTATAAGAATACAATATCAGATACGAATAAAACATTAAACGTTAAAAAACTATAATTATAATTATATATACATATATAAATATGTATAATATACGGCATATATGCATGATATATATATTTTATATTTTTTTGAGAGTGGCACGTATAAATAAATGGGGAATGCATATTGGATGAATGTATCTGACGATATCCTAGATCCATCAATTTTTTTTACTTGCTTAATGTATTAAACTTTGCTGAAATTTAAGATCCCGTCAATTTTGCATGTGATGAAAACTGGGATTTCGTCCTTGGTTATTTCCGGAATAAACTTCTCAGCATGGTTATTTTTTAAATGAACTTACAAAAATTGGGTATATACAAATATACACCTTCTTCTTCATATTCTTTTTTTTTTTTCTTATTGTACCCGTTCGGCAACACATGAAATAACGGAAGAGTGCAAAAAAAATAATTCTATTTTATTCCAAGGATGTTTGGGAGATTAAATAGTGGAAGAGTAAAAGTAAAAACTAAATTAATATTTTTTATTGAAAAGGATGGGAGTGAGGAAGAGAAAAATTGCTCTATTCCATATTCTTCCACTCTTCCATCTTCTCCATGTAATAGAGTTAAACCATTGTATTCCATTTTCTTCCAACCTTGTTCGGCAGAATAAAATTTAATTCTTCCAATATCTTTTATTATTTCACTGTAATTTCATGTTGCCGAAACGGCCATTATTATTATTATTATTATTATTATTATTATATAAAGTAAGATTAAAAGTACCACAAAACCATAAGAAAAATCTCAAAACTGTAAACTACCAAAGAAAAAAAAAACTAGGCAGTCTTCAACTTGTTTATTTTCTACAATTAAAGAAATCTCATTACCAAATTTCTCCTTATTTTCCAAACTTGGAAATTGGCAAATTTCTCCAATATAAAGATTTACAACTTCATTGCCATTTACACAAAAAATAATTTCAAGTGCAGTTAAGTTAACCCTTCCGCAGCACATTTGCAAAAACAACCCCCGAAAACTTGACAATCCAATCATCGATAAAAATAAATAATAAACAATATATTTTGTTTGGTATTTTTTTTACTTCTCATTTCGATCATAAAATAAATCCGAGTTTTCTAGAAGAGAGACTACTCGTGAATGACCTGTGTAGTGTCGCTCCTCTAATTGGTTTCTCTTTCTCTCTCTCTTCCATTTTATCTTTCTCTGATTTAATCTCCGCCTTTCCTTCCGCTAAAAATCGTAGCCCCTAAAATAAATAATAATAAAAAAGTCAGAAAAATTATAAGAGAGAGAAAGATATAGAGAAAGAGAGAGAGGAGAGAGAGAGACCTTGAGATCATCATCGTTAAAGGTTAAAGAGCGAGAAGGCTTGAGCTTCTCACTCGCTTCCTGTTCAAAATAAAAAATTCAAAATTAAATTTATAAAATTATTATTAGTAATAGCGACTGGTACGGTAAAAATTATACCTGGAAAAATTTGGAATGTATTCCCTCTTTTATACCGCCTGCCACCTGGCAGAGATAATATATCCCTGCATTTGCCATATCCTAACAAAAAAATTAAAAAAATTCAGTTAAATATTTATAATATTTATTTATATACATTAAAATATTATTTATTATTTATACATACCTGCTTATTTTCTAGTAATCCAATCTTCCCTTCCTGTTCAAAATTTAAAAATAAAATCCACATTATTTTAAATAAATTTATTAACATTCAAGAATTAAATTAATACTCACCAAAGAAGCGACCATTTGTTGAATCGACTCAATATCAAATCCAATCTGAGAAAGATCCGTTTTAACATCGATTACCTAATAAAATAAAAAATAATTAATTTTAATAAATATTTTCACATCAAATATATTTTATAATTACATCTATTAATACAAACCTCATTCATGATAGTTTTCGAAACCTCTCTTTGTTCGTCTAATTTCCCATCCAAGTTCTCTAACCTCTGCGTTAAATGCCTTTTTGTTGCCTGCCAAATCAAATAAAACAGTATATTAACAATAAAAATAATATATTAACATTTAAAATTCAATTCAATTAAATAAAACGTACTGCTAGAGCAGACGAAACTTGTTCCAATTGTTTGGACACGTTTTCAACCGCAGTTGCCATGTGGCGTTTCGTCACGAACATTACGTCTGAAAATGACCATCCCTATATATTTTTATAAAATTTATAAGTTAATATATCACAAGTAAACTTAATAAATAATACGAAATGAAATTATTATACCTTCAAACGCATGTAGCAATATCCTACGGCTCCTACTGCTGCTGCTGGCAGTATATAATTCGATATATTTCCTGAAAATAAAAATAAAAATAAAAATAAATAAAATTAATTTAAATAATGTGAATTAAAAATAAATATGTGTATACCACTTGAATTGGAATCTTTAGAGACTATGGTGACGGGTCGAGATACTGTTAAATCTCTCACCTCTTGAGCAAGATGCCTTATCTATTAATTATGAAAAAAATTAATTAATTCATGAATAATAAAGTATATAATTTGGGGATAAAGAAGATAGCGGTACTTGAGCAGCAAGAAGAGCCATGTCAATGTGGCCTGGAGAGACTTCCCCTTCATTTACAGGTTTCATAATTTCCTAAAATTTCGAAATTTGAAATAATTGAGTAATGCACTGAAAATAGCTCTTGGATTTTGATTCCTAAATCTTGAACGAAATAGTAAAATTACCAGAATCTGAACCAAGAGATCCGATAATTGGCCATTCTTCAGTACGATCGAACCAGCCAGACCTAATCAAAATCAAATTACACAAATTTACAATTTAATCCAATGTCAATTTCAAGAAAATCAGAAATTACGCAATCAAATTGAGGCATAATTAAAGTAGGAAACTAGTACCAGCAGTTCCGAGCGCAATCAGCACTTTGGAGGTGGCGGCTCCGGTATGCATCGCCATTTTCCGACGAATAAACGGGTTAGCGGGCGGAGAAAGGAACACGACAAAGGGGGGAGAGTTGACAAGTGGCTTTTTTTCTTCGTTCTTCGTTTCTGATTTCTTCTTCGCCTCTTGTTTTACTTGTAATCTTCCCAAACCCGAGAATTTAAGTACTGCATTTGTTAGCAAACAAATTCTCGGTTACCAAAAAAACCAATACTATGTTTCCCGAATAATTAACAAACGACAATAACCCGATTAGCAAAACCAGCAAAACTTGAAACCCAAACTATTTTGAATTGCCGGTTATACTAATAAACCAATGTTGAATTCACGGGTTTACAAAAAGTTCAGAATTTAATTCTCGGATTATCAAAATTGGATTCCGGACAGGATATTCAGCAAAATCCGAGAATCCAAGTTATTAACTTTCCAGGGTTATCTGCCTCTGATGACTTCCTCTAGTTCTCTAATGGCGACTCTCCTCCTCTATCTTCTCTCTATCTCTCTCTTGCTCAATCCATCAACATGCTCACAGTCAAGCAGCTATATCTCGGCCACGATCTCCACAAAAGGGTTATCCTTTGTCAAGGACCTCCTAATTTCTCAGGAGATCAATTCATTCGAGCCAATTAGCGTTCCTGACATTGAGAAATCGGTGAGAGTTCCTCTTTTAGGTGAAGTTCATGTTGTTGCCTCTGATATTACGATTGAGTCGGTTAATGTTTCGGATTCTAGTGTGTCCGCTGGAGAATCCGGGATTACGATTCTGGCTTCAGGGGCAAGTGCGATGGTTCGATTGAACTGGAGCTATAGGTATGATAGTTGGTTTTTCACTGTCTCCGATGAGGGTACAGCTTCAGTTCAGGTAAATTTCATTACTTGTTATCGAATTTGATGAAATAATTGTATGAATATAGGTTAATTTATAAAAAAAATTAAACCTAAGGTTGAAGATATGGAAATTGGGCTAACAATTGGCATGAAAATTGAAAATGGAGCTCTGAAAGCATATGTTACCGAATCAGGATGTTACATAACAGACTTGAGCATAATTACTGATGGTGGTGCTTCTTGGTTTTATCAAATGTATTCATTTCTCACTCTCTTTATATCGTTAATTTTTTTTTTATATAAATTTTCGATACCAATTTAATTGTTCGTGAATATATTTTGCTAGGTTTATTGATGGATTTGGGGATCATATAAAAGCATCAGTAGAAACTGCAATTACCAAAAAAATCACAGAAGGGACAAAAAAGCTCGATTCTTTACTTCAAAAACTGCCACAAGAAGTAAATTTGCATAATATTGCTTATATGAACGTCACTTTTGCAAACGACCCCCTCTTCAGTAGCTCATCTGTAGAATTTGACATCAACGGGTTATTCGTCTCTTCCAAACAAGAAAACCAGGAAACAGTTTCCCGGTTTTTATCTGAGGAATTGAGTTCTTCAAAAATGCTTTGGATTTCATTACACGAGGATGTGTTTAACTCCGCATCGGATGTACTCTTCCAGGTAAATAAACAAACAATAATTTTGAAAGCTTTCGAGGGTATAAATGAAAAATCGTTTGATTTTTAGGCTGGGATGTTGAATTGGATGGTGGATAAGGTACGGGATCAAGTCTTCCTCAACACTGCCACGTGGCGCTATCTCATTCCTCGATTATACAAGAAATATCCAAATGCTGACCTGGCACTTAATATTTCTCTCACCTCGTCGCCCGTAGTAAACATAGAAATTGGAAAAATCGGTGCGGATATAAATTCTGATTTGATAATTAATGTACTGGACGGTACCGAAACGGTACCAGTTGCTTGTATAGCTATAGTGGCGAGTGTATCTGGATCTGCTGAGGTGGCAGGAAATAATATAATTGCTAAATCTGAATTAGATGATTTCTCTCTCCAATTGAAATGGAGCAAAGTTGGTAACTTCCACATGTCTCTTATTAGGGTACGGATTTTTATATTTATTACATTAATAAAGTATATAATAATGTGGGGTTTTTTGTTTTTATTTTTGCAGGGGGCGATTAGGGTTTTTCTGAAAACAATTTGTATACCATATTTAAACGTTTATTTAAGACAAGGATTTCCATTGCCTATAATTCATGAATTTACTCTTGAAAATGGGAGTATATTGATTTCGGATTCGAGAATAATTGTGGGCTCTGATGTGACGTTTAATGAGTCTATTTCTCTTCGTCGAATTTCGATTTCTCCACGAGTCGAAGAGATTGTATACGTGTGAGAGATTTAATGTGGTATTTGTATATATGTTATTAGGTTATGTTAGTTGGATATTTTGTTTGTATGTTTTGTTGTAAAAAGGTTGAACAATTTGTTTGGTTGTATTAATAATAATATGCATCTTCATGTTTGGTGAAGAGTAGTACTTGAAAATAATGCAATTTTTTATTTATTTTTGATCCATTTTTAAGCGTTCTCTAAATATTACATTTTCAAGAGTTAAATATTGTGATATAGTTTGATGCTATAACTATTTAAGTAATATCACTGAACTATGTCATTTTTCAAAAAAAAGAAATAATACGATTAAATTCTAATACTTCATATTTTTAATGTAAATTTCCGTATGACATAGAATATGAAGATTTTGGTTTAAATTTAGTTCTAAATCTTTTCGGTAGTATTTAGTAATGATCAAATATTGTTTCTTTCCCTTTCTTTAAGTAGTTTGTCCCTTTCAATTTATTAATTGAGTTGGTTATTAATTTTAGTATAAATATTAAAGGGTAATTTCATGTATATCCTTGTAAAAACATGAACTATCAAATTTGTCCCTCTCAATTTATTATTATCAAATTTATCCTTTGAAAATTAATTTTTTATCAGTCTCTACCAAAACAAACTATTCCGTTAATTCTAATGAAAACTAGGATATCCCCCATTCCACTTTGGAAATTTTTTTTTTTTTTTAAAATTTTACTTTCACAAATATAAGTATTTTGAAGTATTTAAAATAATTTGTGATTTGTTATAAGGTGATTCGTTGTAAAGTGATTTGTTATAATTTGTCCTTTGCACTTTTATTGATACCAATAAGTTTTGTAATTTTTGTTTATAGTTAATTTCAAATTTCAATTATTAAGGTCATGCATATATATAATTGATTTTTCAAAGATCATGAATTTTAATGCAAATTTAGTGTATAAATATTTGCAAGCATCAAAACTTACAACCCTACTATCATAAATACAAGGTAAATTACATCAAATTATTTATGATTTAATGCCCAATTCGGCTGTTTTATCTAAAAAACACTGCTATGATTCGGCCTGTTTTTATCTACAAATCACTAGCTCCAAAACCTCTGTGATTAAGCCCCACCTATTCCAAATTTTAAATTGTTACATAATTACATAAACCAAACAAAAACGATTAAAAGTAAATACTCCATCAACGAGGGTAGTTTTCGACCAAGAATTCCTCCTCCAAGCTGTATTGTCTGGTCATCTCGCAACTACTTCCACATCCGTTGATGGCCGAGAACAACCGGCCACCCTCGTCCAATCTCCCCGGAGTCCACGGATGCATACTCCGTCTTCTCGGACTACTCTTCCGATTTTGCAACTTCTCCAATTTCATCTCCACTTGTTTCATCGTCGGTCTCTCTTCCCCGCTGAAATTCAAACACATCTCCGCAAGTTTCGCCACTGCGTTTATCTCCACTTTTGTTACTTCTTCGACTACTTGTGGATCCAAAATCTCCGTTAATCTGTCCTCCTTCATTACCATCATGAAATTGGCTGCGAGATTTCCTCCATCAGGGAATCTCGAGCAAGAAACCGGCACTTCTCTCGTCAAGAGCTCGACAAGAATAACTCCGAAGCTATACACATCACTCTTATCAGTCAATCTTCCGGTGTAGTAATATTCGGGATCTAAATACCCATATGTCCCTTGGATTACGGTTGTAACACCGCTTTGGTTGACCGGAACGGATCTCGAAGCGCCAAAATCGGAGAGTTTTGCGGTTAGGTTATCGTCTAGAAGTATATTAGCGGTTTTAATATCTCTATGAAATATAGAATTGGAAGCGGATGTGTGGAGATAAGCAAGGGCTCTAGAAGTTTCTAGAGCAATTCGTAATCGATCTTCCCAAGGTAAGCATTTGTTACTATCCTTGTGAAGATGCTCCGAGAGAGCTCCATTTGGAATAAACTCGTAAACCAACAACGGAACTTCGGTTTCTAAACAACAACCAAAAAGTTTCACGATATTCCTATGATTGATTTCTGAAAGAATGACGACTTCGTTTATGAACTCGTTGATTTCTCTTTGAACTCTTATTTTCGATTTCTTGATCGCCACTACACGTTGATCGGATAAAATGCCCTTGTAAACCGTACCGTGACCCCCACTTCCTACTATACGAGTTCGGTCGAATCTATGCGTTGCCTTTTCTAGCTCTTCTAAATTGAAAACCTTCAATCTTTCAGCGATATCTTGATTCTTAGAAATTAATTGCTCGAGGAGAAATCCGCGGTTTTGTTCGTAGAATTTCTCTTTAAGCTTCTTTGCTCTTCTTGCTCTCAGCTTATACATGAGCATCGTTACGGCTATTGGCAAACTTAGTAAACATACAAAAATACCCACTCCTATTATTATGAGTACCCCTGTATGTAAAAAATAGTATAAATGTTAGTTTTTTTTTTTTTAGATTATAACTGGTTCATGTCAATTTCAGAGAAAAAAAATGAAGATATTTTGTTCAGTCCTTTTTAAATTTGTTGAATTGTGGATAAAACTACAAGGATTAATAATATTAAACAAAATTCAATGGACTTGCTTGACTGAAATTGTGTATAATATTCAAATTGACAATTACTGATAATATTCAAATTGACAATTACTGACAATAACCCTTTTATGCAATAAATTCAACAGGGTGCTATATTTTTTTAAAACTTAGGGTCAGCTTTGGCCTACTTTTCTTCTACGTATTATCTAGATGATTATTGGACTTTTTCCTTTGAATAAATTAATACAATCTCTTTCTTAAGAAGAGTAATCAATTAGTATTAGTATTCTAGTTTAAGAGTGAAATGAGGTACTCTTATAATAATATGCGTAATATCTAATCTAATTAAACCAAACTCATGGACATTTATTTATGCTTTTCTTTGTATGTGTGATCTGTATATGGTTCATTTTATCAGATGAATCATAAGACCTTCAAAATTTTCTGGAAAATATGGAATTAAATGCAAATATTTTTATGTCAGAACCGAAAGAATCTATGCTATGCCAATATTATGCAAGTAGGCTTAAAATCAAACTTAAACAAAAATAATATAAAGAAGAAAGTTTTGTTACCTGAAAGAGGAATCTTTCCTTTGCTACCAGAAACACATTTATGTGCCTTTTGGTCTGCCGAATCCATGCCTTGCGGGCAAACACATTCATACGATCCTGGCGGCGAATTTACACAATCCCCATTACATGGATATAATTCCGGATGTTTACACTCGTCAATATCTACATTCGAATAGAAAAATAAAATACCATATTTAGTACTTAAAATTAATTAAAACAATGATGTTGAGACAATTCTATACCACAAACATAAAAATGAGATATATTGATGAAAAAATCGTAAATACCATACCTTTGCATCCATCTTTGACATATGGATTTCCTTGATATCCATCCGGACAACTGCATCGATACCCCGTACCATTATTATAGTCACTGCACGAACTATTCTCACTCTTGCACGCATAGCTTGTCGAATTCTTGATCGCAGCTTTACAATCTGAATTCCCAATTCTCCAATCCAACAAAGCCGGGATCGCCGTTGATTCTGCAGAACCATTGCTGAAATTCCTCACCAAAATAGGCGCATTTAAGCTAAACCATCGTCGTTCGACTATAAAAGCCATGTTTTCCAACCCTACCTCCAAAGAAGGCGTTTGGTTGAACGACTTGAGTTCAAAATTCAAAGTACTCGAACTTAAACTCGTATTCTGTATCGAAGTCTCACAACAACCGATACCAGTGCAAACTCCATCGGTCGGCAAATTACCATCTCGACTGACGCAAATAGATGCACACGCACTGATAACTTTGGTTATCTGAGGGGAAGTAAGTTCTGCTAAGACGCCACAACCAATTGCTACGAACTTGTTTTGAGAAGTTGAAAGGGAGTAGGGCCCACTTGTCGGTAATTCGGACCATGAATCGTTGTAGTCTGGTTGAATAGAGCTTACAACTTTGGTTTTGACACTTATAGTCCCATCCTGCAAAGAAATGTTTAAAACCTCGATCGGGCCGTTTCCGAGGAAGAGCTTGGGTGGTTGGTATGAGGGGTAGCACGTGAGTTCGAAACCTTCATGATAAGCACAGCTTGGATCGGTACCAAACGGGTAATCAATTTTTATGTCGCCGCATTTTGTATCGCAGTTCGCTAGAATTTGTGTAGGTTTTAGGAGTTGCAAGAACAATATAGCAAGAACAATCATTCTCCTAGCTAGAGAGAGAGAGAGAGGTAGTTAAGGCCAAATGGAGAAGTTTAGGGGAAGAGAGAAGGTAGGGAAGGTAAAGTTGATTATTTGATGCCATGATATATTTAAGGAACACTAATAATGTCACAGTCAAGTGGACTAATAGCCAATAGCCAATTGCATGTCTTCTTCGATTTTGGGTCATTCAAAGTTTTTGATGGAATCTAAAATTCGAGGGGTCTTCATGTAATTTGTTCTTGTTAATTAGGCGAAAAATAAATAAACGAACGAGATAACGAAGCATCCAGCTAACCATGGACAAATTACATGCATGTCTTTTTCGAACATTTGTTTTGTCCATTTCATATGCTTGCACCATTTTTGTTTTCTTCAGCATTTTATATTTCATACAACGAGTCATATAATATTCCTTCATTACCGTGATCGATTTAGCGACTCGGTGCACACGCCTTCGTCGCTTCGGAAAATCGAGACTTGCTATTTGTTATTTTTCTTATCCATGATAGCTTCATTTAAACAAGGAATTTTGCCCCTATTGCTAACTAACTTAAAAGCATAAATCAAAGCACGTGGAACAGATGAAAAACGTTTAATTATCACTGATTTTGCTGAAAAATAACCCAACTTTTCTAATACAGTAAATTAATGTGGAGCTTGAATTAATCATTATATTGTGATTAGGGGGAGAAAGATTTAGTCTCTTGTAAAGGAGAATTTTCCATTGAAGTAACAAATATCACTAATTAATAAGACTCAGTCCATTAATTTCGGGTTGAAATTCAAATTATGGTAGTATTATTTTTTTCTCTGAATGATCAGAAATATATTTTTCTACAAGTAGAAAGTTGACTTGTCCTACATTATTTTATGTTAATTATATATCAGCTTGGCTCCACTGATGACATGCAAATATTTTCTTTTCAAAGGTCAGATCTGAGGTCCTGAGGATATCATATAAAAATTAAACTAAATCTAGTTTATTTATTTATTAAGTGTTGCTATAATATGATATTCCGAATTGGAGTTTCGCGTAATATATTATACGCTAAAATTTGTACACTTAAATCTCATAATCTCAGAACATTACAGTAAATATTTCAGGGTCTCGATCTATTAATTGATCATGAGAGAAATTCGACACGAAATGTGAACCACAAGCTCAAGCATGCATACAAACCAGAAAAATTGAACTGATATATATTTTTGAGATATCCTGATCTTTTTTTTTATTTGGCGTAATCGAGGCCTGAAATAAATTCTTCTAGAGAGTAAAGTTCGCAGTAATTAATCGGTTCGACGATTTTAACCGACGAGATTCATTTTCTCCGAAGACTTTATTAATCAATTGCGCCATTCTTCTAGAGACCAAGTTATGTAATTAAATCCTTGAAAGACTTCAATTGTGCGTCGGTTTCATCAGGCTTAAATTTCCTTATTTCTAAATTTTAAGTCAAGCCATGCTAAGCCAAGATTAGCCTATCATTTTTTCATTGAATAATTCCAAATTCTTGACTTGTCAAGGGCCATTTTTCGCCAGTGTAGCGTCGAATGTACCAACTGTCATGTTACGGTACCTTTCATACCGGTAGACACTTGTGATTTGTTCGAGTATTCCCCAAGTATCGTACTTATTTTCTAATGAAATATCATATCATGTTTCTTGCCAATCATGTACACTTTAGCATAAACAAAATTCGGTCCATTTAAGTAATTGTCTCGTCTCCTTCATTATTTGTTGAGGGAAGAGGAGAGGAAACAGTGGTGGAAATGAAGGACAATTTATCTTTAATTTTGGGTTAGCAAGAAAAAGATAAAGAGACTAAATAAAGAGGATTTAAAGCTAATCCAAAATGTGGCTTTATATCTCTGTCATGCTTTAATCATATTCCAAGCTTTAGAGTCTAACCTATTATATTAGAAAGGCTGAGATTGGATTAATAAATGATTTTCATGGATGTAAAAACTGAGACAATATTCCGAAACATTTGTTACATAAATAGTAATATATGATAATCATGTTTAATCTTATCTAGTCTAATAATCCATTCAAAAAAAGATCTATGTTATGTTACGATTATATTTTTGGTTAGGTGAAGAAAGACTACTCTAAGGAGACTAATTTCATCGAATAATCCATTCAATAAAGAAGTAAGTAACGTAGATTGCACTTGGTCTATGCAAAATTAACATACATTACTATCATAAGAAGATTGCATTTAATATTCTTAATCAATTATTCAAAATATCAATATCATAGTAAAAAAAAACTGTTAATCATTGCACCAGGGCCTTAATTGATTGTTGTACAAATTAACTATGTAAAGGTCAATAATGACCTAATTTCATGTGCAAAAAGTTGGTAGTGAGATCTTGATTAGTTCATTTTCATAATAGTTATAAGAGCAATAATATGGTATTTTGTTCAATCCTCATGATATATTAACTTTAATCTATCCTAATTAAAATGTTAATTTCATTTAATTATCATGATATATTTAACTTTTAACTATCCAAATTAAATTGTTAATTTCATTTAATTATCATGATATATTAACTTTAAACTATCCAAATTAAAATGCTAATTTCATTTAATTATCATCATATATTAACTTTAAACTATCCAAATTAAAATGCTAATTTCATTTAATTATCATTATATATTTAACTTTAAACTATCCAAATTAAAATGTTAATTTCATTTAATTATCATGCGAGCGCAAGGTCGGATCTTTATAGAGGCCTAGAAGATTTGATCTTTTTAAAAAATTTGCCGAACAATATATATAACTTAAATTTAATATATTTTATCAGTATTTTTTTAATTGACCACCAAAAAATCCTTTCAAAATCATGCCAGAGGGAATAAACAAAAAAGTACAAATATAATTTCAGAGAAAAAAAAAATGAAGATATTTTGTTCAGTCCTTTTTAAATTCGTTGAATTGTGGATAAAACTACAAGGATTCATAATATTAAACAAAATTCAATGGACTTGCTTGACTGAAATTGTGTATAATATTCAAATATTCAAATTGACCGTTCCAGATAATAACTCTTTTTTATGCAATAAATTCAACAGGGTGCTATATTTTTTTAAAACTTAGGGTCAGCTTAAAATTTGCCGAACAATATGTATAACTTAAAATTTAATATATTTTATCAGTATATTTTTTAATTGATCACCAAAAAATCCTTTCAAAATCATGCCAGAGGGAATAAACAAAAAAGTACAAATATAATTTTAAGATGGAATAAATTATATAGCGGATAAACATGACATATTAGAGCAAATTAAAATTAGTCAGGAAGTTGATGACCTAATATAATAAGATGGTCAAAAGTCCAAATTCCACCGTCCAAAAATTCAACACCATAATAATCCAAACTACATTTATTGATTTCGAGCATATAATCATATAATATGAACTCATCAAGACATTCATAATCTAATTCTAGTCAGTCACAAGTCAGTCCCAGAACGGCCATAAAATAAAATCTAGCAATTAGATTGGATATGAATACTTGCTTAGTCATGAATAAATTAAAAAGAAGTAAACTTAGGACCAACCCAAATGTCAAATGTGAAGAAGACCTTAGTAATGAACAAGTCAGAACATCATGTTGAGTCAAGATTCATCCATTATTCTCTTTACTAGGAAAATATCCCGCGCTTCGCTGCGGGATATATTATTTGATAAGAAATAATATAATAAGCAAAAGTAATTATTTGATATATTATTTGATAAGAAAATAGAAATATTTCTCGCGTTTCGCTGCGATTTTTCAAAATCTGTTATGATCATAAAATAATAATTTTATCTAAAACGTTACAAGTGCAAAACAAAAGTAATCTTCATAAATGTTAATTTAAAAAAAAGTCTGATATTAAATAGTCTCACAAATATTATGCAATAAATATAAATTTTTTTCCTCCTCAAAATATATTATATGTTTCAAAAGAAAAATTGAAATGTTTTATTTATAATACAAAACATGTCAAATAAAATAAAATTCTGAAAATGACAAAAAAAAAAAAAAAACATAAAAGACGCAGCTTGGTACCAATCAAAAATATTATAATAAACACAAAAAAACGCAGCTTGGTACCAATCAAAACTGTTATAACAAGCAAAAAAAAAAATAATACCAGCTCAGGCTAACAAAAAGTATTTGTGTGAATAGTATTTTGTTAACAGTAAAATTATAGTATACAAATTATATTTATTAATACGATGAAAAATTCAAATATTTTATTTAGAACACAAGACATATGTCAATTATATTTATTAATACGATGAAAAATTCAAATATTTTATTTAGAACACAACACATATGTCAAATAAAATAAAATTCCCAAAAAAAAAAAAAAAACGATGAACAGTACAAACCGGAGTGAACAGTGTTTGGTGATGTGGCCACACCATAGCTCTTGTATTCAAAAATTAATGGGAGGGGAGAATTTCTTAAATTGTCTAAAGTTAATTAAAGTTCCTACCTAATCCGGTGTTTTCGTTTTACGCCAAGCAACAACAAATATTTATGAAGATTTTTAAAATTAATAAAAAAATATTTTAACCATGATGTTCTAAAAAATTTAATAAAATTTAACATCATCAAAATGTTAACTTTAACCATTATAGGGATTTTTAAGATAAAAAAAAAACCATTATAGGGATTTTTTTTGAAAATGCAATTTTGTTTTGGAGATTTTTGGAATATCCAAAAAAATAGGGAGTTTTTTTTTATTAAAAAAAAATCAAGGAGTTTTTTTTTTTGTAATTCCCAAAATATATTACATGCTCTTCCTCCCCCCTTTGTCTTTTTCAAATTTACCTCTTTCAAACACATAATTTTCCGTACAATTAGGAGGAAGAGGATATATAAGCCATGCCAACGATCATTTCAAAATTTTCTAATCTACCCCCAAAAAAATAAGAGTTTGCTCCAGATTAAAATACTCGTGGATCATATTAGCTAGTTGTTGACATAAATCAGTTTAATGGATAGTCTAAATATCAAGTTTACATTTAAAAAATATCAAAAATATAAGAATTGTTATTAATTTCGGTCTTGATTGCTTTTTGGGCTGTCGAGTTCGTAAGAGAAATAATACATATAAGTATCATAAACATATAATATAATACGATTATGCACATACAATAATATATATAGTTCATTTAGATAGGTATATACAAGTCCGGTCTCGGGACAAGCCCAACAGGCTCACGGCCTGGAGCACCA
The DNA here is from genome assembly GCA_946800325.1 of Luzula sylvatica. NCBI lineage: Eukaryota > Viridiplantae > Streptophyta > Magnoliopsida > Poales > Juncaceae > Luzula > Luzula sylvatica. The sequence goes on along the minus strand of OX326961.1, from coordinate 31,107,444 downwards.
CATCGGTTGGAGGTATCATTTTTAGATGTAATATGTACATTATGTTTCATATTATAAATATGATATAGTACAATTAATAACTTGTTTAATTGTGATTTCATAGATCACGAGTTCAATTAGACCTAACTAGCTAGTTTTTGTTATTTTTAGTTCTAAAATTTTTATATGATGTATTTGTACTTTTGGTCTTAATTTTTATAATAATAATTATAATTTAACTCTCAAAATATTTTATAAAATATCAAATATATTCATCTAAATTTTGGAAATGTATTGCCTGATCTTTGCTAGATATTTTTCATCTGCTATACAAAAAAATATTTTAATTGTCCATTGATGTGTTTGATTGTTTAAAAGAACTCATAATAATGATGAATTAAAAAAAATTACCACCATGGTATTTTGAATTATTTTTTTTTTTTTGAAATAACTGTATATTAAACTAGTTTGTTGATATTTTTTATTTTTACTTTTTTGAAAAAATATATTTTAATGATATGAGCAGCGATTATAAATTCGGGTTAGGACACCCAGAATATCGGGTTCGGTCCTGTGCAGGGACGGATCCAGGATTAGTTTATAGGGGGGGCCGAACTAAAAAAAAATTCAAAATATGTGGCTAGTGGGATTCGAACTTGAGACCTCTCACTTTCAAAGCACACACTTTACCACTACACCACTCTAATCTTTGTGAAATATAAACAAATTTAACACAATTATTATCTTTAAAACGTCAAAATCTTCATTTCCGATAGCTAATATTTAAGTTTTCGATTTCATTGGAGGGTGGGGGGGCTCCTGCTCCCCCCCGGATCCGCCACTGGTCCTGTGTATATACAATAGTGTTCGAAATGTGAAATGTTTTAAAAATATATAATATAAATATTAAGAGGTATAATAATCGCACTTATACTTAATGATGGTAAATAAAAAGTATAGGCCATATACTATGTTTTTTCAATTCATGTTTTTTATCCTCGATATTGTCACATAACATCATGATATTCATAATTAATAAATTTAATTAATATCAAATTAACATCAAATATATATATATATATATATATATATATATATATATATATATATATATATATATATATATATATATATATATATATATATATTTGATGTTAATTTGATATTAATTTATAAATCATTAATTTATATATGATTTTTCAACTAATATAAAAAATATATATATATTTGGATCCAGATACTCGAATTCGATCCGAGTATTATGATCCTAAAAATATCCGAATCCAGTCTCGACACCAAAACCAAATATCAAATTCGATTCCGGATCCAAAAATCAATAACCATATCGATATCCGAATTCACTCGGATCCGAATATTTTTTCGAATCCGGATATATGTTCGAATATTAAACGGATCGTTCGGGTAGTGTCCACACCATTAACACCCCTAATCATAGATACCAAAATAGGACTGCGGATCGGATTACATTTCTGGCATTCAACTCTCAAAACCTTCTCAAAACTTAGCCGACGCGAACATGGCGGACCCGATGAGATATATATGTTGATATTTATGGATATTTTTCTGGATGAGATATTTTTCTCCAAACTTGTGCCATTTACGGATATTTTTCTGGATGAGATATATATGTAGATATTTATTATATAAACGAAAATAAATGAAGGGTCCGAAAGAGACTGAGTTATGCAATTAAATGATGCATGAAAAACTTGAATTTCCTTATTTCAAAATTTTCAAGTCAAGCCAAGATTAGCCTATCGATTTTTCATTGAATAATTCCAAATTTGTGACTTGTCAAGGGGCATTTTTCGCCAGCGTAGCGTCGAATGTACCGAATGTCATGTTACAGTACCTTTCGTACCGGTACACACTTGTGATTTGAATCTTAATAAATGATTTATGTAACATATAAATGATTTATGTAATGTTACGATTGTGGTTAGGTGAAAAAAGACGTACACTAAGGCGACTAATTTCATCGAATATAAATTATAAGAGATTGCATTTAATATTCTTAATTAATTATTCAAAATATTAATATCATAGTCAAAAGAACTGCTAAGTTTAGACTATGAATTAATATAAGTATACACCTGATAAGCATGATATATTATAGGAAATTAAAATTAATCATGAAGTTGATACAATATTATAAGATACTCCAAAGTCAAAATTTCGGCTTCCAAATCCAACACAATATACTCCAAACTACATTTAATGATTTCATGCATATAATCATATCGTATGAAAACTTAGTCATGAACATTTGTTCTTTCTTGGAGAGATAATGAGCGACAAAAATAAGAACGAAAATGACAATAAAAGAAACGGAATATTATTGTTACAATACACCTAAATCTAGAGACATGTTATCAGACAAATAATTTGGGGATACAAATGCAAATAGATTAACAAATCAATACAGAGACTAGCTTTAAATCTAGAAGCTTCTAGAACCTACACTAATATACACCACCATTAGATTAGATAATAAAAAAAAACGAACCTCGTCTCTCTTCAAATGCAGAAACTATCATTCTACCGATTTAATTTGTAATCGGCCTCAAAATTCCATTCGTATCGTCATACTTCCATCTTCCAAAAAAAATAAAATTTATTAAATAACAATCCACACATAAATAATTAATTAATTAATTAATTAAAGAGCGTACCTGCACAAGAAAATTGGAAGCGAATGATTAATCGAATCGCCGTTTAATTTGCCTCTCCTTTCAGTCTCTTCTTGAAACTTATCATTCGGGTACACTTCGCATTTACCACTTATCAACTGTAGACTTATCACTTGCTTATTATCCGAAGCATAAACCTTTACCAATCCAAATTATTAAAAAGAAGATAAATTATGCAAAAGGACAAAATCAGTTAGTTAGTTAGTTAGTTACCTCGTTATCATCAACACCACCAGACGAACTACTAACCGACTCTGGCAAATCATTCGGAAGATAGTACGAATTCACAACTGCAAATTTCGAATTCGGCTCCTTACTCTCCCACAACGACTGTGCAAAAATACCAAAACTTTAATAATAATGAAATTATAAAAATAAAATAATAAAATATATACTTGCCTTGATTTTGGAAGGTATTAATCGGTTCCCATCAGAAGAGACTAAAACATGGTCTTGAAGTTTATAATTCAATTTATTAATAGAGCAAGCACTGTAATGAATCTTCCCATCAATCACTTCTCCCGCTTCTCCAACCCACTCAATCTCACGACTTTCCGGGATTTCATTTCCCTGTTTTTTGTTTCCTGGTTTTTCAACCACATCATCTACACTCATCTGTTCTACAACTTCCTTCTCTGCCTCTTTCTTCTCCTCCTCTCCAGTTCCTCCATTTTCAGTCAATTTATTCTCAGGTTTCGCATTTGAAACATCATTATTATTATTATTGTTGGATTTGATAGTTTGAGGGGTTATGTTATTAATTCCATTAGTAGAAACAGGTTTTTTCTGATCGTCTTTTTTGACAGGTGGCGAGATCTTAGGGGGTCCGACAGTCCTGGTGACCTTACCATATTTAGGTGGTAAAGGTTTTCCTTGGCTCGAAATCAAGCATTTCTGACAATGCCATTCCCCTTTAGGAATCACAATTTTATTTCCATAATTTTCGAGACATTTCAAATGCGTCCCTTTTTCGCACGCATCGCAAATGAGTATGCTCTCCACATCGGTTATGACTACATTACAAGATTGGCAAATCGTCGGTTTCGTCATGTAGTCGGTCGAAGGTGGGGTCCACAAAGGATGTGTAGCATCACGTTTTGATTGAGCGATTTTCTGAACCTTCTTTGAGATCTCGGTGTGGCTCGAATAGTTGGTTTGTGATGGAGGGATGAATGCAGCGTTTTGCTGAGCTGGCAGGCCGATTAAGAGGTGGTTTGGCGGTTGGGCACTTGGTGGTTTCTCGTTGGATTCGCTCTCTGATTTGGGTTTTTCTAAGGGGATTTTGAGTTGGGTTGGAGCGGGTCCGTTTTGTCTGAGATGAGACGGGTCGGGGCGAGGAACGGTTGTTATTCCTGATGGGGTTGGAATTGCTATTCCGGGTTTTATTATTCCGGGTATGGTTTGATTTGGTTGTGATCGTTGAGAAATTGGCTGAGAATGAACGCCTCCGATTTGAGTAGTGCCGAAATTTGGAGATGGGTAAAATGGGTTCGTGATAACTTCCTTTGGCCCTTCCAACTATACAGAGAGAGAAGAAATAACATGAATTAATATTTGTTGAAAATTCAAAGTTTAAGAAGGGAATTGGGATTGAAAACCCTACCATTACCAAATAACCTCAGAATTCTCAAATCCCAAGTAAATTACCACTAATCAAGTAATTTCACCACAAATAAACAAACAAGAAAGTACCTTTCGTTTAGTTTGTAAGATCTTCTCAGAAATCGAAATCCTAGGCGGTTTGAACCCGATCCCGACATCCTTACTAAGCCCTAAATCCTCGACAACAGCTCTGACAGCCTCTCTAGAGAACAAATCCTTAGGTTTAAGTCCTTCACACAAACCAGTAAGACTCATCCGCGCCTCAGCCGCCATGGATTTCTCCACAGCAGTCGGATCTCTCCCTCCCCGCATCTCCGCCATTGCAGAAAGTACCATGACCATCTCGGCAACCCGCTTCATCCGCTTGGCCGCCGGAGGGGACGCGAACGGTGCTCCTCCCCCGTCGTCTCCCATCTGAAAGAAAGAGTAAAAGAAGGCAAGCCATTAGAAAGAGCGAAGCAGAAGAAGGGGGAAGGAAAGGAGAGTAAAAATTGAAAGAGAGGGCGTGTTTAAAAAACCTTCGGCGCGCGTAATTGAGCGGTAATTAAAAGTAATAGCAGGGGTTTAGCGAGAAATTTGTCGAACAAAATCGAGATAGATGAGGTGAGTAGTACCGAGCGAAGGCGATGAGAGAGAAATAGACGAAATTGGGGGCGAGGGTTTCTTTTCCCTTTCTTTTTTATTTTATTTTCTTCTTCTCGGGTCGGGCCTAATTTAACCGGGTAGGAACCCGCGATGAACCTGCAGGATGCCGAAAAGAGGGTGAACAGCGAGGGTGTTTTCTATCCGATGACAAGTCGACACGTGTACGTGATTTGAGAAATGTTTGATTAGTGGGGGAAAGCTGTGTTTGGGGGATGATATGTGAATAAAAAATGTATACAAAATTTAATAAAAAGGGTAATATAAATAGAAAAATTCTGAATAATAATAATAATATAATATAACTCTATGTTAAAAAATAGAAGAAAAAATAATAATGGGAGTTTTTTTTTGTATGTGCAGCTAATAAGTATGTGCTGATCTGAAGCCTTCTGTAAGAGGGGTGACTTTGCAAGGTAATTTTAATTGTAATTTTGAAACGGCTAGTCGAATATCCTGCAAAATAAAATATTATAAAAAAAGGTTTAGTTTTGATGATAATAATAGGAAGTAATGAATTTATGGAAAATGAATCGATGTGATAAAACGAGATTACCTCGATAGTGTATCGAGATGAGAAATGCGTGAGTAGTATGGCTTTGTTTCGAAACCACTCTGCGTTATCCATTATCTAGAATAAAATATACGTTATTGCATATTTATGTACAAGTTCACATATCAATTCTCAAAAAAAAAAAAATTGAATTTAATGCAAAGGATAAATATGTGACCTCGAAGATATGCATGTGACCACGTTCTCTTGCGAATTCCACATCGTTATCATTATCTAAGAAAGTTGCCTATCACAAAAAAAAAACGTTACAATAATAAATAATAAATATAATTAATTAATTTTTCACTGTCTATAACTACAAAATTTTATAAAGCACCTCGGTTATAAGAAGTTTCGCTCTTAAAGCGTCGGAATTTTGCGGATCGAGAATAAAATCAGATGTGGTGTCTCCGGTGAACGCGATTTCAGGAAGTAACAACATTTCTGTGATCTATCAAAGTCATTCTCAATTAAAATTTAATTAAATTAATAATAATTTAATAATTTAATACTACCTCGACGCCAGAATTTTTGAGTTTCTTGATTTGCATGCCGTCTAAGTGAGCGTACTTCTTCTTGAGCTTCTTTCTCAGCGAATATATCACGTATCCCTAGAAATCACAATCAAATTAACGAAATATTTTAAAAAATATTAGTATTGAATTTGAATTTGAATTTGAATAGTACCTGGCTGGGAATAACATGGTGAGTTTTGAACGGTCTAGCCACAAGATCATTACGAATTTCATATGTCTCTCCTACAAATATAACATCCATAATAATTAGCAAAATTAATTTGTAAAGAAATAACACGGAAATGGTATACGTACCCACGTCAAGTGCGACTAAATCGACGTTGAGTTCAACATTGCTCATGGAACGATGAATATCTAAGAGATTTTCTACATCTTCTTTTATGCAAGGCGGTACAAATACTGTCGGAGGTTTCAAATTGTAGAGCCCTCGTGTCGCCAAATACATAGGAAGAGAACCCTAAAATGAAAATTAAATCAAATTGAGGTCGATTCGGGTTCAAATTGATGACAATTGAAACTGGGGTTGAACTGAATCCATGATTGAGGGTTAATATACACTAAATTGGATCAAAAATGAAGTTTAATTATGCAATTAAGAAAAATCTCTCACTATATGATCAAGATGTGCATGGGTGATGAAGAGAAAATCCTGATTCACCGCTTTGGCAGGGCATCGTCCCATATCAAACACCAAATTGTAAGTAGGTGCAACGATGCACGTCTCCAGTCCACCAACGGAGAATCCATCAATCAAGCATCCTTCCAGTTCGGTACCGCTTCGTGTCACCTCATGACGTGCCTTGCGGTATTCTTCGTCTTCGTCTACCATTGCTCTGTGTAAGACCGAGAGATAGCCAGGTGGATTCTGTGCTGACGTGGTACGGAGCTTGGAACTGGACCGAGCGGGTGGGCGAGGAATGGAGAGGACTGGGAGGGCTGAGGTGGGAGAAGGGTCGAATTGGAGGAAGAGTGTACGTGAGGGAGAGAGAATTGGAGAGAGCGCCATTTTTACTCTGTAGTAGGGTTTTAGAAAGAAGATAATGTAATGTCGTTTTTTTCTTACTGAAATGGAATCATATTCCCGGATTCGATGATGAACTATTGAGTATTTGAGCTCTTGGTTTTTATGAGAACTGGGAATTTGGGAATCTTTTTGGCTAACGAACCCAGAATTTATTGAGTAAGGTTTCCCTGTGGCCTTCACAGTGAAACCATTTGTGAAACCGCCTACGTGGCTTCGCTTCATTGGTCAATACAATATATTTTTGCATATAAACCCCTACTTTTTCGGAAGCCCCTGTTTGTTAATTTATATAAAGTAGGGGTTTATGTGCAAAATACATTGTATTGACCAATGAAACGAAGCCACGTAGGCGGTTTCACAAGTGGTTTCACTGTGAAGGCCACAGGGAAACCTTACTCGAATTTATTCAGAATCCCCAATTGTATGGCCTTGTCGTCACTCTTCACTAGCAAGGCTCTGTCACTCTCGGCCGTCGGATCTCGTCATCTCCTCCGGCGCAGCCGTGTCCGGCTACTCTCCGCCGTCCCTTCTGCCGATATGACGAAGGTCGGTGTTGTTCAGATGACGTCGACGAACGATCTCGAGGCTAATTATCTAACCTGTCATCGTCTCGTCAAAGTGAGATTTTGTTGATAATTTCAGATGGTTTGAACATTTTAGATTCAATTTTGATCGATTTTCTTGCAGGATGCGACGGAACAGGGAGTAAAAATGCTATTTTTTCCAGAAAGTTTTTCTTTCGTAAGCTCCCGAGAAGGAGAATCCCTTACGATCGCCGAGCCTTTGAACGGGCCTCTTATGCAGAGATACTGCTCGCTTGCAAGGTAATCAAACTCACTCACTCACCATGATTGTACCTCAATCAGCATCTGTTTTCATCTTTACAAATGGCAGAGAAGCAAATATGTGGCTATCGCTCGGAGGATTTCAAGAGAAAGGGCCTGACGAATCACATTTATACAACACTCATGTACTGGTCGATAATTCAGGAAATATCAGAAATTCATACCGCAAAATTCACTTGTAAGTTATTGAACTTATTTCCTAATAGAATCTTTCAAATTAGTATCAGTACAAATTCAAAATTCAAAATTCGAATATGTATGATTGTGAAGATTCGATGTGGATGTGCCTGGAAGTATGGTATACAAAGAAAGCAACACGACGGTACGAGGTAACGAAGTGGTTTCAGAGGACAGCCCAATTGGACGGTTAGGATTAACTGTTTGCTACGATCTGAGATTTCCAGAGCTCTATCAAATTTTAAGATTCAAATACGAAGCTCAGGTTTTATTGATTCCATCAGCGTTTACTAAAATAACTGGAGAAGCACATTGGGAAGTTCTATTGCGGGCCCGTGCAATTGAGACTCAATGTTATGTATGTATTATTGTACACCAATTTTTTATTCTACAATTTTACAATTTTTTAATGAAAGGTAATTGCGGCGGCTCAAGCTGGGAAGCATAACGAGAAAAGAGAGAGTTATGGCGATTCTGTAATTATTGATCCTTGGGGGACTGTTATTGCCAGACTTCCTGGTATTTTTGCATTTTCACCCCTCATTTTTCTTATTTTTTTGTTAATAAGATTTTGTCGTTACATTTTAGATCGGTTGTGCACGGGATTTGCTGTGGCGGAAATTGATACCTCCAAAATCGACTCGGTCAGAACTAAAATGCCCATTTCCGCGGTAATTTATTACTATTTGTCATGACCACTGTTTTTTTATAATTATAATTATCATTATTAATTTTTTTTGTTATTTTTTTTTTGTGTGTGTGCAGCATCGAGTTTTTGATAGTTGTTGGAGATCATCGTGCATGTGAAATAAACAAAAAATAGTTTTTATAATTATCATTATTAAATTTCCAATTCTGAATAATATCGGCGAATCTCGTGCACTTTTGATTTTCTTACTGTTGAGGTTTAAGTGGATTTTGAACTCGAGCATTTTGAAATTTCACTGCAAGTTTTTAGTATCGAGCATGATTTTTTTAGGGGAATATATCACATTAACATGATTAGTGATTTAGTGGTACAGCTAGAAGCATAATTATTCAACTCTTTTTCCAAAATATATAGAAATTAATTAAAATAAATAAGTTCTGGTTAAGGTCCTCAGCAGTCAGAAAAATATAGAAATTAATAAAAATAAATAAGTTTTGGTTTTTGAACTCATTTTCCAAAACCAGAAATGGAAGAAATTAAATAGCTGGCCTAGTTATAAAATTAAAACTTACAAGAACTCTCAATTTCTTTATTAAAGAATTTGTAAATACCAAAGTACAACTCTGTACTATATTTTTTAATATAGTCAAGGTGCGGGATTTAGAACACGCCTCAATTAATCCAACAATTTTTTTTTTTGGAATGAAATGAGGAATCTAAATTATTAATTAGAAAAACCAAACTATGATAGTATCGAATTAAGCAACTAAGTGATGATAAATTTTATAGAAAAATAATTTTCACTCTCGTTGTTGTTTAAATATTATCTATTAATTATTTATATTTTCTTTGTTATTTATTAATTATTATTGTTTTTGTATTGTACCGCTTTGTATGTTTGTAATGGTCATTTTGTAAGTCTGGCATATCTTTTAGGAGCCGTTTGGTTCGAGATTTGAAATATGTCTTGAAATATTAAATGTCGAGGAATTTCATTTCATGGAATAATATTCTATGATATACACAATAGTCATGTCTGGTTGATGCATGTTCTTTTGCTATAAATTTAGAAATTATGTGAAATAAATAATTTTTTGGAATAATTTTAGTTTTTAATATTTGAATAGATAAAATGCCCATGGGAATAGAGAAAAATCACCAATTTTGGTGGTAATTATATTCCCATGAAATATGTTCATGAGCTTCGTGGATGACGTTACTTTATTACCTAGTGTCTGAACCAAACATGAGAATGGAATAAATTATGATGCATGTCAAGGCAACCAAACGCCCCCTTAAGATTGACGATGCTAGTGACAATTAAAATGAGCTGTAAATAACACCCCTCATTATACATAAAAGGCAAAGACAGAAAAATAAGAATGTGTTGAAATTTATAAATAGGTCATTTTTTATATCATTTTTTTATTTAATTTTAATGTTCTATGATAAAATATATAATAAATAAAAAATAAAAATATGTATACGACTCATGGTTGTAAAAATAGGTCTGGGCAGCTGTCCCGTGAAAAAAATAAATTTGCCCGTTGAAACGGACCTTAATAACTATGTGAATTCTATCAAATATCTTAAATCAAAATCGTACCTTAAACATATACGGAAGCGTACGGAATCCGTCCGAATTGATGTCGCGCCATCACCGTTGTTGCGTTCATGAAGCCTTAATTGCAAGAATGGATTCCAAATACTTTATGACGTCTAATTTATAGTCCGTTTGATTTTCTCTAATGGATCTCTCTTTCATCTTAATGGGACAGATTCAAGAATGGAACATTGTCATATGTACTTGGGACCAAATTGCTTTTATAGCCACAATGTATCTTTTTCCAAAGACATACCTTTTGGGCTGCATAATGTGGATCTTGTCCATCGTTGAAAATAGAATAGACATCCACAATATTCTACACATAAAAAGCTCACAACATAATTGACACATTTAATACTTAATTTTATAACTAAAATTAATCACTATATTATAATTGACAATATTACGATACATAAATAGTTTCATATAAGTATAATGTTGGAATAATGTTCCAACAGTGTGTCCAATTATAAATTAATAAGTAAAATTAAATTTTAAAAATTATGACATATCATCAAATATTGTGGAGGAAAATGCTAGAAGACATACATCACTGTTTTTTAAAAAAAGTTCCCCAATATACGCTCATGGATAAATACATTAAAGAAGGGCATGTGATGTGGCTCCTCGATATTGGGTGAAACTTAATAAATAACAAATATATATATATTTTGTTTCCGTCTCATGTAATATTTAGTGTTATCTCTAAATCTATATATACTAGCTTTATCCCCGATCAATTACGCGGGATGTTTTTTATATAATTATTTAAATAGAATAAAAGCGCATGCGTTTGAACTAAATTAATTTAATCATGACATATTTGCAAATATCATGATGTCAATAGATGCATAAGGTTCATAAAATTAGTCTATCACGGATATTATTTTCTAATATAATTTGTATAAATATCATTTGTTCATGTGCTTCTAAAATTGATTAATATAATCAAGACGTATTCGCAAATTTTAATATGTATGTAAAACAGGAAACAAAGACCAAATGTAAAAAATGACCAAAATGTGAAATAGGAAAAAATGATCAAAATGTAAAAAAAGATCGAAAAGTAAATAAAAAGGACCAAAATGTAAATAAAAAGGATCAAAATATAAATTAAAACTAAAAAGGGCCAAAATGTAAATAAAAGAACCAAAATGTAAATTGAAATGTAAAAAAAGACCAAAAAGTAAATAAAAAAGGACCAAAAAGTAAATAAAAAAGGACCAGAATGTTAATAAAAAGGACCAAAATGTAAATAAAAAGGACCAAAATATAAATTCAAAAATTAAAAAAGGACCGAAAAGTAAATAAAAAAGGACCAAAATATAAATAAAAAGGACCAAAATGTAATTTTTTAGACTAAAAAGTACCAAAATATAAATTCAAAAATATTTTTTTTACACAAAGGTCCCTGATGACGTGGAGATCTAGAAATGTAAGAATTCTTGCAACTTTATACATAAGATAGAATATGAGACAACAAATAATATAATATTAAATAGAACATTATTTTCTCACGTCTTCTCTTCATAAAAAAATAATTGGAGAATGAGAATATAATATAATATTATATTATCGTAATCACATTTCAATTGTTATATTATAAATTTTAATGATTATTACATACATTTATTTTTACAAATCGTATACAAAGAAAGCTTTTAATTAGATAATTTACAAAATCGAATTTATTAAAATTATAAAAAGCAAGATATAAATAATTAAATCACCGATTCATTCCCCAAATGTTTTTTATGGTAAACCTAAATTGAGATCCATGTTGGGATTCATGTACAATTCGTATGTAATTTTTTTTTTGAGAAATAAATTATGGTTCGTTTATGTGGCTCCAGAATTTTTGATTAAAATAAAGGCCAAAAACCCTTCTGTTTTGGTAACCGGGTACACACAAAAATCATTGGTTATATAAGTTGGAAAAAATAAAAAAGTACACGCCTTTCGCTATAAAAGGCACGTACTTCTCGTCGGTCGGGTCAATAGACATAGTTCGTCCTCGTATTTTCGTTATTTTTTTTTGAAATAGGAAGGCGGTTGCCTACTTTGTGATTTTCATATATGAAAAAATGATTATTTACAAAATATTACAATAAAGTAAGAAAATTTCGAAAATAAAGCTAATTCTAATCATTTTTTTTCCTAGTTTTTGGCTCAAGAAGCAAATACATAACCAATGAAATTACATCATAGATGGTTTCACCTGTGGATTCTTTGTGGGGCAATAGAGAAAAAACATACTCATTTTTTAGTTGAAGGTTTTTCGTAAATTAAAAAATAAAATTGGAGGTTATTTGTAAAATTCCCTTAATTTAATTATCTGATTAAAATTTATCTACTCGTTTTCCTCTTCTCGTAGTTCTTGTAATTTCCCGTCGAATACGTCGATTCGATCATTAATTTCTTCCACTCTCCTCGAGTTCAATTTCTCCTAATTTCCCGTCCATAATTATTTCATTATTGTTCAATTCTTCCTTTCGAGTCCTCTCATTTCTTCTGTAAATCTCTCTAGGGTCTTCAATGACGGAGAACTCTTTTCTGGATCGATCTAAGGAAAGATTTAAGGGCATTATGAAATATATTCTTGATATATTTTGGGATTATTTAAAAAAGAAATTCTCAGATAAACCCCCAAATCAATTGGAGTTACCAACAACGATAAGACCAAATCTTGTTTTTACATCCACTCTCGACGGGGACTGCATAATATTTTCCCTTGAGGAAATTATAAAAGCCACGGTAAACTTCGAAATTTTACTCTAGTTTTTCTTTCTTTCCATATGAACCATGCTATCGACATCCATAGGGTGTCCCACCAGTGGTGTTATGCAACCCGCAACATAAAACACCCAAGCAACCCGCAAGGTATTTTATTTCCAAATTTTGCATTAATATGCATTAATTATCCCCTTAATCATATTAATTACTTTCCAATCTGGTACAAGCGGGTTGATTGCGGGATTAGTTGTGCGGGGTGTGTAGAATTATTGGGGTGTCCCACTCCTTCCGTTCATCTTTGGATATCTTTGCTTTAGCTTCGTTCCAAGCTTGAATTGTAGAGCGTCCCCCTCGTTATTGTTTGGATTCTTTTCACTTCCATTTTAGAAAGGTCGGTAAGAGGCGCTCTTGTACCCCAACATTGTATTTTCGTTATTTCAGTCTCATCTAATATTTCATTGTATTTTTCTAAATCCATATACTCGGGATACTAAAAAGTACAATATAAAGTAAAGTTCTCTCATGTCTTCTCTTCATAAGAAAATAGTTGGAGAATTCTTCTAATTATTTTTCTTTCATCCGTTGAGTTGGTTATAAAATGGATGATTTTTCATTAACTAACTCGTTCATACAAAATGAATGACCTAAATCACACAAAATATACCAGCAATCATACAACACGTATGTTTTTTAGTATTATGCAAGTACTTAATTAAATCAAATAATACAAAAACTATGCAATGAAACAAATGCATTCATCTGAATTTCATGACCCAATTTTAATAAGTTCACATTTGGATTTGGGAATCCGAAATCATGGTTGCAAAAGAAGATTCCTTTATCAATTAAGGGTATCAATAGGTCCGACATTGTCTGAACTGAACGGATATGTTTCCCGAAAAATATCCGGATCCAATCATCCGGACCCGGATACTTTTATTCGAATTTGATATTTTGTTTTAGTGTTGGATCCGGATATGAACATTATATATACTAGAAAAATAACCCGTGCTTCGCTGCGGAATATATTATTTAGTAGGGGAGTTCTATCATACACATTTTTACAAGAGTATTTTGGATATTTTAACAATTAATTATATTTGTCAAAGGGGTGTATCATAATATTGTTATTTGGGGTACAATGTTGGATAACGTCTCTGATTAGATGAATTTACTGCCTGAAAAAAACTAAACCTGATTAAAAAAACAATACTGCCTGAAAAATGCCAATTAGATGAATTTACTTTCATTTGAGCATAAAATTGTTTGTGCTATTTTGATAACATCATCTAATTAATTATCATATCTAAGCACAAGTTATTTGGATAATGTCTCTGATTCTTATTAGCAATTTCATGTTTTATTATTTTGTATGTGATTGATCAACATCTATGAAAAAAATTTGGAAAAATTAAAATGAATGTATGAACTATTTTCAAGACACTACAACTAATTTTAATTACCAAGGTACATGCAAACAAACAAGTCTGTAAGCCATTTCTCCATATGACCAACACAGATGAGAAAAAAATAAAAGAAAGTGAATATATTGGGTAAAACAAACAAGTCTATAAGCCATTTCGTAAAATAATTTCCAACCAAATAAATTGATAGAGTAAACCTAAACAAAACGTATTATTGGATGTTAAGGCATATCTATGTAAAATCAGGACATCATACCTTCCAATTGCTTCAGTTTCACCTCAAGTGCTTGATATTTGATGCTCACCTTGATTCCAAAATAAGATGTATCCTTTTAACGTGACCAACATTGAGCTCGTAGCTGAATCGGTACTGGATACTCTTTTTAATGGGTCCTCCGCCATTTTCACCCGAAAAGGGGAAAAGGTATATCAGATATTTATGTTTCTATATTCAAGAAAATATTCAAGTCTCTATGAGGGACTCAATTGAAATTTCGAATAATTTGGAGGTTTTTTGCAATATTTGCAAATTTTACCTTGGTTCACAAGGTTTTGGCGTCTGTTTTGAGATCTCGATTATCCACCCTCACCAAAGCTCTGATTACAGTAGCCAATACTTGGTCATCATTCCGCAAAAAAATTAAATACATCATTTGTTGTGAATGTTTCAAACAAATGTAAAAAATAAATAAACTAATCGCAAAACAATTCTTCTCACTGGATTAGAATTTTTGAGCTGGAATTTCATATTAACCGACATGGCTACGATACTCGGAGCATCTACTGCTAACGTTTCTCCTACTTCGAGAACTTACTTAACTGTAATTAAAGTTGAGAATAATTACTGGATCCGCCAGCGATAATGAAAGCCGAGCCTCGAGCTTTCAACTTTAGTATAAGTATCACCTGAAATACAAATGCCAATGAAATGTAAATCAAATTAATTTTGATAATTTTGAAGGGTAGTTTCGTACTTTTTTGAAAAACGAAATGAGATGCCATCTCAACACCAATCTCCATATTGCGGTTTCTTGGATTGATTGAATTTGTAACAGTTACGTCGCTTACGGAACAAAGAAATGTATCTGGCTGTAAAATGAATAATATGCACATCACATGAATTAAATTAAAAAAGTTGTTGCGAGAACAAGAAATGAAGTATATTTTTACCGAGCAAAGGATTTCTCCACCGAAAGTTGATAAATCCAGCTGCAAAATAAAAAAAATACCAAATTAAAAAATATCAAAATTTACCGAAATAAAACCACCGCTAATTATTAAAATGCCAGTCCAAATCGAAAGAATGCATAGTCTAAATCAGAACTCATTTAAATTCGTAAACTCACTTTAATTCCTTAATCGCTTTCGTGCTCGATCCGACAGTGCAATCCGCCGTTGTGCGCTGCCGATTCTGACCACCGTAAGAAGAGAAGAGCGCCACGGCATGTGGTAGAACGAATTCCTCCACTCACGCGATCGGACGTCTCTCTTCCTCTTCCTCTTTCTCTCTCCGCATCATTCTCTGGACGCCACGTTTCGATATATTCCCTCTCTCTTTCTATTTTTTATAGCTTTTGTCAACTTTCTAGTCATGTAGGTTGATACGAAGTAGATACGTGGCTAGGAGGGGAAATGGCTTGAGCATAGAAATAGTAGAGAGGCGGGGTGTAGTTTTTTTTTGGGGTTGACGAACAGGAAAGGGAGACGTGGCTATCTGGGCTTGAACCAAACTATCGAAAATTTAATGGGAGGGGTTTATTTTTTTATTTGTCATATTTAATATTCGTCAAATAACATAAATAAATTAATGATTTAAATATAAAAATTGTGTTTAAATATATTAAAAAATATATTAAGTTGTCTTAATTTAGTATTCGTTTTAATATTCGAAAAATATGCATCTAAATATGTATTGGACAATATCCAAACCTTATTCAGATATTGAGAGAGTTCTGCATCCGGATTCGACTACGTATTTCAAAAATAATATGGATACAAATCTAATACGATCACTATCCGAAACGTTGACTTGACATGCTTATCAATTATCATATATTGTGGATGTTAAATTTAACCAATAAAAAATATCTATCTGATTATTACCTTTATTTGTGATGCGAATTTAATATGACCACTATCCAAATCGGATCCGTAATGTTAACTTGACAGCAATGACGAGGTCCTCGTCCTCCCTTCTCCTATTTTTTACCATTCTCTCCTTCTCTTATGTATACATAATTTGTTTTGAAGGGTGGCGAAAAGCCCGTGAATATTTTTGTAATTATAGAGTGGATAAATTAATTACATATGATTGAAAAAGAAACAAAAATAAAGTGATCTTCATCTTCATTCATGTTCATGCTCGTTTTATTTTTATACTAATTATTTTTTATATTTTGATTTAAATACTGACCAAAATATACTTATGAAAAATTTGTTATGTTACAAGAATAGAAGGAAGAGGAAATGACAATGGCCCCACCCCACGCCCAATTCACACTTCCCTGCCCAAAATCAAGAAAAAACAGATTAAATTCAACTCGATCATAGAAGAAGATCGAATTGATGATACAGATTGTGGTTCCATGAAATTTTTTTGAGGGATTGGGAGAATCAAGTAAAGAAAAGAAGATCGAGACGCAACCTCTGCGCTAACACGAGGACGGCCCGTCAAGAATCGTTGGTGTATGTGTGCCATGGATTTGGAGAAGAAAAAAGTGATGTTTGTGGTTTGAGGAAGAAAGAGATAAAGAGAGAGAGAGAAATGGCGATAAGCAATAATGAACGTTAGGGAGAGAGAGATGTTTTATTCATAACACTAAGAAAGTTTGTTTTTTATTCATAACAATCTTATAACTCTCTGAGGAGACCAAATAACTTGTTTTTGAGATTGTTTGGATCGAATCTTTTACTATGTAATTTTGCACCAAATTTTACAAACACTAAGAAGGTTTTTTCTATTCGATTCATAGAAATCTTTTTACGTTTTGAGGAGTTCAAATAATGTGTTTTTAGATCGTTTGTATCGTATCCTTTACTACATAACTTTTCACCATATTTTACAAACACTAGGAAAGTTTGTTTTCTGATTCATACCATTCTTTTAACGCTATGAGGAGTCCAAATAACATGTTTTGAGATGGTTTGGCTCGAATGATTTACTACCTAAGTTTTCACGAAATTGTGCAAACTCTAAGAAAGTTTTCTATTCGATTCATAGCAATCTTTTTACGTTTTGAGGAGTCAAAATTATGTGTTTTTAGATAGTTTGTATCGTATCTTTCACTACGTAACTTTTCACCAAATTTTACAAACACCAACAAAGTTTGTTTTTCGATTCATAACAATCTTATAACTCTCTGAGGAGTCTAAATGACTTGTTTCTGAGATTGTTTGGATTGAATCTTTTACTACGTAATATTACACCAAATTGTACAAACACTAAGAAAGTTTTCAATTCGATTCATAGCAATCTTTTTACGTTTTGTGGAGTTCAAATAACGTGTTTTTAGATCATTTGCATCGTATCTTTTACTTCGTAACTTTTCGCCAAATTTTACAAACACTAAGAAAGTTTATTTTTTTATTAATACAATTCTTTTAAAACTCTGAGGAGTCCAAATAACGTGTTTTTAGATGGCTTGGATCGAATGTTTTACTACGTAACTTTTCACCAAATTGTACAAACACTAGGAAAGTTTTCTATTCGATTCATAGCAATCTTTTTACGTTTTGAGGAGTTCAAATAACGTGTTTTTAGATCGTTTGTATAGTATCTTTTACTACATAAGTTTTCACCAAATTTAATAAACACTAGGAAAGTTTGTTTTTGGATTCATACCATTCTTTTAACGCTATGAGGAGTCCAAATAACGTGTTTTGAGATGGTTTGGATCGAATGTTTTACTACGTAACTTTTCACCAAATTATACAAACACTAAGAAAGTTTTCTATTCGATTCATAGCAATCTTTTAACGTTTTGAGGAGTTCAAATAACTTATTTTTAGATCGTTTGTATCGTATATTTCACAACGTAACTTTTCACCAAATTTTACAAACACTAAGAAATTTTGTTTTTCGATTCATAACAATCTTATAACTCTCTAAGGAACCCAAATAACTTGTTTTTGAGATTGTTTGGATGGAATATTTTACTATGTAATTTTGCACCAAATTTTACAAACACTAAGAAAGTTTTATATTCGATTCATAGCAATTTTTTTCGTTTTGTGGAGTTCAAATAACGTGTAATTAGATCGTTTGTATCGTATATTTTACTACATAACTTTTCACCAAATTTTACAAACACTAGGAAATTTTGTTTTTCGATTCATACCATTCTTTTAACGCTATGAGGAGTCCAAATAACGTGTTTTGAGATGGTTTGGCTTGAATGTTTTGCTATGCAACTTTTCACCAAATTGTACAAACACTAAAAAAGTTTTATATTCGGTTCACATCAATCTTTTTATATTTTGAGGAGTTAAAATAACATGTTTTTAGATCGTTTGTATCGTATCATTCACTAAGTAACTTTTCACCAAATTTTACAAACACTAAGAAAATTTGTTTTTGGATTCATAACAATCTTGTAACTCTCTGAGGAGCCCAAATAACTTGTTTTTTAGATGGATTGGATCGAATCCTTTACTACGTAACTTTGCCCCAAAATTGTACAAACACAAAGAAAGTTTTCAATTCGATTCATCGTAATCTTTTTGCGTTTTGAGGAGTTCAAATAACGTGTTTTTAGATCATTTGCATCGTATATTTTACAACGTAACTTTTCACCAAATTTTACAAACACGAAGAAAGTTTGTTTTTCGATTCATACAATTCTTTTAACACTCTTAGGAGTCCAAATAACAAGTTTTGAGATGGTTTGGCTCGAATGTTTTCTTTTCGATTCATAGCAATATTTTTACGTTTTGAGGAGTTAAAATAACGTGTTTTTAGATCGTTTGTATCGTATCTTTCACTACGTAACTTTTCACCAAATTTTACAAACACTAACAAAGTTTGTTTTTCGATTCATAACAATCTTATAACTCTCTGAGGAGTCCAAATAACTTGTTTTTGAGATTGTTTGGATCGAATCTTTTACTATGTAATTTTGCACCAAATTGTACAAACACTAAGAAAGTTTTCAATTCGATTCATAGCAATCTTTTTACGTTTTAAGGAGTTCAAATAACGTGTTTTTAGATCATTTGCATTGTTTCTTTTACTGCGTAACTTTTCACCAAATTTTACAACCACTAAGAAAGTTTATTTTTCGATGCATACAATTCTTTTAACACTCTGAGGAGTCCAAAAAACGTGTTTTGAGATGGTTTGGATCGAATGTTTTACACCGTAACTTCTCACCAAATTGTACAAACACTAGGAAAGTTTTCTATTCGATTCATAGCAATCTTTTTACGTTTTGAGGAGTTCAAATAACATGTTTTTAGATCGTTTATATCGTATCTTTCACTATGTAACTTTTCACCAAATTTTATTAACACTAAGAATGTTTGTTTTTCGAATCATAACAATCTTATAACTCTCTGAGGAGCCCAAATAACTTGTTTTTGGGATGGTTTGGATCGAATGTTTTACTACGTAATTTTGCACCATATTGTACAAACACTAAGAAAGTTTTCTATTCGATTAAGAGCAATCTTTTTACGTTTTGAGGAGTTCAAATAACGTGTTTTTAGATCGTTTGTATCGTATCTTGCACTATGTAACTTTTCACCAAATTTTATAAACACTAAGAAATTTTGTTTTTCGAATCATAACAATCTTATTACTCTCTGAGGAGCCCAAATAATTTGTTTTTGGGATGGTTTGGATGGAATCTTTTACCACGTAATTTTGCACCAAATTGTTCAATCACTAAGAAAGTTTTCTATTCGATTCATAGCAATATTTTTACGTTTTGAGGAATTGAAATAACGTGTTTTTAGATCATTTGTATCGTATGTTTTACTACATAACTTTTCACCAAATTTTACAAACACTAATAAACTTTGTTTTACGATTCGTACCATTCTTTTAACGCTATGAGGAGCCCAAATAACGTGATTTGAGATGGTTTTGCTCAAATGGTTACTACCTAACTTTTCACCAAATTGTACAAACTCTAAGAGAGTTTTCTATTCGATTCATAGCAATATTTTTACATTTTGAGGAGTTAAAATTACGTGTTTTTAGATCGTTTGTATCGTATCTTTCACTACGTAACTTTTCACCAAAATTTACAAACACTAACAAAGTTTGTTTTTCGATTCATAACAATCTTATAACTCTCTATGAGGAGTCCAAATAACGTGTTTTGAGATGGTTTGGATCGAATGTTTTGCTACGTAACTTTTCACCAAATTGGACAAACACTAAGAAAGTTTTCTATTCAATTCATATCAATCTTTTTATGTTTTGAGGAGTTCAAATAACATGTTTTTAGATTGTTTGTATCGTATCTTTCACTAAGTTACTTTTCACCAAATTTTACAAACACTAAGAAAGTTTCTTTTTGGATTCATAACAATCTTATAACTCTCTGAGGAGCCCAAATAACTTGTTTTTAGATGGTTTGGATCGAATCTTTCACTACGTAATTTGCACCAAATTGTACAGACACTAAGAAACTTTTCAATTCAATTCATACCAATCTTTTTACGGTTTGACGAGTTCAAATAACGTGCTTTTAGATCATTTGCATCGTATCTTTCACTTCGTAACTTTTCACCAAATTTTTCAAACACTAAGAAAGTTTGTTTTTCGATTCATACAATTCTTTTAACACTCTGAGGAGTCCAAATAACGTGTTTTAAGATGGTCTGCCTCGAATGATTTACCACCTAACTTTTCACCAAATTGTACAAACTCTATGAAAGTTTTCTATTCAATTAATAGCGATCTTTTTACGTTCTGTGGAGTTAAAATAACGTGTTTTTAGATCGTTTGTATCATATCTTTCACTACGTAACTGTTTACCAAATTTTACAAACACTAAGAAAGTTTGTTTTTCGATTCATAACAATCTTATAACTCTCTGAGGAGTCCAAATAACTTGTTTTTGAGATTGTTTGGATCGAATCTTTTACTATGTAATTTTGCACCGAATTGTACAAACACTAAGAAAGTTTTCAATTCGATTCATAGCAATCTTTTTACGTTTAGAGGAGTTCAAATAACGTGTTTTTAGATCATTTGCATCGTATCTTTTACTACGTAACTTTTCACCAAATTTTACAAACACTAAGAAAGTTTATTTTTCGATTCATACAATTCTTTTAACACTATGAGGAGTCCAAATAACGTGTTTTTAGATGGTTTGGATCGAATGTTTTACTACGTAACTTTTCACCAAATTGTACAAACACTAAGAAAGTTTTCTATTTGATTCATATCAATCCTTTTACGTTTTGAGGAGTTCAAATATCATGTTTTTAGATCATTTGGATCGTATCATTTACTATGTAACTTTTCACCAAATTTTATTAACACTAAGAAAGTTTGTTTTTCGAATCATAACAATCTTATAATTCTCTGATGAGCCCAAATAACTTGTTTTTGGGATGGTTTGGATCGAATGTTTTACTAAGTAATTTTGCACCAAATTGTACAAACACTAAGAAAGTTTTATATTCGATTCATAGCAATCTTTTTACGTTTTGAAGAGTTCAAATAACGTGTTTTTAGATCGTTTGTATCGTATCTTTCACTATGTAACTTTTCACCAAATTTTATAAACACTGAGAAAGTTTGTTTTTCGAATCATAACAATCTTATAACTCTCTGAGGAGTCCCAAATAACTTGTTTTTGAGATGGTTTGGATTGAATCTTTTTGTACGTAATTTTGCACTAAATTGTTCAAACACTAAGAAAGTATTCTATTTGATTGATAGCAATCTTTTTACGTTTTGAGGTGTTAAAATAACGTGTTTTTACATCATTTGTATCGTATCTTTTACTACATGACTTTTCACCAAATTTTACAAACACTAATAAAGATTTTGTTTTTCGATTCGTACCATTCTTTTAACGCTATGAGGAGTCCAAATAACGTGTTTTGAGATGGTTTGGATCGAATGTTTTACTACGTAACTTTTCACCAAATTGTACAAACACTAAGAAAGTTTTCTATTCGATTCATAGCAATTTTTTTTACGTTTTGAGGAGTTCAAATGACTTGTTTTCAGATCGTTTGTATCGTATCTTTCACTACGTAACTTTTCACCAAATTTTACAAACACTAAGAAATTTTGTTTTTCGATTCGTACCATTCTTATAACTCTCTGAGGAGCCCAAATAACTTGTTTTTGAGATTGTTTGGATCGAATCTTTTACTATGTAATTTTATACCAAATTGTACAAACACTAAGAAAGTTTTCTATTCGATTCATAGAAATCTTTTTACGTTTTGAGGAGTTCAAATAACGTGTTTTTAGATCGTTTGTATCGTATCTTTTACAACATAACTTTTCACCAAATTTTACAAACACTAGGAAAGTTGGTTTTTCGATTCATACCATTCTTTTAAGGCTATGAGGAGTCCAAATAAATGTGTTTTCAGATGGTTTGGATTGAATGTTTTACTACGTAACTTTTCACCAAATTTTACAACCACTAAGAAAGTTTGTTTTTCGATTCATACAATTCTTTTAACACTCTGAGGATTCGAAATAACGTGTTTTGAGATGGTTTGGCTCGAATTATCTACCACCTAACTTTTCACCAAATTGTACAAGCTCTAAGAACATTTTCTATTCGATTCATAGCAATATTTTTATGTTTTTGAGGAGTTAAAATAATGTGTTTTTAGATTGTTTGTATCGTAACATTCACTACACAACTTTTCACCAAATTTTACAAACCCTAACAAAGTTTGTTTTTCGATTCATAACAATCTTATAACTTTCTGAGGAGTCCAAATAACTTGTTTTTGAGATTGTTTGGATTTGAATCTTTTGCTATGTAATTTTGGACCAAATTGTGTAAATACTAAGAAAGTTTTCTATTAGATTCATAGCAATCTTTTTACGTTTTGAGGAGTTCAAATAACGTGTTTTTAGATCATTTGCATCGTATCTTTTACTACGTAACTTTTCACCAAATTTTACAAACACTAAGAAAGTTTATTATTCTATTCATACAATTTCTTTTAACACTCCGAGGAGTCCAAATAATGTGTTTTTAGGTGGTTTGGATCGAATGTTTTACTACGTAACTTTTCACCAAATTGTACAAACGCTAAGAAAGTTTTATATTCGATTCATAGCAATCTTTTTACGTTTTGAGGAGTTCAAATGACTTGTTTTTAGATCGTTTGTATCGTATCTTTCACTACGTAACTTTTCACCGAATTTAACAAACACAAAGAAAGTTTGTTTTTCGATTCGTACCATTCTTATAACTCCCTGAGGAGCCCAAATAACTTGTTTTTGAGATTGTTTGGATCGAATCTTTTACTATGTAATTTTGCACCAAATTATACAAACACTAAGAAAGTTTTCTATTCGATTCATAGAAATCTTTTTACGTTTTGAGGAGTTCAAATAACGTGTTTTTAGATCGTTTGTATCGTATCTTTTACTACATAACTTTTCACCAAATTTTACAAACACTAGGAAAGTTCTTTTTTCGATTCATACCATTCTTTTAAGGCTATGAGGAGTCCAAATAACGTGTTTTGAGATTGTTTGGATCGAATGTCTTGCTACGTAACTATTCACCAAATTGAACAAACACTAAGAAAGTTTCCTATTCGATTCACAGCAATCTTTTTATGTTTTGAGGAGTTCAAATAACATGTTTTTAGATCGTTTGTATCGTATCTTTCACAAAGTAACTTTTCACCAAATTTTACAAACACTAAGAAAATTTGTTTTTGGATTCATTATAATCTTATAACTCTTTGAGGAGCCCAAATAACTTGTTTTTTAGATGGTTTGGATAGAATCTTTTACTACGTAACTTTACACCAAATTGTACAAACACTAAGAAAGTTTTCAATTCGATTCATAGAAATCTTTTCACTTTTTGAGGAGTTCAAATAACGTGTTTTTAGATAATTTGCATCGTATCTTTTACTACGTAAATTTTCACCAAATTTTACAAACTCTAAGAAAGTTTGTTTTTTGATTCATACAATTCTTTTAACACTCTGAGGAGTCCAAATAACGTGTTTTGAGATGGTTTGGCTCGAATGATTTACTACCTAACTTTTCACCAAATTGTCCAAACTCTAGGAAAGTTTTCTATTCGATTCATTCCAATATCTTTACGTTCTGAGGAGTTAAAATAACGTGTTTTTAGATCGTTTGTATCGCATCTTTCACTACGTACCTTTTCACAAAATTTTACAAACACTAAGAAAGTTTATTTTTCGATTCATACAATTCTTTTAACACTCTGAGGAGTCCAAATAACGTGTTTTGAGATGGTTTGGATCGAATGTTTTACTACGTAACTTTTCACCGAATTGTACAAACGCTAATAAAGTTTTCTATTCAATTCATAGCAATCTTTTTACGTTTCGAGGAGTTCAAATAACATGTTTTTAGATCGTTTAGATCGTATCTTTCACTATGTAACTTTTCACTAAATTTTATTAACATTAAGAAAGTTTGTTTTTCGAATCATAACAATCTTATAACTCTCTGAGGAGCCCAAATAACTTGTTTTTGGGATGGTTTGGATCGAATGTTTTACTCGGTAATTTTGCACCAAATTGTACAAACACTAAGAAAGTTTTCTATTCGATTCATAGCAATCTTTTTACGTTTTGAGGAGTTCAAATAACGTGTTTTTAGTTCATTTGTATCGTATCTTTCACTACGTAACTTTTCACCAAATTTTACAAACACTAAGAAAGCTTGTTTTTTGATTCATAAGAATCTTATAACTCTCTGAGGAGCCCAAATAACCTTTTTTTTAGATTGTTTGGATCGAATCTTTTACTATGTAATTTTGCACCAAATTTTGCAAACACTAAGAAAGTTTTCTATTCGATTCATAGCAATCTTTTTACGTTTTGAGGAGTTCAAATAATGTGTTTTTAGATCGTTTGTATCGTATCTTTTACTACATAACTTTTCATCAAATTTTACAAAGACTAGGTAAGTTTGTTTTTCGATTCATACCATTCTTTTAAGGCTATGAGGAGTCCAAATAACGTGTTTTGTGATTGTTTGGATCGAATGTCTTGCTACGTAACCTTTCACCAAATTTAACAAACACAAAGAAAGTTTTCTATTCGATTCACAGCAATATTTTTATGTTTTGAGGAGTTCAAATAACATGTTTTTGGATCGTTTGTATCGTATCTTTCACTAAGTAACTTTTCACCAAATTTAACAAATACTAAGAAAGTTTATTTTTGGATTCATTAGAATCTGATAACTCTTTGAGGAGCCCAAATAACTTGTTTTTTAGATGGTTTGGATCGAATCTTTTAATACGCAACTTTGCACCAAATTGTACAAACACTAAGAAATTTTCAATTCGATTCATAGCAATCTTTTCACTTTTTGAGAAGTTCAAATAACGTGTTTTTAGATAATTTACATTGTATCTTTTACTACGTAAATTTTCACCAAATTTTACAAACACTAAGAAATTTTGTTTTTTGATTCATACAATTCTTTTAACACTCTGAGAAGTCCAAATAACGTGTTTTGAGATGGTTTGGCTCGAATGATTTACTACCTAACTTTTCACCAAATTGTCCGAACTCTAAGAAAGTTTTCTATTCGATTCATAGCAATATTTTAACGTTCTGAGGAGTTAAAATAACGTGTTTTTTAGATCGTTTGTATCGCATCTTTCACTACGTACAATTTCAGAAAATTTTACAAACACTAAGAAAGTTTATTTTTCGATTCATACAATTCTTTTAACACTCTGAGGAGTCCAAATAACGTGTTTTGAGATGGTTTGGATGGAATGTTTTACTACGTAACTTTTCACCAAATTGTACAAACACTAACAATGTTTTCAATTCGATTCATACCAATCATTTTACGTTTTGAGGAGTTCAAATGACATGTTTTTAGATCATTTGTATCGTATTTTTTACTACATAACTTTTACCAAGTTTTACGAACACTAAGAAAGTTGGTTTTTCGATTCATACAATTCTTTTAACGCTCTGAGGAGTCCAAATAACGTGTTTTGAGATGGTTTGGATCGAATGTTTTACTACGTAACTTTTCAGCAAATTGTACAAACTCTAAGAAAGTTTTCTATTCGATTCATAGCAATCTTTCTACGTTTTGAAGAGTTAAAATAACGTGTTTTTAGATCTTTTGTATCGTATCTTTCACTACGTAACTTTTCACCAAATTTTACAAACACTAAGAAAGTTTGTTTTTGGATTCATAACAATCTTATAAATCTCTGAGGAACCCAAATAACTTGTTTTTGGAGGGTTTGGATCGAACTTTTACTACGTAACTTTGCATGAAATTGTACAAACATTAAGAAATTTTCGATTCTATTCATAGCAATCTTTTTCGTTTTGAGGAGTTCAAATAACGTGCTTTCAGATCATTTGCATCATATATTTTACTACGTAACTTTTCACCAAATTTTACAAACACTAGGAAAGTGTTTTTTTCGATTCATAACAATCTTATAACTCTCTATGGAGCCCAAATAACTTGTTTTTGAGATTTTATGGATAGAATCTTTTACTATGTAATTTTGCACCAAATTTTACAAACACTAAGAAAGTTTTCTATTCGATTCATAACAATCTTTTTACGTTTTGAGTAGTTCAAATAACTTGTTTTTAGATCGTTTGTATCGTATATTTCACTACGTAACTTTTCACCAAATTTTCCAAACACTAAGAAAAAGTTTGTTTTGGTATTCATACAATCTTATAACTCTCTGAGGAGACCACATAACTTGTTTTTGAGATTGTTTGGATCGAATCTTTTACTATATAATTTTGCACCAAAATTTTCAAACACTAAGAAAGTTTTCTATTCGATTCATATAACAATCTTTTTACGTTTTGAGGAGTTCAAATAACGTGTTTTTAATCGTTTGTATCGCATCTTTTACTACACGACTTTTCTCCAGATTTTACAAACACTAAGAAAGTTTGTTTTTCGATTCATACCATTCTTTTAACGCTATGAGGAGTCCAAATAACGTGTTTTGAGATGGGTTGGCTCGAAAGATTTACTACCTAACTTTTCACCAAATTGTACAAACTCTAAGAAAATTTTCTATTCGATTCATAGCAATCTTTTTACGTTTTGAGGAGTCAAAATAACTTGTTTTTAGATCGTTTGTATCGTACCTTTCACAACGTAACTTTTCACCAAATTTTACAAACACTAACAAAGTTTGTTTTTCGATTCATAACAATCTTATAAATGTCCGAGGAGTCCAAATAACTTATTTTTTAGATTGTTTGGATGGAATCTTTTACTATGTAATTTCACACCAAATTGTACAAACACTAAGAAAGTTTTCAATTCGATTCATAGCAATCTTTTTACGTTTTGAGGAGTTCAAATAACGTGTTTTTAGATCATTTGCATCGTATCTTTTACTACGTAATTTTGCACCAAATTTTATAAACATTAAGAAAGTTTATTTTTCGATTCATACAATTATTTTAACAATCTGAGGAGTTCAAATAACATGTTTTGAGATGGTTTGGATCGAATGTTTTACTACGTAACTTTTCAGCAAATTGTTCAAACACTAAGAAAGTTTTCTATTCGATTCATGGCAATTTTTTTTACGTTTTGAGGAGTTAAAATAACGTGTTTTTAGATCATTTGAATCGTATCTTTTACTACATAACTTTTCACCAAATTTTACAAACACTAATAATGTTTGTTTTTCGATTCGTACCATTATTTTATAGCTACGAGGAGTCCAAATTACGTGTTTTGAGATGGTTTGCTTCGAATGTTTTACTACGTAACTTTTCACCAAATTGTACAAACACTAAGAAAGTTTTTTATTCGATTCATAGCAATGTTTTTATGTTTTTACGAGTTCAAATAACATGCTTTTAGATCGTTTAGAACGTATCGTTCACTATGTAACTTTTCAGTAAATTTTATTTACACTAAGAATGTTTGTTTTTCGAATCATAACAATCTTATAACTCTCTGAGGAGCCCAAATAACTTGTTTTTGGGATGGTTTGGATCGAATGTTTTACTACGTAATTTTGCACCAAATTGTACAAACACTAAGAAAGTTTTCAATTCGATTCATAGCAATCTTTTTACGTTTTGAGGAGTTCAAATAACGTTTTTTTTAGATCATTTGTATCGTATCTTTTCCTTCATAACTTTTCACCAAATTTTATGAACACAAAGAAAGTTTCTTTCTGATTCATACAATTCTTTTAACACTCTGAGGAGTCCAAATAACGTGTTTTGAGATGGTTTGGATCGAATATTTTACTACGTAACTTTTCAGCAAATTGTTCAAACACTAAGAAAGTTTTCTATTCGATTCATAGCAATCTTTTTACGTTTTGAGAAGTTAAAATAACGTGTTTTTACATCATTTGTATCGTATCTTTTACTACATAACTTTTCACCAAATTTTACAAACACTAATAAAGTTTGTTTTTCGATTCGTACCATTCTTTTAACGCTATGAGGAGTCCAAATAACGTGTTTTGAGATGGTTTGGATCGAATGTTTCAGTACATAACTTTTCACCATATTGTACATACACTAAAAAGTTTTCTATTCGATTCATAGCAATCTTTTTTATGTTATGAGGAGTTCTAATAACATGTTTTTAGATCGTTTGTATCGTATCTTTCACTACATAACTTTTCACCAAATTTTACAAACACTAACAAAGTTTGTTTTTCGATTCATAACAATCTTATAACTCTCTGAGGAGTCCAAATAACTTGTTTTTGAGATGGTTTGGATCGTATATTTCACTACGTAACTTTTCACCAAATTTTACAAACACTAAGAAAGTTTGTTTTTTATTCATAACAATCTTATAACTCTCTGAGGAGACCAAATAACTTGTTTTTTAGATTGTTTGGATCGAATCTTTTACTATGTAATTTTGCACCAAATTTTACAAACACTAAGAAGGTTTTTTCTATTCGATTCATAGAAATCTTTTTACGTTTTGAGGAGTTCAAATAATGTGTTTTTAGATCGTTTGTATCGTATCATTTACTACATAACTTTTCACCATATTTTACAAACACTAGGAAAGTTTGTTTTCTGATTCATACCTTTCTTTTAACGCTATGAGGAGTCCAAATAACGTGTTTTGAGATGGTTTGGCTCGAATGATTTACTACCTAAGTTTTCACGAAATTGTACAAACTCTAAGAAAGTTTTCTATTCGATTCATACCAATCTTTTTACGTTTTGAGGAGTCAAAATTATGTGTTTTTAGATCGTTTGTATCGTATTTTTCACTACGTAACTTTTCACCAAATTTTACAAACACCTACAAAGTTTGTTTTTCGATTCATAACAATCTTATAACTCTCTGAGGAGTCCAAATGACTTGTTTCTGAGATTGTTTGGATGGAATCTTTTACAATGTAATATTACACGACCAAATTGTACAAACACTAAGAAAGTTTTCAATTCGATTCATAGCAATCTTTTTACGTTTTGTGGAGTTCAAATAACGTGTTTTTAGATCATTTGCATCGTATCTTTTACTTCGTAACTTTTCGCCAAATTTTACAAACACTAAGAAAGTTTATTTTTTTATTCCTACAATTCTTTTAAAACTCTGAGGAGTCCAAATAACGTGTTTTTAGATGGCTTGGATCGAATGTTTTACTACGTAACTTTTCACCAAATTGTACAAACATTAAGAAAGTTTTCCATTCGATTCATAACAATCTTTTTACGTTTTGTGGAATCCAAATAACATGTTTTTAGATCATTTGTATCATTATCTTTCACTATGTAACTTTTCACCAAATTTTATTAACACTACGAAAGTTTGTTATTCGTATCATAACAATCTTATAACTCTCTGAGGAGCCCAACTAACTTGTTTTTGGGAAGGTTTGGATCGAATGTTTTACTACGTAATTTTGCACCAAATTGTACAAACACTAAGAAAGTTTTCTATTCGATTCATAGTAATCTTTCTACGTTTTGAGGAGTTCAAATAACGTGTTTTTGGATCGTTTGTATCGTATCTTTCACTATGTAACTTTTCACCAAATTTTATGAACACTAAGAAAGTTTGTTTTTCGAATCATAACAAACTTGTAACTCTCTGAGGAGCCCACATAACTTGTTTTTGAGATGGTTTGGATCGAATCTTTTACTACGTAATTTTGCACCAAATTGTTCAAACACTAAGAAAGTTTTATATTCGATTCATAGCATTTTTTTACGTTTTGACGAGTTAAAATAACGTGTTTTTAGATCATTTGTATCGTATCTTTTACTACATAACATTTCACCAAATTTCACAAACACTAATAAAGTTTGTTTTTCGATTCGTATCATTCTTTTAACGCTATGAGGAGTCCAAATAACGTGTTTTGAGATGGTTTGGATCGAATGTTTTACTACGTAACTTTTCAC
The DNA here is from genome assembly GCA_946800325.1 of Luzula sylvatica. NCBI lineage: Eukaryota > Viridiplantae > Streptophyta > Magnoliopsida > Poales > Juncaceae > Luzula > Luzula sylvatica. The sequence goes on along the minus strand of OX326961.1, from coordinate 31,076,403 downwards.
CAAATTGTACAAACACTAAGAAAGTTTTCTATTCGATTCATTGCAATCTTTTTACGTTTTGAGAAGTTCAAATAACTTGTTTTTAGATCGTTTGTATCGTATATTTCACTACGTAACTTTTCACCAAATTTTACAAACACTAAGAGAGTTTGTTTTTTTTATTCATAATAATCTTATAACTCTCTGAGGAGACCAAATAACTTGTTTTTGAGATTGTTTGGATCGAATCTTTTACTATGTAATTTTGCACCAAATTTTACAAACACTAAGAAAGATTTCTATTCGATTCATAGCAATCTTTTTACGTTTTGAGGGGTTCAAATAACGTGTTTTTAGATCGTTGTATCTTATCTTTTACTACATAAATTTTCACCAAATTTTACAAACACTAGGATTGTTTGTTTTTCGATTCATACCATTCTTTTCACGCTATGAGGAGTCCAAATAACGTGTTTTGTGATGATTTGGCTCGAATGATTTACCACCTAACTTTTCACCAAATTGTGCAAACTCTAAGAAAGTTTTCTATTCGATTTATAGCAATCTTTTTACGTTTTGAGGAGTCAAAATAATGTGTTTTTAGATCGTTTGTATCATATCTTTCACTACGTAACTTTTCACCAAATTTTACAAACACTAACAAAGTTTCTTTTTCGATTCATAACAATCATATAACTCTTTGAGGAGTCCAAATAACTTGTTTTCGAGATTGTTTGGATTGAATCTATTACTATGTAATTTTACACCAAATTGTACAAACACTAAGAAAGTTTTCAATTCGATTCATACCAATCGTTTTACGTTTTGAGGAGTTCAAATGACATGTTTTTAGATCATTTGCATCGTATCTTTTACTACGTAACTTTTCACCAAGTTTTATAAACACTAAGAAAGTTTATTTTTCGATTCATACAATTCTTTTAACACTCTGAGGAGTCCAAATAACGTATTTTGAGATGGTTTGGATCGAATGTTTTACTACGTAACTTTTCAGCAAATTGTTCAAACACTAAGAAAGTTTTCTATTCGATTCATAGCAATCTTTTTACATTTTGAGGAGTTAAAATAACGTGTTTTTAGATCATTTGTATCGTATCTTTTACTACATAACTTTTCACCAAGTTTTACAAACACTAAGAAAGTTGGTTTTTCGATTCATACAATTCTTTTAACGCTCTGAGGAGTCCAAATAACGTGTTTTGAGATGGTTTGGATCGAATGTTTTACTACGTAAGTTTTCACCAAATTGTACAAACACTAAGAAAGTTTTCTATTCGATTCATAGCAATCTTTTTTACGTTTTGAGGAGTTCAAATGACTTGTTTTCAGATCGTTTGTATCGTATCTTTCACTACGTAACTTTTCACCAAATTTTACAAACACTAAGAAATTTTGTTTTTCGATTCGGACCATTCTTATAACTCTCTGAGGAGCCCAAATAACTTGTTTTTGAGATTGTTTGGATCGAATCTTTTACTATGTAATTTTATACCAAATTGTACAAACACTAAGAAAGTTTTCTATTCGATTCATAGAAATCTTTTTACGTTTTGAGGAGTTCAAATAACGTGTTTTTAGATCGTTTGTATCGTATCTTTTACAACATAACTTTTCACCAAATTTTACAAACACTAGGAAAGTTGGTTTTTCGATTCATACCATTCTTTTAAGGCTACGTAACTTTTCACCAAATTTTACAACCACTAAGAAAGTTTGTTTTTCGATTCATACAATTCTTTTAACACTCTGAGGATTCGAAATAACGTGTTTTGAGATGGTTTGGCTCGAATTATATACCACCTAACTTTTCACCAAATTGCACAAGCTCTAAGAACATTTTCGATTCGATTCATAGCAATATTTTTATGTTTTTGAGGAGTTAAAATAATGTGTTTTTAGATTGTTTGTATCGTAACATTCACTACACAACTTTTCACCAAATTTTACAAACCCTAACAAAGTTTGTTTTTCGATTCATAACAATCTTATAACTTTCTGAGGAGTCCAAATAACTTGTTTTTGAGATTGTTTGGATTTGAATCTTTTGCTATGTAATTTTGGACCAAATTGTGCAAACACTAAGAAAGTTTTCTATTAGATTCATAGCAATCTTTTTACGTTTTGAGGAGTTCAAATAACGTGTTTTTAGATCATTTGCATTGTATCTTTTACTACGTAACTTTTCACCAAATTTTAGAAACACTAAGAAAGTTTATTATTCTATTCATACAATTTCTTTTAACACTCCGAGGAGTCCAAATAACGTGTTTTTAGGTGGTTTGGATCGAATGTTTTACTACGTAACTTTTCACCAAATTGTACAAACGCTAAGAAAGTTTTCTATTCGATTCATAGCAACCTTTTTACGTTTTGAGGAGTTCAAATGACTTGTTTTTAGATCGTTTGTATCGTATCTTTCACTACGTAACTTTTCACCGAATTTAACAAACACAAAGAAAGTTTGTTTTTCGATTCGTACCATTCTTATAACTCCCTGAGGAGCCCAAATAACTTGTTTTTGAGATTGTTTGGATCGAATCTTTTACTATGTAATTTTGCACCAAATTATACAAACACTAAGAAAGTTTTCTATTCGATTCATAGAAATCTTTTTACGTTTTGAGGAGTTCAAATAACGTGTTTTTAGATCGTTTGTATCGTATCTTTTACAACATAATTTTTCACCAAATTTTACAAACACTAGGAAAGTTGGTTTTTCGATTCTTACCATTCTTTTAAGGCTATGAGGAGTCCAAATAAATGTGTTTTGAGATGGTTTGGATCGAATGTTTTACTACGTAACTTTTCAGCAAATTGTTCAAACACTAAGAAAGTTTTCTATTCGATTCATAGCGATCTTTTACGTTTTGAGGAGTTCAAATAACATGTTTTAAGATCGTATCTTTCGCTATTTAACTTTTTAGCAAATTTTATTAAAACTAAGAAAGTTGATTTTTCGAATCATAACAATCTTGTAACTCTCTGAGGAGCCCAAATAACTTGTTTTTGGGATGGTTTAGATCGAATGTTTTACTATGTAATTTTGCACCAATTTGTACAAACACTAAAAAAGTTTTCTATTCGATTCATAGCAGTCTTTTTACATTTTGAGAAGTTCAAATAACGTTTTTTAGATCGTTTGTATCGTATCTTTTACTACATAATTTTTAACCAAATTTTACAAACACTAGGAAAGTTTGTTTTTCGATTCATACCATTCTTTTAACGCTATGAGGAGTCCAAATAACGTGTTTTGAGATGGTTTGGCTCGAATGATTTACTACCTAACTTTTCACCAATTTGTACAAACACTAAAAAAGTTTTCTATTCGATTCATAGCAATCTTTTTACGTTTTGAGGATTTAAAATAACGTGTTTTTAGATCGTTTGTATCGTATCTTTCACTACGTAAAACTTTTCACCCAATTTTACAAACACTAACAAAGTTTGTTTTTCGATTCATAACAATCTTATAACTCTCTGAGGAGTCGAAATAACTTGTTTTTGAGATTGTTTGGATCGAATCTTATACTATGTATTTTTACACCAAATTGTACAAACACTTAGAAAGTTTTCCATTAGATTCATATTAATCTTTTTACGTTTTGAGGAATTCAAATAACGTGTTTTTAGATCATTTGCATCGTATCTTTTACTACGTAACTTTTCTCCAAATTTTATAAACACTAAGAAAGTTTATTTTTCGATTCACACAATTCTTTTAACACTGAGGAGTCCAAATAACGTGTTTTGAGATGGTTTGGATCGAATGTTTTACTACGTAACTTTTCACCAAATTGTTCAAAAACTAAGAAAGTTTTCTATTCGATTCATAGCAATATTTTTACGTTTTGAGGAGTTAAAATAACGTGTTTTTAGATCATTTGTATCGTATCTTTTAATACATAACTTTTCACCAAATTTTATAAACACTAACAAATTTTGTTTTTCGATTCATAACAATCTTATACTTTGTTTTTGAGATTGTTTGGATCGAATCTTTTACTTTGTAATTTTGCACCAAATTTTACGAACACTAAGAAAGTTTTCTATTCGATTCATAGCAATCTTTTTACGTTTTGAGGAGTTCAAATAACGTGTTTTTAGATCGTCTGTATCGAATCTTTTAGTACATAACTTTTCACCAAATTTTACAACCACTAGGAATGTTTGTTTTTTGATTCGTACCATTCTTTTAAGGCTATGAGGAGCCCAAATAACGTGTTTTGAGATGGTTTGGATCGAATGTTTTACTACCTAATTTTTCACCAAAGTGTACAAACACTAAAAAAGTTTTATATTCGATTCATAGCAATCTTTTTACGTTCTGAGGAGTTCAAATAACTTGTTTTTAGATCGTTTGTATCGTATATTTCACTACGTAACTTTTCACCAAATTTTACAAACACTAAGAAAGTTTGTTTTTTTATTCATAACAATCTTATAACTCTCCAAGGAGACCAAATAACTTGTTTTTGAGATTGTTTGGATCGAATCTTTTACTATGTAATTTTGCACCAAATTTTACAAACACTAAGAAAGTTTTCTATTCGATTCATATCAATCTTTTTACTTTTTGAGTAGTTCAAATAACGTTTTTTAGATCGTTTGTATGTTATCTTTTACTACATAATTTTTCACCAAAATTTACAAACACTAGAAAAGTTTGTTTTTCGATTCATACCATTCTTTTAACGCTATGAGGAGTCCAAATAACGTGTTTTGAGATGGTTTGGATCGAATGATTTACTACCTAACTTTTCACCAAATTGTACAAACTCTAAGAAAGTTTTCTATTCGATTCATAGCAATCTTTTTAAGTTTTAAGGAGTTAAAATAACGTGTTTTTAGATCGTTTGTATCGTATCTTTCATTACGTAACTTTTCACCAAATTTTACAAGCACTAACAAAGTTTGTTTTTCGATTCATAACAATCTTATAACTCTCTGAGGAGTCCAAATAACTTGTTTTTGAGATTGTTTGGATCGAATCTTTCACTACGTAATCATGCTCCAAATTGTACAAACACAAAGAAAGTTTTCCATTCGATTCATATTAATATTTTTACGTTTTCAGAAGTCAAAATAACGTGTTTTTAGATCATTTGTATCGTATCTTTTACTACATAACTTTTCACCAAATTTTACCACCACTAATAAAGTTTGTTATTCGATTCGTACCATTCTTTTAATGCGATGAGGAGTCCAAATAACGTGTTTTGAGATGGTTTGGATCGAATGTTTTACTACGTGACTTTTCACCAAATTGTACAAACACTAAGAAAGTTTTCTATTCGATTCATAGCAATCTTTTTACGTTTTGAGGAGTTCAAATAACGTGTTTTGAGATGGTTTGGATCGAATCTTTTACTATGTAATTTTGCACCAAATTTTACAAACACTAAGAAAGATTTATATTCGATTCATAGCAATATTTTACGTTTTGAAGGATTCAAATAACGTGTTTCTAGATCGTTGTATCGTATCTTTTACTACATAAATTTTCACCAAATTTTACAAATACTAGGATTGTTTGTTTTTCGATTCATACCATTCTTTTCACGCTATGAGGAGTCCAAATAACGTGTTTTGTGATGATTTGGCTCGAATGATTTACCACCTAACTTTTCACCAAATTGTGCAAACTCTACGAAAGTTTTCTATTCGATTTATAGCAATCTTTTTACGTTTTGAGGAGTCAAAATAATGTGTTTTTAGATCGTTTGTATCGTATCTTTCACTACGTAACTTTTCACCAAATTTTACAAACACTAACAAAGTTTCTTTTTCGATTCATAACAATCATATAACTCTTTGAGGAGTCCAAATAACTTGTTTTCGAGATTGTTTGGATTGAATCTATTACTATGTAATTTTACACCAAATTGTACAAACGCTAAGAAAGTTTTCAATTCGATTCATACCAATCCTTTTACGTTTTGAGGAGTTCAAATGACATGTTTTTAGATCATTTGTATCGTATTTTTTACTACATAACTTTTCACCAAGTTTTACAAACACTAAGAAAGTTGGTTTTTCGATTCATACAATTCTTTTAACGCTCTGAGGAGTCCAAATAACGTGTTTTGAGATGGTTTGGATCGAATGTTTTACTACGTAACTTTTCAGCAAATTGTTCAAACACTAAGAAAGTTTTCTATTCGATTCATAGCAATCTTTTTACATTTTGAGGAGTTAAAATAACGTATTTTAGATCATTTGTATCGTATCTTTTACTACATAACTTTTCACCAAGTTTTACAAACACTAAGAAAGTTGGTTTTTCGATTCATACAATTCTTTTAACGCTCTGAGGAGTCCAAATAACGTGTTTTGAGATGGTTTGGATCGAATGTTTTACTACGTAAGTTTTCACCAAATTGTACAAACACTAAGAAAGTTATCTATTCGATTCATAGCGATCTTTTTACGATTCATACAATTCTTCGTCGAAGTGTAAACCGATTCACCGAATGAAGTAAGCTTCTATTCGGTGATCGATCTTAGAAAATTATCGTTCGTAGTTGCAATCCTTGCGTGTTCTTGAAAGTTCTTGGACTTGCTTAAGAGGAGAGAGAGAGAGAGAGAGAGAGAGAGAGAGAGAGAGAGAGAGAGAGAGAGAGAGAGAGAGAGAGAGAGAGAGAGAGAGAGAGAATGGGCGTAAAAGAGCGTACCCAAACTCGTGGCCCTTGTGGTCATATTTATAGCACTCACGGAGTCTTCTTATTGGCCACGAGTTGGTGAAGAGGATTGAGGGTAATGAGGTGATTTCCATCAAAGGTAGGTGGGCTGGATAAGGGCTAAGGATTGAGTGGTTTTCGTATAAACTTGTGTGTAAGTTTTCATCATGATGATTGTTTGCCTCCCGTCTCATTTATGTACCGAATATATCGGTGTAATATATCATTTTCACTCCTCTTGACGTGTTGGAGACAACTACACTCTCCAAATTCCCAGAAATTCCTTCTAATTCCTGTAATTAAGCAGTAAAACACACTTAGTGAAGAAATATTCATGTTATCTCAAATATGATTAATAAAGTATATAGAATTGTTCTTCACAAGGGCTAAAATCTCCAAATTAAGCATTAATTTTGTGCCTTATTTGCCTCACATCAATTCATAGCAATCTTTTTACATTTCGAGAAGTTCAAATAACGTTTTTTAGATCGTTTGTATCGTATCTTTTACTACATAATTTTTCACCAAATTTTACAAACACTAGGAAAGTTTGTTTTTCGATACATACCATTCTTTTAACGCTATGAGGAGTCCAAATAACGTGTTTTGAGATGGTTTGGCTCGAATGATTTACTACCTAACTTTTCACCAATTTGTACAAACACTAAAAAAGTTTTCTATTCGATTCATAGCAATCTTTTTACGTTTTGAGGATTTAAAATAACGTGTTTTTAGATCGTTTGTATCGTATCTTTCACTACGTAAAACTTTTCACCCAATTTTACAAACACTAACAAAGTTTGTTTTTCGATTCATAACAATCTTATAAACTCTCTGAGGAATCCAAATAACTTGTTTTTTAGATTGTTTGGATCGAATCTTATACTATGTATTTTTACACCAAATTGTGCAAACACTTAGAAAGTTTTCCATGAGATTCATATTAATCTTTTTACGTTTTGAGGAGTTCAAATAACGTGTTTTTTGATCATTTGCATCGTATCTTTAACTACGTAACTTTTCTCCAAATTTTATAAACACTAAGAAAGTTTATTTTTCGATTCACACAATTCTTTTAACACTGAGGAGTCCAAATAACGTGTTTTGAGATGGTTTGGATCGAATGTTTTACTACGTAACTTTTCACCAAATTGTTCAAAAACTAAGAAAGTTTTCTATTCGATTCATAGCAATATTTTTACGTTTTGAGGAGTTAAAATAACGTGTTTTTAGATCATTTGTATCGTATCTTTTACTACATAACTTTTCACCAAATTTTACAAACACTAACAAAGTTTGTTTTTCGATTCATAACAATCTTATACTTTGGTTTTGAGATTGTTTCGATCGAATCTTTTACTTTGTAATTTTGCACCAAATTTTCCAAACACTAAGAAAAAGTTTGTTTTGGTATTCATACAATCTTATAACTCTCTGAGGTGCCCAAATAACTTGTTTTTGGGATGGTTTGGATCGAATGATTTACTACGTAATTTTGCACCAAATTGTACAAACACTAAGAAAGTTTTCTATTCGATTCATAGCAATCTTTTTACGTTTTGAGGAGTTCAAATAACTTGTTTTTAGATCTTTTGTATCGTATCTTTCACTACGTAAATTTTCACCAAATTTTACAAACACTAACAAAGTTTGTTTTTCGATTCATAACAATCTTATAACTCTCTGAGGAGTCCAAATAACTTGTTTTTGAGATTGTTTGGATCGAATCGTTTACTGTGTAATTTTGCACCAAATTTTACGAACAGTAAGAAAGTTTTCTATTCGATTCATAGCAATCTTTTTACGTTTTGAGGAGTTCAAATAACGTATTTTTAGATCGTTTGTATCGAATCTTTTACTACATAACTTTTCACCAAATTTTACAACCACTAGGAAAGTTTGTTTTTCGATTCGTACCATTCATTTAAGGCTATGAGGAGTCCAAATAACGTGTTTTGAGATGGTTTGGATCGAATGTTTTACTACCTAATTTTTCACCAAAGTGTACAAACACTAAGAAAGTTTTATATTCAATTCATAGCAATCTTTTTACGTTTTGAGGAGTTCAAATAACTTGTTTTTAGATCGTTTGTATCGTATATTTCACTACGTAACTTTTCACCAAATTTTACAAACACTAAGAAAGTTTGTTTTTTTATTCATAACAATCTTATAACTCTCTAGGGAGACCAAATAACTTGTTTTTGAGATTGTTTGAATCGAATCGTTTACTATGTAATTTCACACCAAATTGTACAAACACTAAGAAAGTTTTCCATTCGATTCATATTAATCTTTTTACGTTTTGAGGAGTTCAAATAACGTGTTTTTATATCATTTGCATTGTATCTTTTACTACGTAACTTTTCACCAAATTTTACAAACACTAATAAAGTTTGTTTTTCGATTCGTACCATTATTTTAACGCTACGAGGAGTCCAAATAACGTGTTTTGAGATGGTTTGGATCGAATGTTTTACTACGTGACTTTTCACCAAATTGTACAAACACTAAGAAAGTTCTCTATTCGATTCATAGCAATCTTTTTACGTTTTGAGGAGTTCGAATAACATGTTTTTAGATCGTTTAGATCGTATCTTTCACTATGTAACTTTTAACCAAATTTTATTAACATTAAGTAAGTTTGTTTTTCGAATCATAACAATCTTATAACTCTCTGAGGAGACCAAATAACTTGTTTTTGGGATGGTTTGGATCGAATGATTTACTACATAATTTTGCACCAAATTGTACAAACACTAAGAAAGTTTTCTATTCGATTCATAGCAATCTTTTTACGTTTTGAGGAGTTCAAATAACGTGTTTTTAGATCTTTTGTATCGTATCTTTCACTACATAAATTTTCACCAAATTTTACAAACACTAACAAAGTTTGTTTTTCGATTGATAACAATCTTATAACTCTCTGAGGAGTCCAAATAACATATTTTTGAGATTGTTTGGATCGAATCTTTTACTATGTAATTTTGCACCAAATTTAACGAACACTAAGAAAGTTCTCTATTCGATTCATAGCAATAATTTTACGTTTGGAGGAGTTCAAATAACGTGTTTGTAGATCGTTTGTATCGAATCTTTTACTACATAACTTTTCATCAAATTTTACAACCACTAGGAAAGTTTGTTTTTCGATTCGTGCCATTCTTATAAGGCTATGAGGAGTCCAAATAACGTGTTTTGAGATGGTTTGGATCGAATGTTTTACTTCCTAAATTTTCACCAAAGTGTACAAACACTAAGAAATTTTATATTCGATTCATAGCAATCTTTTTACGTTTTGAGGAGTTCAAATAACTTGTTTTTAGATCGTTTGTATCGTATATTTCACTACGTAACTTTTCACCAAATTTTACAAACACTAAGAAAGTTTGTTTTTTTATTCATAACAATCTTATAACTCTCTAGGGAGACCAAATAACTTGTTTTTGAGATTGTTTGGATCGAATCTTTTACTATGTAATTTTGCACCAAATTTTACAAACACAAAGAAAATTTTATATTAGATTCATAGCAATCTTTTTACATTTTGAGGAGTTCAAATAACGTGTTTTTAGATCGTTTGTATCGTATCTTTTACTACATAACTTTTCACGAAATTTTACGACCACTAGGAAAGTTTGTTTTTCGATTCATACCATTCTTTTGACGCTATGAGGAGTCCAAATAACATGTTTCGAGATGGTTTGGCACGAATGATTTACTACCTAACTTTTCACCAAATTATACAAACTCAAAGAAAGTTTTCTATTCGATTCATAGCAATCTTTCTACGTTTTGAGGAGTTAAAATAACGTGTTTTTAGATCGTTTGTATCGTATCTTTCACTACGTAACTTTTCACCTAATTTTACAAGCACTAACAAAGTTTGTTTTTCGATTCATAACAATGTTATAACTCTCTGAGGAGTCCAAATAACTTATTTTTTAGATTGTTTGGATGGAATCTTTTACTATGTAATTTCACACCAAATTGTACAAACACTAAGAAAGTTTTCCATTCGATTCATATTAAAAGTTTTTACGTTTTGAGGAGTTCAAATAACGTGTTTTTATATCATTTGCATTGTATCTTTTACTACGTAACTTTTCACCAAATTTTACAAACACTAATAAAGTTTGTTTTTCGATTCGTACCATTATTTTAACGCTATGAGGAGTCCAAATAACGTGTTTTGAGATGGTTTGGATCGAATGTTTTACTACGTGACTTTTCACCAAATTGTACAAACACTAAGAAAGTTCTCTATTCGATTCATAGCAATCTTTTTACGTTTTGAGGAGTTCGAATAACATGTTTTTAGATCGTTTAGATCGTATTTTTCACTATGTAACTTTTAACCAAATTTTATTAACATTAAGTAAGTTTGTTTTTCGAATCATAACAATCTTATAACTCTCTGAGGAGCCCAAATAACTTGTTTTTGGGATGGTTTGGATCGAATGATTTACTACGTAATTTTGCACCAAATTGTACAAACACTAAGAAAGTTTTCTATTCGATTCATAGCAATCTTTTTACGTTTTGAGGAGTTCAAATAACGTGTTTTTAGATCTTTTGTTTCGTATCTTTCACTACGTAAATTTTCACCAAATTTTACAAACACTAACAAAGTTTGTTTTTCGATTCATAACAATCTTATAACTTTCTGAGGAGTCCAAATAACTTATTTTTGAGATTGTTTGGATCGAATCTTTTACTATGTAATTTTGCACCAAATTTAACGAACACTAAGAAAGTTTGCTATTCGATTCATAGCAATCTTTTTACGTTTTGAGGAGTTCAAATAACGTGTTTGTAGATCGTTTGTATCGAATCTTTTACTACATAACTTTTCATCAAATTTTACGACCACTAGGAAAGTTTGTTTTTGGATTCGTGCCATTCTTATAAGGCTATGAGGAGTCCAAATAACGTGTTTTGAGATGGTTTGGATCGAATGTTTTACTACCTAATTTTTCACCAAAGTGTACAAACACTAAGAAATTTTATATTCGATTCATAGCAATCTTTTTACGTTTTGAGGAGTTCAAATAACTTGTTTTTAGATCGTTTGTATCGTATATTTCTCTACGTAACTTTTCACCAAATTTTACAAACACTAAGAAAGTTTGTTTTTTTATTCATAACAATCTTATAACTCTCTAGGGAGACCAAATAACTTGTTTTTGAGATTGTTTGGATCGAATCTTTTACTATGTAATTTTGCACCAAATTTTACAAACACAAAGAAAATTTTATATTAGATTCATAGCAATCTTTTTACATTTTGAGGAGTGCAAATAACGTGTTTTTAGATCGTTTGTATCGTATCTTTTACCACATAACTTTTCACCAAATTTTACGACCACTAGGAAAGTTTGTTTTTCGATTCATACCATTCTTTTGACGCTATGAGGAGTCCAAATAACATGTTTCGAGATGGTTTGGCACGAATGATTTACTACCTAACTTTTCACCAAATTATACAAACTCAAAGAAAGTTTTCTATTCGATTCATAGCAATCTTTCAACGTTTTGAGGAGTTAAAATTACGTGTTTTTAGATCGTTTGTATCGTATCTTTCACTACGTAACTTTTCACCTAATTTTACAAGCACTAACAAAGTTTGTTTTTCGATTCATAACTATCTTATAACTCTCTGAGGAGTCCAAATAACTTGTTTTTGAGATTTTTTGGATCGAATCGTTTACTATGTAATTTTACACCAAATTGTACAAACACTAAGAAAGTTTTCCATTCGATTCATATTAATCTTTTTACGTTTTGAGGAGTTCAAATAACGTGTTTTTATATCATTTGCATTGTATCTTTTACTACGTAACTTTTCACCAAATTTTACAAACACTAATAAAGTTTGTTTTTCGATTCGTACCATTCTTTTAACGCAAGGAGTCCAAATAACGTGTTTTGAGATGGTTTGGATCGAATGTTTTACTACGTGACTTTTCACCAAATTGTACAAACACTAAGAAAGTTTTCAATTCGATTCATAGCAATCTTTTTATGTTTTGAGGAGTTCAAATAACATGTTTTAGATCGTTTAGATCGTATCTTTCACTATGTAACTTTTCACCAAATTTTATTAACACTAAGTAAGTTTGTTTTTCGAATCATAACAATCTTATAACTCTTTGAGGAGCCCAAATAACTTGTTTTTGGGATGGTTTGGATCGAATGATTTACTACGTAATTTTGCACCAAATTGTACAAACACTAAGAAAGTTTTCTATTCGATTCATAGCAATCTTTTTACGTTTTGAGGAGTTCAAATAACGTGTTTTTAGATCTTTTGTATCGTATCTTTCACTACGTAAATTTTCACCAAATTTTACAAACACTAACAAAGTTTGTTTTTCGATTCATAACAATCTTATAACTCTCTGAGGAGTCCAAATAACTTGTTTTTGAGATTGTTTGGATCGAATCTTTTACTATGTAATTTTACACCAAATTGTACAAACACTAAGAAAGATTTCCATTTGATTCATATTAATCTTTTACTACGTAACTTTTCACCAAACATTATAAACACTAAGAAAGTTCATTTTTCGATTCATACAATTCTTTTAACACTCTGAGGAGTCCAAATAACGTGTTTTGAGATGGTTTGGATCGAATGTTTTACTGCGTAACTTTTCACCAAACTGTTCAAACACTAAGAAAGTTTTCTATTCGATTCACAGCAATTATTTACGTTTTGAGGAGTTAAAATAACGTGTTTTTAGATCATTTGTATCGTATATTTTACTACATAACTTTTCACCAATTTTTCAAACACTAATAAAGTTTGTTTTTCGATTCGTACCATTCTTTTAACGTTATGAGGAGTCCAAATAACGTGTTTTGAGATGGTTTGGATCGAATGTTTTACTACGTAACTTTTCACCAAATTGTACAAACACTAAGAAAGTTTCCTATTCGATTCATAGCCATCTTTTTACGTTTTGAGGAGTTCAAATAACATGTTTTTAGATCGTTTAGATCGTATCTTTCACTATGTAACTTTTCACCAAATTTTATTAACACTAAGAAATTTTGTTTTTCGAATCATAACAATCTTATGACTCTCTTAGGAGCCCAAATAACTTGTTTTTGGGATGGTTTGGATCGAATGATTTACTACGTAATTTTGCACCAAATTGTACAAACACTAAGAAAGTTTTCTATTCGATTCATAGCAATCTTTTTACGTTTTGAGGAGTTCAAATAACGTGTTTTTAGATCTTTTGTATCGTATCTTTCACTACGTAAATTTTCACCAAATTTTACAAACACTAACAAAGTTTGTTTTTCGATTCATAACAATCTTATAACTCTCTGAGGAGTCCAAATAACTTGTTTTTGAGATTGTTTGGATCGAATCTTTTACTATGTAATTTTACACCAAATTGTACAAACACTAAGAAAGATTTCCATTTGATTCATATTAATCTTTTACTACGTAACTTTTCACCAAACATTATAAACACTAAGAAAGTTCATTTTTCGATTCATACAATTCTTTTAACACTCTGAGGAGTCCAAATAACGTGTTTTGAGATGGTTTGGATCGAATGTTTTACTGCGTAACTTTTCACCAAACTGTTCAAACACTAAGAAAGTTTTCTATTCGATTCACAGCAATTATTTACGTTTTGAGGAGTTAAAATAACGTGTTTTTAGATCATTTGTATCGTATATTTTACTACATAACTTTTCACCAATTTTTCAAACACTAATAAAGTTTGTTTTTCGATTTGTACCATTCTTTTAACGTTATGAGGAGTCCAAATAACGTGTTTTGAGATGGTTTGGATCGAATGTTTTACTACGTAACTTTTCACCAAATTGTACAAACACTAAGAAAGTTTTCTATTCGATTCATAGCCATCTTTTTACGTTTTGAGGAGTTCAAATAACATGTTTTTAGATCGTTTAGATCGTATCTTTCACTATGTAACTTTTCACCAAATTTTATTAAAACTAAGAAATTTTGTTTTTCGAATCATAACAATCTTATGACTCTCTTAGGAGCCCAAATAACTTGTTTTTGGGATGGTTTGGATCGAATGATTTACTACGTAATTTTGCACCAAATTGTACAAACACTAAGAAAGTTTTCTATTCGATTCATAGCAATCTTTTTACGTTTTGAGGAGTTCAAATAACGTGTTTTTAGATCTTTTGTATCGTATCTTTCACTACGTAAATTTTCACCAAATTTTACAAACACTAACAAAGTTTGTTTTTCGATTCATAACAATCTTATAACTCTCTGAGGAGTCCAAATAACTTATTTTTGAGATTGTTTGGATCGAATCTTTTACTATGTAATTTTGCAACAAATTTAACGAACACTAAGAAAGTTTTCTATTCGATTCATAGCAATCTTTTTACGTTTTGAGGAGTTCAAATAACGTGTTTGTAGATCGTTTGTATCGAATCTTTTACTACATAACTTTTCATCAAATTTTACGACCACTAGGAAAGTTTGTTTTTGGATTCGTGCCATTCTTATAAGGCTATGAGGAGTCCAAATAACGTGTTTTGAGATGGTTTGGATCGAATGTTTTACTACCTAATTTTTCACCAAAGTGTACAAACACTAAGAAATTTTATATTCGATTCATAGCAATCTTTTTACGTTTTGAGGAGTTCAAATAACTTGTTTTTAGATCGTTTGTATCGTATATTTCTCTACGTAACTTTTCACCAAATTTTACAAACACTAAGAAAGTTTGTTTTTTTATTCATAACAATCTTATAACTCTCTAGGGAGACCAAATAACTTGTTTTTGAGATTGTTTGGATCGAATCTTTTACTATGTAATTTTGCACCAAATTTTACAAACACAAAGAAAATTTAATATTAGATTCATAGCAATCTTTTTACATTTTGAGGAGTTCAAATAACGTGTTTTTAGATCGTTTGTATCGTATCTTTTACCACATAACTTTTCACCAAATTTTACGACCACTAGGAAAGTTTGTTTTTCGATTCATACCATTCTTTTGACGCTATGAGGAGTCCAAATAACATGTTTCGAGATGGTTTGGCACGAATGATTTACTACCTAACTTTTCACCAAATTATACAAACTCAAAGAAAGTTTTCTATTCGATTCATAGCAATCTTTCAACGTTGTGAGGAGTTAAAATTACGTGTTTTTAGATCGTTTGTATCGTATCTTTCACTACGTAACTTTTCACCTAATTTTACAAGCACTAACAAAGTTTGTTTTTCGATTCATAACTATCTTATAACTCTCTGAGGAGTCCAAATAACTTGTTTTTGAGATTTTTTGGATCGAATCGTTTACTATGTAATTTTACACCAAATTGTACAAACACTAAGAAAGTTTTCCATTCGATTCATATTAATCTTTTTACGTTTTGAGGAGTTCAAATAACGTGTTTTTATATCATTTGCATTGTATCTTTTACTACGTAACTTTTCACCAAATTTTACAAACACTAATAAAGTTTGTTTTTCGATTCGTACCATTCTTTTAACGCAAGGAGTCCAAATAACGTGTTTTGAGATGGTTTGGATCGAATGTTTTACTACGTGACTTTTCACCAAATTGTACAAACACTAAGAAAGTTTTCAATTCGATTCATAGCAATCTTTTTATGTTTTGAGGAGTTCAAATAACATGTTTTAGATCGTTTAGATCGTATCTTTCACTATGTAACTTTTCACCAAATTTTATTAACACTAAGTAAGTTTGTTTTTCGAATCATAACAATCTTATAACTCTCTTAGGAGCCCAAATAACTTGTTTTTGGGATGGTTTGGATCGAATGATTTACTACGTAATTTTGCACCAAATTGTACAAACACTAAGAAAGTTTTCTATTCGATTCATAGCAATCTTTTTACGTTTTGAGGAGTTCAAATAACGTGTTTTTAGATCTTTTGTATCGTATCTTTCACTACGTAAATTTTCACCAAATTTTACAAACACTAACAAAGTTTGTTTTTCGATTCATAACAATCTTATAACTCTCTGAGGAGTCCAAATAACTTGTTTTTGAGATTGTTTGGATCGAATCTTTTACTATGTAATTTTACACCAAATTTAACGAACACTAAGAAAGATTTCCATTTGATTCATATTAATCTTTTACTACGTAACTTTTCACCAAACATTATAAACACTAAGAAAGTTCATTTTTCGATTCATACAATTCTTTTAACACTCTGAGGAGTCCAAATAACGTGTTTTGAGATGGTTTGGATCGAATGTTTTACTGCGTAACTTTTCACCAAACTGTTCAAACACTAAGAAAGTTTTCTATTCGATTCACAGCAATTATTTACGTTTTGAGGAGTTAAAATAACGTGTTTTTAGATCATTTGTATCGTATATTTTACTACATAACTTTTCACCAATTTTTCAAACACTAATAAAGTTTGTTTTTCGATTCGTACCATTCTTTTAACGTTATGAGGAGTCCAAATAACGTGTTTTGAGATGGTTTGGATCGAATGTTTTACTACGTAACTTTTCACCAAATTGTACAAACACTAAGAAAGTTTTCTATTCGATTCATAGCCATCTTTTTACGTTTTGAGGAGTTCAAATAACATGTTTTTAGATCGTTTAGATCGTATCTTTCACTATGTAACTTTTCACCAAATTTTATTAACACTAAGAAATTTTGTTTTTCGAATCATAACAATCTTATGACTCTCTTAGGAGCCCAAATAACTTGTTTTTGGGATGGTTTGGATCGAATGATTTACTACGTAATTTTGCACCAAATTGTACAAACACTAAGAAAGTTTTCTATTCGATTCATAGCAATCTTTTTACGTTTTGAGGAGTTCAAATAACGTGTTTTTAGATCTTTTGTATCGTATCTTTCACTACGTAAATTTTCACCAAATTTTACAAACACTAACAAAGTTTGTTTTTCGATTCATAACAATCTTATAACTCTCTGAGGAGTCCAAATAACTTGTTTTTGAGATTGTTTGGATCGAATCTTTTACTACCTAATTTTTCACCAAAGTGTACAAACACTAAGAAATTTTATATTCGATTCATAGCAATCTTTTTACGTTTTGAGGAGTTCAAATAACGTGTTTGTAGATCTTTTGTATCGAATCTTTTACTACATAACTTTTCATCAAATTTTACAACCACTAGGAAAGTTTGTTTTTTGATTCGTGCCATTCTTTTAAACCTATGAGGAGTCCAAATAACGTGTTTTGAGATGGTTTGGATCGAATGTTTTACTACCTAATTTTTCACCAAAGTGTACAAACACTAAGAAATTTTATATTCGAATTATAGCAATCTTTTTACGTTATGAGGAGTTCAAATAACTTGTTTTTAGATCGTTTGTATCGTATATTTCACTACGTAACTTTTCACCAAATTTTACAAACACTAACAAAGTTTGTTTTTTTATTCATAACAATCATATAACTCTCTAGGGAGACCAAATAACTTGTTTTTGAGATTGTTTGGATCGAATCTTTTACTATGTAATTTTGCACTAAATTATACAAACACAAAGAAAATGTTATATTCGATTCATAGCAATCTTTTTACATTTTGAGGAGTTCAAATAACGTGTTTTTAGATCGTTTGTATCGTATCTTTTACTACATAACTTTTCACCAAATTTTACGACCGCTAGGAAAGTTTGTTTTTCGATTCATACCATTCTTTTGACGCTAAGAGGAGTCCAAATAACATGTTTCGAGATGGTTTGGCACGAATGATTTACTACCTAACTTTTCACCAAATTATACAAACTCAAAGAAAGTTTTCTATTCGATTCATAGCAATCTTTCTACGTTTTGAGGAGTTAAAATAACGTGTTTTTACATCGTTTGTATCGTATCTTTCACTACGTAACTTTTCACCTAATTTTACAAGCACTAACAAAGTTTGTTTTTCGATTCATAACAATCTTATAACTCTCTAGGGAGACCAAATAACTTGTTTTTGAGATTGTTTGGATCGAATCTTTTACTATGTAATTTTGCACCAAATTTTACAAACACTAAGAAAGTTTTATATTCGATTCATAGCAATCTTTTTACATTTTGAGGAGTTCAAATAACGTGTTTTTAGATCGTTTGTATCGTATCTTTTACTACATAACTTTTCACCAAATTTTACGACCACTAGGAAAGTTTGTTTTTCGATTCATACCATTCTTTTGACGCTATGAGGAGTCCAAATAACGTGTTTCGAGATGGTTTGGCTCGAATGATTTACTACCTAACTTTTTACCAAATTGTACAAACTCTAAGAAAGTTTTCTATTCGATTCATAGCAATCTTTCTACGTTTTGAAGAGTTAAAATAACGTGTTTTTAGATCTTTTGTATCGTATCTTTCACTACGTAACTTTTCACCAAATTTTACAGACACTAACAAAGTTTGTTTTTCGATTCATAACAATCTTATAACTCTCTGAGGAGTCCAAATAACTTGTTTTTGAGATTGTTTGGATCGAATTGTTTACTATGTAATTTTACACCAAATTGTACAAATACTAAGAATGTTTTCAATTCGATTCATATTAATCTTTTTACGTTTTGAGGAGTTCAAATAACGTGTTTTTATATCATTTGCATTGTATCTTTTACTACGTAACTTTTCACCAAATTTTACAAACACTAATAAAGTTTGTTTTTCGATTCGTACCATTCTTTTAACGCAATGAGGAGTCCAAATAACGTGTTTTGAGATGGTTTGGATCGAATGTTTTACTACGTGACTTTTCACCAAATTGTACAAACACTAAGAATGTTTTCTTTTCGATTCATAGCAATATTTTTACGTTTTGAGGAGTTCAAATAACATGTTTTTAGATCGTTTAGATCGTATCTTTCACTATGTAACTTTTAACCAAATTTTATTAACATTAAGTAAGTTTGTTTTTCGAATCATAACAATCTTATAACTCTCTGAGGTGCCCAAATAACTTGTTTTTGGGATGGTTTGGATCGAATGATTTACTACGTAATTTTGCACCAAATTGTACAAACACTAAGAAAGTTTTCTATTCGATTCATAGGAATCTTTTTACGTTTTGAGGAGTTCAAATAACTTGTTTTTAGATCTTTTGTATTGTATCTTTCACTACGTAAATTTTTACCAAATTTTACAAACACTAACAAAGTTTGTTTTTCGATTCATAATAATCTTATAACTCTCTGAGGAGTCCAAATAACTTGTTTTTGAGATTGTTTGGATCGAATCTTTTACTGTGTAATTTTGTACCAAATTTTACGAACACTAAGAAAATTTTCTATTCGATTCATAGCAATCTTTTTACGTTTTGAGGAGTTCAAATAACGTATTTTTAGATCGTTTGTATCGAATCTTTTACTACATAACTTTTCACCAAATTTTACAACCACTAGGAAAGTTTGTTTTTCGATTCGTACCATTCTTTTAAGGCTATGAGGCGCCCAAATAACGTGTTTTGAGATGGTTTGGATCGAATGTTTTACTACCTAACTTATCACCAAATTGTACAAACTCTAAGAAAGTTTTCTATTCGATTCATAGCAATCGTTTTAAGTTTTAAGGAGTTAAAATAACGTGTTTTTAGATCGTTTGTATCGTATATTTCACTACGCAACTTTTCACCAAATTTTACAAACACTAAGAAAGTTTGTTTTTTTATTCATAACAATCTTATAATTCTCTAGAGAGACCAAATAACTTGTTTTTGAGATTGTTTGGATCGAATCTTTTACTATGTAATTTTGCACCAAATTTTACAAACACTAAGAAAGTTTTATATTCGATTCATAGCAATATTTTTACATTTTGAGGAGTTCAAATAATGTGTTTTTAGATCGTTTGTATCGTATCTTTTACTACATAACTTTTCACCAAATTTTACGACCACTAGGAAAGTTTGTTTTTCGATTCATACCATTCTTTTGACGCTATGAGGAGTCCAAATAACGTGTTTCGAGATGGTTTGGCTCGAATGATTTACTACCTAACTTTTCACCAAATTGTACAAACTCTAAGAAAGTTTTCTATTCGATTCATAGCAATCTTTCAACGTTTTGAGGAGTTAAAATAACGTGTTTTTAGATCTTTTGTATCGTATCTTTCACTACGTAACTTTTCACCAAATTTTACAAACACTAACAAAGTTTTTTTTCGATTCATAACAATCTTATAACTCTCTGAGGAGTCCAAATAACTTGTTTTTTAGATCGTTTGTATGTTATCTTTTACTACATAATTTTTCACCAAAATTTACAAACACTAGAAAAGTTTGTTTTTCGATTCATACCATTCTTTTAACGCTATGAGGAGTCCAAATAACGTGTTTTGAGATGGTTTGGATCGAATGATTTACTACCTAACTTTTCACCAAATTGTACAAACTCTAAGAAAGTTTTCTATTCGATTCATAGCAATCTTTTTAAGTTTTAAGGAGTTAAAATAACGTGTTTTTATATCGTTTGTATCGTATCTTTCATTACGTAACTTTTCACCAAATTTTACTAGCACTAACAAAGTTTGTTTTTCGATTCATAACAATCTTATAACTCTCTGAGGAGTCCAAATAACTTGTTTTTGAGATTGTTTGGATCGAATCTTTCACTACGTAATCATGCACCAAATTGTACAAACACAAAGAAAGTTTTCCATTCGATTCATATTAATATTTTTACGTTTTCAGAAGTTAAAATAACGTGTTTTTAGATCATTTGTATCGTATCTTTTACTACATAACTTTTCACCAAATTTTACCACCACTAATAAAGTTTGTTATTCGATTCGTACCATTCTTTTAATGCGATGAGGAGTCCAAATAACGTGTTTTGAGATGGTTTGGATCGAATGTTTTACTACGTGACTTTTCACCAAATTGTACAAACACTAAGAAAGTTTTCTATTCGATTCATAGCAATCTTTTTACGTTTTGAGGAGTTCAAATAACGTGTTTTGAGATGGTTTGGATCGAATCTTTTACTATGTAATTTTGTACCAAATTTTACAAACACTAAGAAAGATTTATATTCGATTCATAGCAATATTTTTACGTTTTGAAGGATTCAATTAACGTGTTTTTAGATCGTTGTATCGTATCTTTTACTACATAAATTTTCATCAAATTTTACAAATACTAGGATTGTTTGTTTTTCGATTCATACCATTCTTTTCACGCTATGAGGAGTCCAAATAACGTGTTTTGTGATGATTTGGCTCGAATGATTTACCACCTTACTTTTCACCAAATTGTGCAAACTCTACGAAAGTTTTCTATTCGATTTATAGCAATCTTTTTACGTTTTGAGGAGTCAAAATAATGTGTTTTTAGATCGTTTGTATCGTATCTTTCACTACGTAACTTTTCACCAAATTTTACAAACACTAACAAAGTTTCTTTTTCGATTCATAACAATCATATAACTCTTTGAGGAGTCCAAATAACTTGTTTTCGAGATTGTTTGGATTGAATCTATTACTATGTAATTTTACACCAAATTGTACAAACGCTAAGAAAGTTTTCAATTCGATTCATACCAATCATTTTACGTTTTGAGGAGTTCAAATGACATGTTTTTAGATCATTTGTATCGTATTTTTTACTACATAACTTTTCACCAAGTTTTACAAACACTAAGAAAGTTGGTTTTTCGATTCATACAATTCTTTTAACGCTCTGAGGAGTCCAAATAACGTGTTTTGAGATGGTTTGGATCGAATGTTTTACTACGTAACTTTTCAGCAAATTGTTCAAACACTAAGAAAGTTTTCTATTCGATTCATAGCAATCTTTTTACATTTTGAGGAATTAAAATAACGTATTTTAGATCATTTGTATCGTATCTTTTACTACATAACTTTTCACCAAGTTTTACAAACACTAAGAAAGTTGGTTTTTCGATTCATACAATTCTTTTAACGCTCTGAGGAGTCCAAATAACGTGTTTTGAGATGGTTTGGATCGAATGTTTTACTACGTAAGTTTTCACCAAATTGTACAAACACTAAGAAAGTTATCTATTCGATTCATAGCGATCTTTTTACGTTTTGAGGAGTTCAAATAACATGTTTTAAGATCGTATCTTTCGTTATTTAACTTTTTACCAAATTTTATTAAAACTAAGAAAGTTGGTTTTTCGAATCATAACAATCTTGTAACTCTCTGAGGAGCCCAAATAACTTGTTTTTGGGATGGTTTAGATCGAATGTTTTACTATGTAATTTTGCACCAATTTGTACAAACACTAAAAAAGTTTTCTATTCGATTCATGATGAGCGGTTTTTTGGAGTGTAAAATTATCGTTGTATTCGAAAACCCGATTCAATCAATTAGTGTGAAAATATATGTGTATAGTGGAAAATATGAAAGTTCGTTCCACGGGGAGCAATTGCGTCAAAATTTGGATCAAAATGGATGAGAAATAACGAAGAAAATTCACAGAAGATAGTCCGTTACAACGGAAGTAAGTTCCGTTACAACGGACTTGAGTGAAAATCTGGCGCTAAGTGTGAGATGAACGTCCGTTACAACGGATGAAACTCCGTTATAACGCACTAAACTGGTCCGTTATAACGAACAGGGGTTGCGTTGCAACGGATTGGTTAATCCGTTACAACGGACCACGATGTCCGTTACAACGCACTAGTATGAGTGATATTGAATACTTTTCCTTGCTGGTCCGTTACAACGGAAGTAAATTGCGTTACAACGGAGTACCAACAGACTGAAAGTCAGGTACAAACCGAATGGTCCGTTATAACGTAAGTTAGGTTCCGTTACAACGGAGTTTGTTCTGGATTTCGAATTTGTAATTTGAATTGAGGATTGAATTGAAGGTTTGTTTTGGGATTGATTTAATGGAAATTTGAACTAAGTTTAAGGCAGTAATTGAGAGCAAAAGATCAAGTAAAAGAACAAGTTTAGAACAAAGATTCGATTCAAGTAAACAAGAAACTAAAGATTCATTAAACCGAGAATTCTTTACACAAATCCAATTTCGAATTTAAACTACAAGAATTACAAGAAAGGAAAGAAAACACCTAGAGAGATGAAGAAAGCTTCGAGTCTCGTCTTGGATGCCTTCTCCGTTGCTTGAGATGCTAGAAAGCTAGTCGCCTCACACACGTTTCCTTTCGTACCGATCCACTCGCCAATCGAAGAAAGCTCCGTACCGGTTGAGTGAACTCGAGATTGCAAGAAGTCCAATTGGAAGAAAGCTTCCGAGTGGAATAGCGTATACTTGACTCCTTGCTTGCGTGGATTCGGATGAAGAAAGCTCCACCTCAATCCTCGCAACTCGATCTTCGTCGAAGTGTAAACCGATTCACCGAATGAAGTAAGCTTCTATTCGGTGATCGATCTTAGAAAATTATCGTTCGTAGTTGCAATCCTTGCGTGTTCTTGAAAGTTCTTGGACTTGCTTAAGAGGGAGAGAGAGAGAGAGAGAGAGAGAGAGAGAATGGGCGTAAAAGAGCGTACCCAAACTCGTGGCCCTTGTGGTCATATTTATAGCACTCACGGAGTCTTCTTATTGGCCGCGAGTTGGTGAAGAGGATTGAGGGTAATGAGGTGATTTCCATCAAAGGTAGGTGGGCTGGATAAGGGTTAAGGATTGAGTGGTTTTCGTAAAAACTTGTGTGTAAGTTTTCATCATGATGATTGTTTGCCTCCCGTCTCATTTATGTACCGAATATATCGGTGTAATATATCATTTTCACTCCTCTTGACGTGTTGGAGACAACTACACTCTCCAAATTCCCAGAAATTCCTTCTAATTCCTGTAATTAAGCACTAAAACACACTTAGTGAAGAAATATTCATGTTATCTCAAATATGATTAATAAAGTATATAGAATTGTTCTTCACAAGGGCTAAAATCCCCAAATTAAGCATTAATTTTGTGCCTTATTTGCCTCACATCAATTCATAGCAATCTTTTTACATTTCGAGAAGTTCAAATAACGTTTTTTAGATCGTTTGTATCGTATCTTTTACTACATAATTTTTCACCAAATTTTACAAACACTAGGAAAGTTTGTTTTTCGATACATACCATTCTTTTAACGCTATGAGGAGTCCAAATAACGTGTTTTGAGATGGTTTGGCTCGAATGATTTACTACCTAACTTTTCACCAATTTGTACAAACACTAAAAAAGTTTTCTATTCGATTCATAGCAATCTTTTTACGTTTTGAGGATTTAAAATAACGTGTTTTTAGATCGTTTGTATCGTATCTTTCACTACGTAAAACTTTTCACCCAATTTTACAAACACTAACAAAGTTTGTTTTTCGATTCATAACAATCTTATAACTCTCTGAGGAATCCAAATAACTTGTTTTTTAGATTGTTTGGATCGAATCTTATACTATGTATTTTTACACCAAATTGTGCAAACACTTAGAAAGTTTTCCATGAGATTCATATTAATCTTTTTACGTTTTGAGGAGTTCAAATAACGTGTTTTTAGATCATTTGCATCGTATCTTTAACTACGTAACTTTTCTCCAAATTTTATAAACACTAAGAAAGTTTATTTTTCGATTCACACAATTCTTTTAACACTGAGGAGTCCAAATAACGTGTTTTGAGATGGTTTGGATCGAATGTTTTACTACGTAACTTTTCACCAAATTGTTCAAAAACTAAGAAAGTTTTCTATTCGATTCATAGCAATATTTTTACGTTTTGAGGAGTTAAAATAACGTGTTTTTAGATCATTTGTATCGTATCTTTTACTACATAACTTTTCACCAAATTTTACAAACACTAACAAAGTTTGTTTTTCGATTCATAACAATCTTATACTTTGGTTTTGAGATTGTTTCGATCGAATCTTTTACTTTGTAATTTTGCACCAAATTTTCCAAACACTAAGAAAAAGTTTGTTTTGGTATTCATACAATCTTATAACTCTCTGAGGTGCCCAAATAACTTGTTTTTGGGATGGTTTGGATCGAATGATTTACTACGTAATTTTGCACCAAATTGTACAAACACTAAGAAAGTTTTCTATTCGATTCATAGCAATCTTTTTACGTTTTGAGGAGTTCAAATAACTTGTTTTTAGATCTTTTGTATCGTATCTTTTCACTACGTAAATTTTCACCAAATTTTACAAACACTAACAAAGTTTGTTTTTCGATTCATAACAATCTTATAACTCTCTGAGGAGTCCAAATAACTTGTTTTTGAGATTGTTTGGATCGAATCGTTTACTGTGTAATTTTGCACCAAATTTTACGAACAGTAAGAAAGTTTTCTATTCGATTCATAGCAATCTTTTTACGTTTTGAGGAGTTCAAATAACGTATTTTTAGATCGTTTGTATCGAATCTTTTACTACATAACTTTTCACCAAATTTTACAACCACTAGGAAAGTTTGTTTTTCGATTCGTACCATTCATTTAAGGCTATGAGGAGTCCAAATAACGTGTTTTGAGATGGTTTGGATCGAATGTTTTACTACCTAATTTTTCACCAAAGTGTACAAACACTAAGAAAGTTTTATATTCAATTCATAGCAATCTTTTTACGTTTTGAGGAGTTCAAATAACTTGTTTTTAGATCGTTTGTATCGTATATTTCACTACGTAACTTTTCACCAAATTTTACAAACACTAAGAAAGTTTGTTTTTTTATTCATAACAATCTTATAACTCTCTAGGGAGACCAAATAACTTGTTTTTGAGATTGTTTGAATCGAATCGTTTACTATGTAATTTTACACCAAATTGTACAAACACTAAGAAAGTTTTCCATTCGATTCATATTAATCTTTTTACGTTTTGAGGAGTTCAAATAACGTGTTTTTATATCATTTGCATTGTATCTTTTACTACGTAACTTTTCACCAAATTTTACAAACACTAATAAAGTTTGTTTTTCGATTCGTACCATTATTTTAACGCTATGAGGAGTCCAAATAACGTGTTTTGAGATGGTTTGGATCGAATGTTTTACTACGTGACTTTTCACCAAATTGTACAAACACTAAGAAAGTTCTCTATTCGATTCATAGCAATCTTTTTACGTTTTGAGGAGTTCGAATAACATGTTTTTAGATCGTTTAGATCGTATCTTTCACTATGTAACTTTTAACCAAATTTTATTAACATTAAGTAAGTTTGTTTTTCGAATCATAACAATCTTATAACTCTCTGAGGAGACCAAATAACTTGTTTTTGGGATGGTTTGGATCGAATGATTTACTACGTAATTTTGCACCAAATTGTACAAACACTAAGAAAGTTTTCTATTCGATTCATAGCAATCTTTTTACGTTTTGAGGAGTTCAAATAACGTGTTTTTAGATCTTTTGTATCGTATCTTTCACTACGTAAATTTTCACCAAATTTTACAAACACTAACAAAGTTTGTTTTTCGATTCATAACAATCTTATAACTCTCTGAGGAGTCCAAATAACTTATTTTTGAGATTGTTTGGATCGAATCTTTTACTATGTAATTTTGCAACAAATTTAACGAACACTAAGAAAGTTCTCTATTCGATTCATAGCAATCTTTTTACGTTTGGAGGAGTTCAAATAACGTGTTTGTAGATCGTTTGTATCGAATCTTTTACTACATAACTTTTCATCAAATTTTACAACCACTAGGAAAGTTTGTTTTTCGATTCGTGCCATTCTTATAAGGCTATGAGGAGTCCAAATAACGTGTTTTGAGATGGTTTGGATCGAATGTTTTACTTCCTAATTTTTCACCAAAGTGTACAAACACTAAGAAATTTTATATTCGATTCATAGCAATCTTTTTACGTTTTGAGGAGTTCAAATAACTTGTTTTTAGATCGTTTGTATCGTATATTTCACTACGTAACTTTTCACCAAATTTTACAAACACTAAGAAAGTTTGTTTTTTTATTCATAACAATCTTATAACTCTCTAGGGAGACCAAATAACTTGTTTTTGAGATTGTTTGGATCGAATCTTTTACTATGTAATTTTGCACCAAATTTTACAAACACAAAGAAAATTTTATATTAGATTCATAGCAATCTTTTTACATTTTGAGGAGTTCAAATAACGTGTTTTTAGATCGTTTGTATCGTATCTTTTACTACATAACTTTTCACGAAATTTTACGACCACTAGGAAAGTTTGTTTTTCGATTCATACCATTCTTTTGACGCTATGAGGAGTCCAAATAACATGTTTCGAGATGGTTTGGCACGAATGATTTACTACCTAACTTTTCACCAAATTATACGAACTCAAAGAAAGTTTTCTATTCGATTCATAGCAATCTTTCTACGTTTTGAGGAGTTAAAATAACGTGTTTTTAGATCGTTTGTATCGTATCTTTCACTACGTAACTTTTCACCTAATTTTACAAGCACTAACAAAGTTTGTTTTTCGATTCATAACAATCTTATAACTCTCTGAGGAGTCCAAATAACTTATTTTTTAGATTGTTTGGATGGAATCTTTTACTATGTAATTTCACACCAAATTGTACAAACACTAAGAAAGTTTTCCATTCGATTCATATTAAAAGTTTTTACGTTTTGAGGAGTTCAAATAACGTGTTTTTATATCATTTGCATTGTATCTTTTACTACGTAACTTTTCACCAAATTTTACAAACACTAATAAAGTTTGTTTTTCGATTCGTACCATTATTTTAACGCTATGAGGAGTCCAAATAACGTGTTTTGAGATTGTTTGGATCGAATGTTTTACTACGTAACTTTTCACCAAATTGTACAAACACTAAGAAAGTTTTCTATTCGATTCATAGCCATCTTTTTACGTTTTGAGGAGTTCAAATAACATGTTTTTAGATCGTTTAGATCGTATCTTTGACTATGTAACTTTTCACCAAATTTTATTAACACTAAGAAATTTTGTTTTTCGAATCATAACAATCTTATGACTCTCTTAGGAGCCCAAATAACTTGTTTTTGGGATGGTTTGGATCGAATGATTTACTACGTAATTTTGCACCAAATTGTACAAACACTAAGAAAGTTTTCTATTCGATTCATAGCAATCTTTTTTCGTTTTGAGGAGTTCAAATAACGTGTTTTTAGATCTTTTGTATCGTATCTTTCACTACGTAAATTTTCACCAAATTTTACAAACACTAACAAAGTTTGTTTTTCGATTCATAACAATCTTATAACTCTCTGAGGAGTCCAAATAACTTATTTTTGAGATTGTTTGGATCGAATCTTTTACTATGTAATTTTGCACCAAATTTAACGAACACTAAGAAAGTTTTCTATTCGATTCATAGCAATCTTTTTACGTTTTGAGGAGTTCAAATAACGTGTTTGTAGATCGTTTGTATCGAATCTTTTACTACATAACTTTTCATCAAATTTTACGACCACTAGGAAAGTTTGTTTTTGGATTCGTGCCATTCTTATAAGGCTATGAGGAGTCCAAATAACGTGTTTTGAGATGGTTTGGATCGAATGTTTTACTACCTAATTTTTCACCAAAGTGTACAAACACTAAGAAATTTTATATTCGATTCATAGCAATCTTTTTACGTTTTGAGGAGTTCAAATAACTTGTTTTTAGATCGTTTGTATCGTATATTTCTTTACGTAACTTTTCACCAAATTTTACAAACATTAAGAAAGTTTGTTTTTTTATTCATAACAATCTTATAACTCTCTAGGGAGACCAAATAACTTGTTTTTGAGATTGTTTGGATCGAATCTTTTACTATGTAATTTTGCACCAAATTTTACAAACACAAAGAAAATTTTATATTAGATTCATAGCAATCTTTTTACATTTTGAGGAGTTCAAATAACGTGTTTTTAGATCGTTTGTATCGTATCTTTTACTACATAACTTTTCACCAAATTTTACGACCACTAGGAAAGTTTGTTTTTCGATTCATACCATTCTTTTGATGCTATGAGGAGTCCAAATAACATGTTTCGAGATGGTTTGGCACGAATGATTTACTACCTAACTTTTCACCAAATTATACAAACTCAAAGAAAGTTTTCTATTCGATTCATAGCAATCTTTCAACGTTTTGAGGAGTTAAAATTACGTGTTTTTAGATCGTTTGTATCGTATCTTTCACTACTTAACTTTTCACCTAATTTTACAAGCACTAACAAAGTTTGTTTTTCGATTCATAACTATCTTATAACTCTCTGAGGAGTCCAAATAACTTGTTTTTGAGATTTTTTGGATCGAATCGTTTACTATGTAATTTTACACCAAATTGTACAAACACTAAGAAAGTTTTCCATTCGATTCATATTAATCTTTTTACGTTTTGAGGAGTTCAAATAACGTGTTTTTATATCATTTGCATTGTATCTTTTACTACGTAACTTTTCACCAAATTTTACAAACACTAATAAAGTTTGTTTTTCGATTCGTACCATTCTTTTAACGCAAGGAGTCCAAATAACGTGTTTTGAGATGGTTTGGATCGAATGTTTTACTACGTGACTTTTCACCAAATTGTACAAACACTAAGAAAGTTTTCAATTCGATTCATAGCAATCTTTTTACGTTTTGAGGAGTTCAAATAACATGTTTTAGATCGTTTAGATCGTATCTTTCACTATGTAACTTTTCACCAAATTTTATTAACACTAAG
This sequence comes from Luzula sylvatica, assembly GCA_946800325.1. Classification (NCBI taxonomy): domain Eukaryota; kingdom Viridiplantae; phylum Streptophyta; class Magnoliopsida; order Poales; family Juncaceae; genus Luzula; species Luzula sylvatica. The sequence continues at coordinate 31,046,135 of OX326961.1, read as the reverse complement.
TAAGTTTGTTTTTCGAATCATAACAATCTTATAACTCTTTTAGGAGCCCAAATAACTTGTTTTTGGGATGGTTTGGATCGAATGATTTACTACGTAATTTTGCACCAAATTGTACAAACACTAAGAAAGTTTTCTATTCGATTCATAGCAATCTTTTTACGTTTTGAGGAGTTCAAATAACGTGTTTTTAGATCTTTTGTATCGTATCTTTCACTACGTAAATTTCACCAAATTTTACAAACACTAACAAAGTTTGTTTTTCGATTCATAACAATCTTATAACTCTCTGAGGAGTCCAAATAACTTGTTTTTGAGATTGTTTGGATCGAATCTTTTACTATGTAATTTTACACCAAATTGTACAAACACTAAGAAAGATTTCCATTTGATTCATATTAATCTTTTACTACGTAACTTTTCACCAAACATTATAAACACTAAGAAAGTTCATTTTTCGATTCATACAATTCTTTTAACACTCTGAGGAGTCCAAATAACGTGTTTTGAGATGGTTTGGATCGAATGTTTTACTGCGTAACTTTTCACCAAACTGTTCAAACACTAAGAAAGTTTTCTATTCGATTCACAGCAATTATTTACGTTTTGAGGAGTTAAAATAACGTGTTTTTAGATCATTTGTATCGTATATTTTACTACATAACTTTTCACCAATTTTTCAAACACTAATAAAGTTTGTTTTTCGATTCGTACCATTCTTTTAACGTTATGAGGAGTCCAAATAACGTGTTTTGAGATGGTTTGGATCGAATGTTTTACTACGTAACTTTTCACCAAATTGTACAAACACTAAGAAAGTTTTCTATTCGATTCATAGCCATCTTTTTACGTTTTGAGGAGTTCAAATAACATGTTTTTAGATCGTTTAGATCGTATCTTTCACTATGTAACTTTTCACCAAATTTTATTAACACTAAGAAATTTTGTTTTTCGAATCATAACAATCTTATGACTCTCTTAGGAGCCCAAATAACTTGTTTTTGGGATGGTTTGGATCGAATGATTTACTACGTAATTTTGCACCAAATTGTACAAACACTAAGAAAGTTTTCTATTCGATTCATAGCAATCTTTTTTCGTTTTGAGGAGTTCAAATAACGTGTTTTTAGATCTTTTGTATCGTATCTTTCACTACGTAAATTTTCACCAAATTTTACAAACACTAACAAAGTTTGTTTTTCGATTCAAAACAATCTTATAACTCTCTGAGGAGTCCAAATAACTTGTTTTTGAGATTGTTTGGATCGAATCTTTTACTACCTAATTTTTCACCAAAGTGTACAAACACTAAGAAATTTTATATTCGATTCATAGCAATCTTTTTACGTTTTGAGGAGTTCAAATAACGTGTTTGTAGATCTTTTGTATCGAATCTTTTACTACATAACTTTTCATCAAATTTAACAACCACTAGGAAAGTTTGTTTATTGATTCGTGCCATTCTTTTAAACCTATGAGGAGTCCAAATAACGTGTTTTGAGATGGTTTGGATCGAATGTTTTACTACCTAATTTTTCACCAAAGTGTACAAACACTAAGAAATTTTATATTCGAATTATAGCAATCTTTTTACGTTTTGAGGAGTTCAAATAACTTGTTTTTAGATCGTTTGTATCATATATTTCACTACGTAACTTTTCACCAAATTTTAAAAACACTAACAAAGTTTGTTTTTTTATTCATAACAATCTTATAACTCTCTAGGGAGACCAAATAACTTGTTTTTGAGATTGTTTGGATCGAATCTTTTACTATGTAATTTTGCACTAAATTATACAAACACAAAGAAAATGTTATATTCGATTCATAGCAATCTTTTTACATTTTGAGGAGTTCAAATAACGTGTTTTTAGATCGTTTGTATCGTATCTTTTACTACATAACTTTTCACCAAATTTTACGACCACTAGGAAAGTTTGTTTTTCGATTCATACCATTCTTTTGACGCTATGAGGAGTCCAAATAACATGTTTCGAGATGGTTTGGCACGAATGATTTACTACCTAACTTTTCACCAAATTATACAAACTCAAAGAAAGTTTTCTATTCGATTCATAGCAATCTTTCTACGTTTTGAGGAGTTAAAATAACGTGTTTTTACATCGTTTGTATCGTATCTTTCACTACGTAACTTTTCACCTAATTTTACAAGCACTAACAAAGTTTGTTTTTCGATTCATAACAATCTTATAACTCTCTAGGGAGACCAAATAACTTGTTTTTGAGATTGTTTGGATCGAATCTTTTACTATGTAATTTTGCACCAAATTTTACAAACACTAAGAAAGTTTTATATTCGATTCATAGCAATCTTTTTACATTTTGAGGAGTTCAAATAACGTGTTTTTAGATCGTTTGTATCGTATCTTTTACTACATAACTTTTCACCAAATTTTACGACCACTAGGAAAGTTTGTTTTTCGATTCATACCATTCTTTTGACGCTATGAGGAGTCCAAATAATGTGTTTCGAGATGGTTTGGCTCGAATGATTTACTACCTAACTTTTTACCAAATTGTACAAACTCTAAGAAAGTTTTCTATTCGATTCATAGCAATCTTTCTACGTTTTGAAGAGTTAAAATAACGTGTTTTTAGATATTTTGTATCGTATCTTTCACTACGTAACTTTTCACCAAATTTTACAGACACTAACAAAGTTTGTTTTTCGATTCATAACAATCTTATAACTCTCTGAGGAGTCCAAATAACTTGTTTTTGAGATTGTTTGGATCGAATTGTTTACTATGTAATTTTACACCAAATTGTACAAATACTAAGAATGTTTTCCATTCGATTCATATTAATCTTTTTACGTTTTGAGGAGTACAAATAACGTGTTTTTATATCATTTGCATTGTATCTTTTACTACGTAACTTTTCACCAAATTTTACAAACACTAATAAAGTTTGTTTTTCGATTCGTACCATTCTTTTAACGCAATGAGGAGTCCAAATAACGTGTTTTGAGATGGTTTGGATCGAATGATTTACTACGTGACTTTTCACCAAATTGTACAAACACTAAGAATGTTTTCTTTTCGATTCATAGCAATATTTTTACGTTTTGAGGAGTTCAAATAACATGTTTTTAGATCGTATCTTTCACTATGTAACTTTTAACCAAATTTTATTAACATTAAGTAAGTTTGTTTTTCGAATCATAACAATCTTATAACTCTCTGAGGTGCCCAAATAACTTGTTTTTGGGATGGTTTGGATCGAATGATTTACTACGTAATTTTGCACCAAATTGTACAAACACTAAGAAAGTTTTCTATTCGATTCATAGGAATCTTTTTACGTTTTGAGGAGTTCAAATAACTTGTTTTTAGATCTTTTGTATTGTATCTTTCACTACGTAAATTTTTACCAAATTTTACAAACACTAACAAAGTTTGTTTTTCGATTCATAACAATCTTATAACTCTCTGAGGAGTCCAAATAACTTGTTTTTGAGATTGTTTGGATCGAATCTTTTACTGTGTAATTTTGCACCAAATTTTACGAACACTAAGAAAATTTTCTATTCGATTCATAGCAATCTTTTTACGTTTTGAGGAGTTCAAATAACGTATTTTTAGATCGTTTGTATCGAATCTTTTACTACATAACTTTTCACCAAATTTTACAACCACTAGGAAAGTTTGTTTTTCGATTCGTACCATTCTTTTAAGGCTATGAGGCGTCCAAATAACGTGTTTTGAGATGGTTTGGATCGAATGTTTTACTACCTAACTTATCACCAAATTGTACAAACTCTAAGAAAGTTTTCTATTCGATTCATAGCAATCGTTTTAAGTTTTAAGGAGTTAAAATAACGTGTTTTTAGATCGTTTGTATCGTATATTTCACTACGCAACTTTTCACCAAATTTTACAAACACTAAGAAAGTTTGTTTTTTTATTCATAACAATCTTATAATTCTCTAGGGAGACCAAATAACTTGTTTTTGAGATTGTTTGGATCGAATCTTTTACTATGTAATTTTGCACCAAATTTTACAAACACTAAGAAAGTTTTATTTTCGATTCATAGCAATATTTTTACATTTTGAGGAGTTCAAATAATGTGTTTTTAGATCGTTTGTATCGTATCTTTTACTACATAACTTTTCACCAAATTTTACGACCACTAGGAAAGTTTGTTTTTCGATTCATACCATTCTTTTGACGCTATGAGGAGTCCAAATAACGTGTTTCGAGATGGTTTGGCTCGAATGATTTACTACCTAACTTTTCACCAAATTGTACAAACTCTAAGAAAGTTTTCTATTCGATTCAGAGCAATCTTTCAACGTTTTGAGGAGTTAAAATAACGTGTTTTTAGATCTTTTGTATCGTATCTTTCACTACGTAACTTTTCACCAAATTTTACAAACACTAACAAAGTTTGTTTTTCGATTCATAACAATCTTATAACTCTCTGAGGAGTCCAAATAACTTGTTTTTGAGATTGTTTGGATCGAATCGTTTACTATGTAATTTTACACCAAATTGTACAAACACTAAGAAAGTTTTCCATTCGATTCATATTAATCTTTTTACGTTTTGAGGAGTTCAAATAACGTGTTTTTGTATCATTTGCATTGTATCTTTTACTACGTTACTTTTCACCAAATTTTACAAACACTAATAAAGTTTTTTTTTTCAATTCGTACCATTCTTTTAACGCAAGGAGTCCAAATAACGTGTTTTGAGATGGTTTGGATCGAATGTTTTACTACGTGACTTTTCACCAAATTGTACAAACACTAAGAAAGTTTTCTATTCGATTCATAGCAATCTTTTTACGTTTTGAGGAGTTCAAATAACATGTTTTTAGATCGTTTAGATCGTATCTTTCACTATGTAACTTTTCACCAAATTTTATTAACACTAAGTAAGTTTTTTTTTCGAATCATAACAAACTTATAACTCTCTTAGGAGCCCAAATAACTTGTTTTTGGGATGGTTTGGATCGAATGATTTACTACGTAATTTTGCACCAAATTGTACAAACACTAAGAAAGTTTTCTATTCGATTCATAGCAATCTTTTTACGTTTTGAGGAGTTCAAATAACGTGTTTTTAGATCGTTTGTATCGTATCTTTCACTACTTAACTTTTCACCAAATTTTCAAATACTAACAAAGTTTGTTTTTCGATTCATAACAATCTTATAACTCTCCGAGGAGTCCAAATAACTTGTTTTTGATATTGTTTGGATCGAATGTTTTACTATGTAATGTTGCACCAAATTTTACGAACACTAAGAAAGTTTTTTCATTCGATTCATATTAATCTTTTTACGTTTTGAGGAGTTCAAATAACGTTTTATAGATCGTTTGTATCGTGTCTTTTACTACATAACTTTTCACCAAATTTTACGAACACTAGGAAAGTTTGTTTTTCGATTCATACCATTCTTTTAACGCTATGAGGAGTCCAAATAGCGTGTTTTGAGATGGTTTGGCTCGAATGATTTACTACCTACCTTTTCCCCAAATTGTACAAACTCTAAGAAACTTTTCTATTCGATTCATAGCAATCTTTTTACGTTTTGAGGAGTTAAAATAACATGTTTTTAGATCGTTTGTATCGTATCTTTCACTACGTAACTTTTCACCAAATTTTATTAACACTAACAAAGTTTGTTTTTCGATTCATAACAATCTTATAACTCTCTGAGGAGTCCAAATAACTTGTTTTTGAGATTGTTTGGATGGAATCTTTCACTACGTAATTTTACACCAAATTGTACAAACACTAAGAAAGTATTCCATTCGATTCATATTAATTTTTTTACATTTTGAGGAGTTCAAATAACGTGTTTTTAGATCATTTACATCGTATCTTTTACTACGTAACTTTTCACCAAATTTTACAAACACTAATAAAGTTTGTTTTTCGATTCGTACCATTCTTTTAACGCTATGAGGAGTCCAAATAACGTGTTTTGAGATGGTTTGGATCGAATGTTTTACTACATAACTGTTCACCAAATTGTACAAACACTAAGAAAGTTTTTCAATTCGATTCATAGCAATCTTTTTACGTTTTGAGGAGTTCAAATAACGTGTTTTTAGATCATTTGTATCGTATCTTTTACTACATAACTTTTCACCAAATTTTACAAACACTAAGAAAGTTTGTGTTTCGATTCATACAATTCTTTTAACGCTATAACGAGTCCAAATAACGTATTTTGAGATGGTTTGGATCGAATGTTTTACTACGTAACTTTCACCAAATTGTACAAACACTAAAAAAGTTTTTGATTCGATTTATAGCAATCTTTTTACGTTTTGAGGAGTTCAAATAACGTGTTTTTAGATCAATTGTATCGTATCTTTCACTACGTAATTTTTCACCAAATTTAACAAACACTAAGAAAGTTTGTTTTTTCGATTCATAACAATCTTATAATTCTCTGAGGACCAAAAATAATTTGTTTTTTAGATGGTTTGGATCAAATCTTTTACTACGTAATTTTGCACCAAATTGTACAAACACTAATAAAGTTTTCTATTCGATTCAGAGCAATCTTTTTTACGTTTTGAGGAGGTCAAATAACGTGTTTTTAGATTATTTGTATCGTATCATTTACTATCTAATTTTTCACCAAATTTTACAAAAAGTAAGAAAGTTTGTTTTTCGATTCATACAATTCTTTTAACGCTATGAGGAGTCCAAATAACTTGTTTTTGAAATAGTTTGGATCGAATATTACGACGTAACTTTTCACCAAATTGTACAAACATTAAGAAAAAATTTCTTTTCGATTCATAGCATGATATCCGCTTCTGGACCATTTGTTTGCTCCTCATCATTGTCCGATTCAGACTATTCGCTCGTTTCATCCATATCTCCATCAGTCTCATCATTTGATTCATCAACAATTAGTTGATTCGAATAAATCAAGTTTTCGGGCGTTCAATGTTAAGGAAATTTTTTACCTTCGCTCGTGTAATTGTTATATATTGTTTTGTATGAAAATATAAATACATAAATGTACTTTCATTTGTTCACAAAATAAGACGAAATGTGATCTTCAATCTTAAAAATTGAAAAACACTAGATTCGATCTACATATCTGAAAATAAAAATTGCTAGCAAAGAATATCCAATTTTAATCTGAAAAATTATTATTTCAAATATATTGATAATATTAATAATATTAATAATAAGAGCATTAAATGAGATCATTATAAATGAGAATAAAATTATTTCTTACAAAAAATTGAATTTGTTCTTTATTAAATTGAATTTGCTCATTTCTCTTGGTTCATAGTCATTGTGTGTTTGTGTGCTGCTGAGGAAACCTAACAATAAACATTAGGATTTCGTCGACAAAGATATTTTTTACTGAGTGATGAGCAGATGATAGACGGAATTTCGACAAAGTTATTTTCAGACGAGTGTTGTCAGAGGGAAGATTAGTATAATTAATTCTGTCGATATAGATGAAACTAACAAGGGCATTTTAGTCCTCAATTATGTCTTATTCTTGGAAGATATTCCATTTCTACGTTGAAAGAATATCACATTCCCACCTAGAAAGTGGGTGTTCGGTTGTATTTAAACCGAACCGATTAAGACCAAACCGATTCAAACCGAACCGAACTAGATTTGAATCGAAACGAAACCGAATAAAATTTGAACCGATTTAAAATCGAATCGCATAAACTGAATTTTTTATTCGGTTTGTTCAGTTGAACCGAATAAAAAAATTTGTAATGATAAAATTCAAATTCTGTTTAACAAAAAAATATATAAAAACAAATCATATAAAATATAATTATATTATTTATAATTTTATAATATGAAATATTAATTTTTTTAATAAACATAATAAAAACCATGAAAAATAATATTAATATTATCGATTCGGTTTAATCGATTTTAAAAATATTAAAACTGAACCGAACCAAACAAACCGAATAATATTAATTTTTGAACCAAACCAAATATATTGAAAATCCAAACCGAATTCGACCGATCCAGTTCTCAAATTGCATCTTCTTCCATTTATTAATTTGTTGGTCGGAATAAGTGAGTTAATCCACTAATCCATCTTTATTCCAACCTGCCCAACCTGTACTTGGTTATTTTTGTTGTTCACAAAATTATTTGTTCTATACACAAAATTCCATGTATATTACATGTATTTTACAAAATTATTTATTCCAACCTAATCCCTAATAATGTTTCCCTTAATTTAATCCAGTTACCGGAAATTTAATTTAACTAATATATCGAACTTAGAAAACACGTTTATACATATTGGGAAATAAAATACTAAGATTTCCATAACATAACGATTCACCAGTATAATTCGGAGGGAAGATTTTCATGTAATTTTTTCGAGATATAATCCTCTCAAAAAATATCAAGTTGACAATTAATGGAGAACAGAATGAATATAGGCATCGTTCGACACAAAACCGAATAGGAAAAAACAGTTTGCTTGGATGATACCTAGAAATGAATATACGAGAAGATCTTCTAAAAATGGCCAACATTTCCACCATCCTTCTTTTTCTTCCCCCTCTCGAATTCAATCCCTCCGAATAAAAGCAAACACAATTACGATTTACAATTAAGTCAAATCAAAAAAATCGTATATGATGTGGGAAGATTGGTAAGCGGCATGGCAATGGGAAATACCAATCCGACCAGATTTTCTTCCCAATTTTTAGTATAGCTACAGCCGTATACGGCATTTCAAGATCTGGATACGTAAATCAACCACAAATCTCGGTACAATATAGCTCTCTCACTGTTCGAAAAAATCAAATCGAAAGAGAAACGAGAAAAACATGAAATTGATATTGAAAGATGGAATCGGAATTCAATTGAAGCAATTCAGGGATGGAGAAGAAGAAGAAAGGCGGAAACCCTAGACCATAGTGCCCACCGGCGAATTGAATTTATAGATGAAGAGTGTCCTCTCGAAATGGGCTGTATGGGCCTGCTGTTATATTTGTTTTGCCCAATAGAACCCTAGGTTATTTAAGTGCTATATTTTTTCAATAAAAAATAAATTATTTTCAGGTAAAATTTGAATGACGGTGTATATTATTATTCATACATAATATATATTTTATGTTGATTATCATTTTTGGAATGTTGAGATACACATTTTAGTTTTTGAATGCGTTATATATTTTTGGAGGGTTTTTTTTTCCATCATTTTTGTGTAATAAGTTTGACAAAAATAGATCTCTTGTTAGTGGAAAAATTAAAGAGAAAATTTATGGAATAACAAATTAAGTATTACATTCATAACAAAGAAAAATGTGACAGTAAAAACAAATTTTATTCTTTTTTTCACAGTTAAAACCAAATTGAGAAATAGAAACCAGATTATGCTTCTCCCCAACTCAACAGTTTATTGATTTTTCCAAAAAGACAAATAACACCAATTAAGTTGCAGTTTTTACTAGAATCTAAAGAAATAATTTACAAGAACACACATTCATGGAAGTGACATTATCAACATGCAAAATCAAAAGATAAATCAATATTTTTCAAATTGAGATTCATTAATAAGTCAATTAAACTATCAAAACTTATCCCTAAAAGCAAACAACTAAATTTGTATGCATTTCAATTTTCTCCAACGGCTTAATGCAAGAGGTAGACTGGCCCTAATGAAATCATATGTAGTATATATGTATTCTTGTTGAACTTTTAATGCTATTTATGTGGAAAAGACAATCATAAACAATGCATGAACAAAAAGTAATAAAACTATCAAAAATTGAAGTACTATAATAACAAAGGAACTCCTTGGGGAGTACTAAGCAAAATGTTCCTTTTGCAGAAAACCTAACAAATTTACAATGAAACCCCTAAGAATATTTTACAATGAAACCTAACAAACTAATATAGCCTTGAAGAACTTTTTAGTTTATTACAATAATACAATTAAATTGAACAATCTTTTAAATATTTTATTTGCAAGAAAATATAACATGTTGAATTACAAAATTTATATTTTAATATTTTTTTTTTGTTCAATATGCATTTTTAAAGGGAAATTTTCATATGTAACCAACTTAACAAATTTAATTAACGAAATAACCAAGTTCTGAAAGAAATTTCAAATATGTCTTTTGCAAGGTACCATTCTTCGCCAGGCGAGGAACCATTCTGCGTCTTTGTTGATTTTTGCTGGTTAGTGTACTGAAAAGTAATTAAGTAAAAAAGTGAGTAATTAAAAAAAAGCGATGAACCAAAGCCCGCCAGGCGCATAACCAAAGCCCGCCTAATATTTTGTGTTATTTCGTTATGATGTTAATTAAATTGTTGTTATGATGTTAATTGTGGTTATGTTAATTATTGTTAAAGAATTATTGTTATGATGTTATTGTTAAAGAATTATTGTTAAATATATCAACAAAATTAAGCCTTTTGTTTGATTTATAAATTATTGTTATGATGTTAAATGTGGTTATGTTGAATATAATTTTGTTGATATATTTATGATTTTAATAAAATGGACTAATTAAATAAATTTGTACTGATAAAAAATGAATAATTTTGTGTAATTAACACAAAAAATAAAGAATTAATTGAATATTATAGGTGTCATAATTCATTGAATAGATATAGAAGGGAATCAATTTTTTTTCTGAAAAGTAAAATTTGACAAGACCTTACACTGTCTTAAAAAACCAAAAACGAATATATTCCCTTCAACTTTTTCCTTCATCTTTTCCTGTCTTTATTACAAAGGAATATATTCGATTTTACTTTTTTCAGTCCTATTAATATCTGTCTTCTGGCTTGTATTTTTCATAAACCAAAATCTCATTCTTGGTCATCTTTCTCTTCTTCTTTCTGTTCTTCTTGTTTCCAGATTTATTCATTAATGGCTTCTTCATCTTCTACTCCTGCCAAAAAAGAATGGTGGGATATTGAGTTGAAAGAGACATTTTTTGATAAAAGACATGTCTTATCTCCTCCGGTTCCCCACAAAGATAGATCCGTTATTGAGTGTCATATGTACGACATTCGCTATTTGGGGAAAAAACGCGACGAATCGTTATTCTTACATCATGACATGTACATTATGTTAGCCCAAAATAACGAAGGATAGCTTGATTGGGATAAATGGTGCCCCAAAGCACGAGTTAGAGTTATGGATGTGTAAGTTATTTGAAATTTAATTTATAACTTTTAAAAAATGTATTATTTTGTTTGCGTGTCTTTTTTCGTTAATTAGAAACGTTACAAGTGGCCAGTTGATGTTACAAATCTGGAGGAAATCATCATATTTTGGAAATATTGTACCATACGTTGGGAAAGAATTGTAAAGGAAATGTACGACTTCATGTGTAACGAATGCACTTTGAAGGATATGTATATCGATTTATGGTATCAAAAAGGAGTTAGGCCAGAAAGGAAGATTATGTCTATGCATACAAATCACAACGCATTAATGCGGATGGTTCAAGAATGGATATATATATATATATATATATATATATATATATATATATATATATATATATATATATATATATATATATATATATATATATATATATATATAACCTCGTACATACCAAGGCAAAAATATTCGGACGTGCATGGGAACCTAGTGAAGAAATATGTCAATTATCAAGAAATTGGAAGTAAAAATATTTTTTTACTATCCAAGGAATTAATAAGATGTACCTACTATTTTAGTATGTAGTAGTTGTTTTAAATTTCGTGTAGTTTGTATCAGTAGTAATGTATTTCCTATTTTAAATTTCATGTAGTAGTAATGTATTTTCTATTTCCTATTTGAGTACATTTTTAAATTTGGTTATTGTAGTAAGCTTTTAAATTTCGTTATTTCCTATTTTAATCAAGATGCAAACTAAACATAATCAAATTTCGTTATTTCATATTTATGATTTTAATTAAATGGACTAATGAAATTAATTTGTAATGATAAAAAATGAATAATTTCGTGTAATTGACACAGAAAATAGTAAATTAGTTGAATGTTATAGGTGTCAGAATTCATTAAATAGATATAGAAGGGAATCAATTTTTTTTTGTGAAAAGCAAAATTTGACAAGACCTTACACTGTCACAAAAAACCAAAAATTAAATTAAAAGTTATAAGATTCCTGAAATTATACATATGGTTCAGGCTTTATGGTACATATGGTACATATGGTAATTAAGTAAAAAATTTAGTGGTATTAAAAGAGTTGCAAACTTGTTCATTTTCTTCATATTCTTATTCTTATTCTTCTTCTTCTTCTTCTTCTTCTTCTTCTTTCCATGGCTTCCAAATATATAACCGACGACATGACAAATCGTTATTTGTTTCGTAATGCGATAGCCGGAAATAAATACCAGGCCTTCCTCGATCGTCCGGTACTAGATTGTTTTCATTTCGTTCCACCAAGTCGTCCAAACCCCCTCACCAATTTTATCACCGCGGAATTGGAAAATTGTTTATCTCATTGGAATCTTAATTTCTTGGTAAATTTCAAATATGTTTATTATGATACCATTGTGCGGTTATTTTATGCCAATGGTTACATAGATGGTCGTGGAAATTATAAGTCGTACCTATTTGGGAAAGAAATTATTGTTTCTGAAAGTCTTATACGTGATTTATTTCAATTAGGGGATTTCGGATTAGATGAATATGTTGGTGTGGATGTGGGTACGGTTGGGAGTGCTTACATTCTAGCGCCCCGTCCTTTTGTACTAATGGTGGATCAAGCAAAGATTATAAGGCATGTCACGGAAAATTGGGAATTCACCCATCCCACTTTGTTTTATCCTAGTCTTAGGGGTATGTTTGATATTATTGACCGCATCGTGGTTCCACAAAGGTTTAACAAGATGGATTTTCCATCTGTCAAAATTTCAAAACATAAATAATTAGAAAATGTACGTAATAATTAAGCATCGAAAAGAACATACAATGATTAACAAAATGGATTACATGATTCGTTATTTAAAAAAAAACCTAAATTTAACAAAATGAAATTACATGAACGTAATGAAATTTAAAAAAAACACAAATTTGAATACATAATGAAGTACTGAATTCAATACATAATTAAGTACATAATATCTAAAAAAAACCTAAATTTAACAAAATGAAATTACATGAGACTTATAATAAAGTACGTAATGAAATTACATAACATATTGCAGTATTAATTGCGATGTTCTTGAGAAATACGTAACGGGACACAAGTACGTATTGTGTGACCTCGGACCTTGCAAAAACTACACATGTTGGCATTTCGACCCTCAGCATCCATCTCGGTTCGTTCACGTCTTTTTACCGGTCTCCCAGCTTTCCTCTTCACGTGACTTGGGGGAAGTAATTTTGGTCCTCGAACATTCGGCCAATAACGGCAATCAAGAATCACTGGCAATATTTTCTCGTACGTCCTCCTATAAGCTTCAATACGATAGAACGGATCACACATATCATAGTGACTCTTGTTTATTTTTCGATAAACCGCTATTACATGAGAGCACGGAAGATATTCCAATTGCGGTATTCCGCACGAGCAGGTACATTTCCTTGCCAATTCTGGCAAACGAACTTCGTTAACTAGAGTCTCGGAACGATTAAAATCATACAAAGAAACACCAAATAATGTACTAGAGTGTTGAGTAATTTGCATATTTCTACTCTCGGTTTTCCTAGCATGAAGCATTTGTTCATTCTTAAAACCCAAACGGGTCTTGGTTTCGTGGCCTTGTTTACGTCTCGTAAAAAATAGGTATTTAGTCGACCACAAATCTTAGCAACCAACGATCTTATGGGCAAACCTCTAGCACCTTTCAATACACCGTTGAAGGACACTGAAATATTTGTGGTCGTAATACCCAACCTACGACCACCATCATGTGATACGGTCCATAAATATTTTTGACCCACGTTACTATCCAAATATTCAATCACTTCTGGTTTCATCAGTCTCATTCGTTCCAACCGCGCTTCCAATCCCTCGTTTTTTCTTTGAGTGACCGCTGTCCAAAATAATTCACCCAACGCCTTATTACCAAATTGTTTACCAATGTTTTGTTGAACATGTCGAATGCAATATCGCATCGCGTGTCCTTGCTCACTCGGGGAAATTTGGTCGATTACCGCTCGATGACTGATGACGGGAATTTCGATCACGATTAAAATGCGTAATTATTGTCGTTGTTTTGAAATCCCGAAAATCAAACGAGTATTTGTAAGTGTTTTGCACAGGGTAAATATGCAAGTTCGTCCACAAGGAGCGTATGCGTTGAAATTACGAATCAAACAAGCAAGAATAGAAGAACTTAAATTAAAGATTTTCAGTTTGGGAAGGGAGCATGGAAAAAAGTTTAGAACAAAAGAAAATATTTAAAGAAAGCAAAAGAACTCAATTCAATCTCAAGTTTATTAATCAACACAAGAATTTATTAAAAGAATCACAACCAAAAACTGAAATAAAAGAAAGAAACCACCTAATCAAGCCCTAGAACGCCTAGTGACTTGTGTCGATGCCTTCCCGTCGATCCGGTTGAACGCCAACTCGAGTCTTCGTTTCTTCTCACGCGGATCCTCTTCAATTCGTCGAAGAACGCCTTCCGCACGAATGACCGATCCTTTCCTTGTGTCGAGATGGAGCAAGAACGCCTTAACTCCAATTTCTTCACGTACAACCCTAGGGCGAGAACGCCTCTACCAAAGAGTTGGTCTTGAATTTCACGGTTCTTGGTTGAATCTTGTTTGTTTCTTGGAAGAGTTTGTGGAGAGAGATGGTAGAGAGCTTGCCCCCAAAGGGGAGATAAAGGGGGGGGGAGAGATAATTTGCCCTTGGCCTTAGGGTCTTATTTATAGGCTTCATACTCCTCTTGATTGGAAAGGGTAATTATGGAAGGTTTAGGGGAGCAACAAATCAACTAAGAAGGCAACAAATCAATCTAAAGGAGGCCACAAATCAATCTAAAGAAGGCAACAAATTAGCTTGTTGGGGCTTGTGCATGGGCTGAGAGCTGGGACTAGGCGTGGGCTGTGAGATTTGCCTGCGTGGGCTGTGAATTTTGCCTCTTCGGCCAGGCCCATTTTTGCCCCTGTAAGTTGCAGCAGTTTGGTGATCTTCTTCTTTTGTTTTTGCATTTCCCGCCTCGATCTTTCACCGAATATATCGATATGATATATCGTTTTGACTGTCTTCAGCGTGCCGGACGCAATGGTGCTGACCAAATTCCCAAATTATTCTTCTATCTCCTGAAAATGGGCAAAGAACACATTAGTGTAGAAATATTCATGATGTTTGAAATATGTATCATAAAAGCATAGAATATAACTTCACAAGGGCTAAAATCCCTAAATAAGACTCGTAAAACGTGTTCCATTTGCCTCACATCAAATACCCCCACACTTAAACCCTTGATCGTCCTCGATCAATTGGAGATTTGTAGTTATAATCAATCTAAGGACGAATTGCACTAGATTCTATTAAATTTGTATTCGTCATTTTCAAACGCATTTCATGAACCTATTGATTAAAGTAAAAAATCAAGTTGCTAATGTTTAAGAAAGATAATGGTCAAATAATCAAATCTTAATTGAATAAATATCGCAATTTCAATAGAGTTTAGAATGAGCAATTAATTTCTACCGGAAAAGGTGATTAAACACTACCGTTCGAATCTTTTCATGCCACAATTCAAAAGAAACCCGATTTCCAAAGTTTTTGAGTCTTCGTTTTGCAAGAATTCCCTTTTCAACCCGTTCGATACGTTGGTACAAGGTTCATACCAGTTTTCAGTCGAATTCCCCACCCACTCCTTCATTTCGTAGAAGTCTTTAACCGAGCGCCCCACTACACCGAAATGCAATGAGGTTACATCCCGGTATTCTATTTTAACCTTCCTTCTATTTTACTTTTTTTTTTTTTCGGATCGCATTTGTAGAAGGAGTTCCGCGGCACCGGAGTGCAACGAAATTACATCCCGCCTTTTTTCAAGATCCAAGAAGAAGGCGGGTACTATCGACATACTAACGGGTCCCCACGAACGGTTGATTCATTAAGTGTAAGCAAAACTCATTCAAAAACTTTTCAATCGGGTTCTAATTCGAAGATGGGTTCAATTTTCGAAAACTAGTGTGTCACGTAAACCACGAATCCATTAATTGTCAAAAACTCGTGATAATTGCGAAGTTTATTGGTGTGGGTTTGATTCCAAAAAAATTTCTTCAAAAAAAATTTTTTTTTTTTTTTTTTTTTTTAGAGCGAAAATCGTATTTTTAAAATGAAATTTTGTTTGAAAAACGACGATTTGTTTCAAATGAGGTGGAGAAAAAAAAAATTTGTGCAATTTTGTCCTTAGTTGAAAACTAGACGTGCTCCGAGATTTAAGTTTTATCAATTTTCTATTTTATTCGCAAAAAAAAAAAAGGAAAAAAAATTGAAAATAAAGAAAACATTTCCCAATATTTTACGTTTTAATTTGGGCACATGCAGGTTCAAAGGTTGTGTTACCCTCCCATACTTATGGTTTTACTTGTCCTCAAGTATATGGAATATAGAATAAAAATAGGGTAATGAAAAGATACAACCTTTGATGCATGGGCTTGCCTTCCTCGCTAGCGCTCTCGTTTATTGGTCTCGAGCTCGACCATGCCGGTGTTACCCTCCTTGAAAGTTGAACGAGGAGCTCACTTGGATCGCTCTTTTTCGACCGCCTCGGAGTGCACCTTTCGAAACGTTGGAGAATATGGCACTCAATGCTTGGTTTAATCGTTTTGCGCATGTCAAAATTGGCTCCAAGGGCATCCTTATCTCGCTTCGAATCAATTTGTATACAGGTCTTTGGCGAAGCGGAGTGGTAAGTGGCATCAGTGTCTCGATGTTATTTGTTTTTCTTGATAAATCTACACAAGGAGAAATTCTTTCATGAGAGGCATCATAGTTCTTATTTGAATTTAAATCGATGCTAAACGGAAAGAATTCACCTTGGAGAGTTGGAGAGTTTTCTTCTTGCTTGGTTTCGTCGTTTGGAGTGAGTTGAACCACCATTTGGAGAGGTGAGTCCACCGACTCCTCTTCTTCTTCTTCCAAGACCGTCTCGATGCTTTCTTCGAATCCCCCCACACTTGAACTTTCGCCACCTTCAATTTCTACGTTGTCCTCGCTTGAGCACTCGGAATTAGCGTCTCCAAGAGATTCTATCCAATTTCGTATTTCTATCGGGGTTTCCTCATAATGATAAATGAATGTCAAAGTTGACATCAATTTCTCTATCGTTTCTATCAATTCTTCGTCGGAAACTTCGTCTTGAGATTGAGAGGATGGGTCTTGACATTCGAATTCGAGTTCGCCTTGAGATTCGTCTATGGAAATTATGTCGTTTTCGTATCGGAAAGCTTCGTCGGTGGAATTTGGTGGAATCATTGAGAGGAGTTCGTCTTCTTCCTCTCTCAATTCTTGCTCTTCTAGCTCCAATCGAGCAATTTCTTTCTCTATGAAATCTTGGTCCGACATGGATTCGGGATATCCCCTTTCGATCTTCGCTAGTTGCATCCCTTCCCGAAGCGTTAAAGGTCTCTCTTTATTGTCCATCTTGTACCTTGCAAAAAAAAGAAAAATTCTCACAATGAGTGAAATATCAAGTTCAAATATATCAAATCGATTTCCAATAACACTCAAGATTGCAAGTATGATTTATAATTTCGACTTAAACATTGCTCCCCGGCAGCGGCGCCATTTTGATGACGGGAATTTCGATCACGATTAAAATGCGTAATTATTGTCGTTGTTTTGAAATCCCGAAAATCAAACGAGTATTTGTAAGTGTTTTGCACAGGGTAAATATGCAAGTTCGTCCACAAGGAGCGTATGCGTTGAAATTACGAATCAAACAAGCAAGAATAGAAGAACTTAAATTAAAGATTTTCAGTTTGGGAAGGGAGCATGGAAAAAAGTTTAGAACAAAAGAAAATATTTAAAGAAAGCAAAAGAACTCAATTCAATCTCAAGTTTATTAATCAACACAAGAATTTATTAAAAGAATCACAACCAAAAACTGAAATAAAAGAAAGAAACCACCTAATCAAGCCCTAGAACGCCTAGTGACTTGTGTCGATGTATTCCCGTCGATCCGGTTGAACGCCAACTCGAGTCTCCGTTTCTTCTCACGCGGATCCTCTTCAATTCGTCGAAGGGGAGAGAGATGGTCGAGAGCTTGCCCCCAAAGGGGAGAGAAAAAGGGGGGAGAGATAATTTGCCCTTGGCCTTAGGGTCTTATTTATAGGCTTCATACTCCTCTTGATTGGAAAGGGTAATTATGGAAGGTTTAGGGGAGTGATAAGGGAATTTTTCATCACCTTTTACATACACAAAATATAGAATTTAAATGCTTAAATATGATTAAAGTATACTAAATATTCATAATTCCAACTTATTGAGATAAAATACTTTAATATGTGTTTTTGTGTTATTTCAGGTGAAAATTGCAGAATCTCGCTATACCAGGACTGTAGATGGATCGGTCTCGTCGTGCCGATCGATTTGATATATCATATGATGATATTTGATGGAAGCATGAGAGAGAAATCGAGCTTTTTCTTCAAACGGGTCAAAGATCGTGACCCGTTACACGAATGGACGCAAATGGATCAGAACTGACTCTTTTCAGCAACGGCAACAATTACGCAGGCGTGGTTTTATCCTTAATCCTCTGCAGCATGTTAATTCTCTTCAGCTCATAGAGCGGGTCCATTTCTCTCATTTACATGACTTGCTACACACGTGACCACATAGCCTATCTTTCACCAAATCGAAAATACTTGACCAGTCAACCATGATGCACACTTGATCCCGTGTGGCAGTTCACGTGTGTGACCAGCACTGCCCACCATAACTCCTTTCTCTTCCTCGCTCACTGCACGATCGGCCACAGAATTCCTGTCACAGACGATAGCTCTAGGCAGTTCAAACTCCTTCTTTTGGAGCCATGCAGCAGCGTGTTTTCTCCATTTCAAAAAGAAAACAGACCCTCCAGTCCCATTAAGTGAAAGTAAATTCTAACCGTACTCTCCATTATCTCTCTGAACCGCAGAAGAACAGAACTATTTTTGGGAATTTTAGAGGATTTTTCAGATGATTTAATCTAGATCCGTGGGGAGTATGTTTGAGTGTATTTTTGAGTTTTCTCGGCCGTCCGATCTCCAAATTAGATGAGGTTTCGACCCTTGGATTCAGTATAAGTAGTTCTACCTACTCATGCAAGTGGCATTCTCAGATCTGAAAGTTTTGGATTTGTTCCCCCTCTTTTCCCCTATAAAAGATATCCAAAACCATTCTCTAATGCACCCTTGGTCCTCATTGGTCAACCACTCCATTTTAGGGGGAAGGTAAGGTCTTAGCCTCTTCCCCCTCCATTGTTAGAGCATCTCGAGCTCCCTTGCTCATCTTTGAGCCCTTTTGCCAAGAAACCGTGTCTTGCACGGTTTTCGAGGCCGATCCGAGGAGCTTTTCCTCTCTCCACTTTCTCCGAACCGGATACGAAGTTGTTTTCCTCCTCCTCTCACCTCCTCTCAAGGCGTGAAGGCTCGAGGACCTCTCCAAGATCCAATCTTGGACTCCATTTCATCACTTTTTCGGTATTTTCTTTCTCTAGTTTAGGATTTTAATTAGGAATTGTTAGATCTGATTGAAATCTCTTGTTGAACTTGTTATATACTGTGAAATATAGTTTGTGGAATTTTTGTGGAATTTTTCTTGCATTTTGCCTATTTTTCCTTTGTGAAATATTCAAATTCTGGTGCTGATTTGTTTGATCTATTTGAGAAACTTTTAGATCTGATAATATTCATTGTTTGTCATCACTGTTTAGATCTGAATCTCTAGTTTAACATACATTTGGAAGAAATCAATTTCATGCAATTTTCTATTTGATCTGAATTTTTGAAATCTGTTACTCAATCTCAAAACTGCATGGACTATTCTGTAATCTTCCAGGGACCTATTTGTAATTCGCTCATTACTTTTTACTGAAATATCAAACCTATCAAATTCTTCTGTTCTCTCTCTTATTATTAAATTGTGAATCTTTGTGCCAAATATGAGATCTTGTTTTGCGATCTATATTTTTATGGAATTTGATTAGTGCCTAAAATACCCTTGTGATCTATAAATTTCATAAATTCGAAAATTGTGTGTGTGAAAGTGAAATTTGTACCATAGCTTTATAAAGTTTATATCTTGATTGTGACAAAAGATTATAGTCTCTGGATCAGTAGAAATAATTCTAGATTTGAAATTCGATTATACGCAAAATTTCCTTGGATCGAACCTATACTTATCACTTTGATTAGTATTTGTTATAAATTATTTTGATTAACTCGTGAGATTGAATTTACACATTTTAACGACCTATTTTACGTGTTATCAGGGAGGAACAAATCAACTAAGAAGGCAACAAATCAATCTAAAGGAGGCAACAAATCAATCTAAAGAAGGCAACAAATTAGCTTGTTGGGGCTTGTGCATGGGCTGAGAGCTGGGGCTAGGCGTGGGCTGTGAGATTTGCCTGCGTGGGCTGTGAATTTTGCCTCTGCGGCCAGGCCCATTGTTGTCCCTGTGCGTTGCAGCAGTTTGGTGATCTTCTTCTTTTATTTTTGCCTTTCCCGCCTCGATCTTTCACCGAATATATCGATATGATATATCATTTTGACTGTCTTCGGCATGCCGGAGGCAATGGTGCTGACCAAATTCCCAAATTATTCCTCTATCTCCTGAAAATGGGCAAAGAACACATTAGTGTAGAAATATTCATGATGTTTGAAATATGTATCATAAAAGCATAGAATATAACTTTACAAGGGCTAAAATCCCTAAATAAGACTCGTAAAACGTGTTCCATTTGCCTCACATCAATGACCTGACCATCTATTCGTAACTATACAAATTGGTAAACCGTTTGTAACGTAATCTTTTACCCGAGCCAAAAACAATTGCCAAGAAGAACTATTCTCATTCTCGACAATTGCAAATGCTACGGGAAATATCCCTTTATTTGCATCCATTCCAGTAGCTATTAAAAGAGTACCTAAATACGTACCATGCAAATGTGTACCATCGACACTCAAAACCGGACGACAATGTTGAAAACCTTTAATTGAGGCCCCCAATGTCCAAAACACCTGTTTGAAATGTAAGTTACCCCAACGACCGTTACCGTAATCGAAATCGACAACGGTACTGGGATTTCTCATTTGTAACATCTTCATATACGATGGCAAATCGGCATAAGAATCCTCCCATTTTCCGTAAATTAAGGCAATCGCATTTGACCGTGTTTTCCATGCAGTCTTATAAATAATTTCGATACCATATTTCCTAAAAACCAATTCTTTAATGTTATTAGGATCAAGAGTTAAATCATGGCGTAAATTGGGAAGGATCATCGAACAAATGTGTTCGGCATTCAATTGGCGATTGTGAGACGCAACACCAGAATTAACACACGTATGTCCTCCTTTGAATTTAGTAATTTTCCATGAGGTTGCATATTTGGGCACAATTGCACGCAATCTCCACTCACATTCTTCTTGAACACAACGAATTTGATATTCACTCGTATTACTTTTATGTACCCGAAACTCGACATAATTCTTAATCGACCAATCTCTCAATTCGTTTTGCATTTCTTTCTTCGTTGCAAACAATAGCCCGTGCCAAGATTTATCGGATGACAAGTCATTTATTTGATCATTGTCGTCATCTCCATCTTCACATACCATTAAATCCACCCATTCGTCATCTTCAAAAATTTCGGGGATATCCTCCGTCATATTCATTCCATTTATCCACTCCCCACCTTGACTAGATTCATGAATCACGTAATCGATATCAATTTCTGGGACACTATTTTCACTACTACCGTCGTCTTCCTCCATTTCTTCTTCTTCTTCTTCCTCCTCCATATATTCCCCTAATTCTACGTGACTCTCGTTTGCAATGGGTTCCGAGGGCCCAGCAAATTGTTCGGATGACCGGGGACGACCCGAATAATATGCGGAATCGTATCCAGAATCAGACGAATGACCAGGATAATTATAACCAAAAGCAGCATCATTATGATAAGGATTATATTTAGTTATTTTTCAACAAACAATTGGTTATAATTAGTTGCCATCATCATGCTTAAATTTGAATCACCATTAATTTCAACAATATCCCAAACCCCTGATTGAAATGGCCAATTCGTTTTCAATATTATATCATACATTTCTGTATTTATTCCAGTGCAATTACGAACCAAATTTATCAAATCCGTAAAATTACTTCTGTTTGGTAAAATTACTAACGTAATTCTACCTCCTTCATAGCGGGGTATATTTCCGTCTCTAACAATATTACCGTCCCAAAAAATGCAAAAGGACGTCCCTTCCATGCTTGCACTACATGTTGTTCTTGTGTCAAATTTATTTTTAATTCTTAATTTTAATTATCTATTCAATCATATAATTCTACCCCTAATTCAGTAATATTCAATAACTAATTACATTTGAACTTCAAAAGTGACATAATTTAATTTAATGAAATCCTAATTTTCAATCTAAATAAAATTTTCAATGGTATTTTCGTAATTTCACTAAATGACTTCAAGCTAATTTTCTAATCAAACTCCAACTTTTCAATGACATATTTGCAATTATGTACCAAATTTTCCAATGACATTTTAGCCTCAACTAATTTTTCGCAATTATGAACCAACATTTCAAATGACATTTTTGCCTCAACTAACTTTCTATTCAAACCCTAATTTTCCAATGACTTCAAGCTAATTTTCTATTCAAACCCTAATTTTCTATTCAAACCCTAATTATCTAACTAAAACAATTAAATACAAAACAATAAATGTACCTTATAAGCAAAGACGAACAAGTTCCAATTTCTCTAGCCAAATCAACCGAATCTGTCATTAAAAGGACAAAATGCACACATATAACTTCAAGCATATAATATGTATAATAAATTATCAACAAAATAGCAACGATTCATACCTTTTACAACCAAAATAATTCAAATGAAAAATGAAGCGAGAAGAAAGCGAGGAGAAACCGAGGAGAAGAAAGAAGAAGAGGGAAGAAACAAGAAGAAAGAAGAAAAAAGTAAAGGGAGGAAAGGAACCGAGGAGAAGAAAGAAGAAGAGAGAAGAAAGAAGACGAGAGAAGAAAAAGAAAAGGGGGGTTATCGACTGCTGTGAAGAGGCGCACTTTCAAACCTCGCCTCTTAATTAAGTAGGTTACCAATTGAACCTACTCTAATTACCCCGCCAGGCGCTGTATCATACTCCGCCCCACTCTAATCACTTTTTAACCGCCTCAGGCTACCAATTGAATTACAATTAACAAAGGCGACATACCATACTCCGTCCAATACAAAAAGGCGCTGAATGGTATCCCGCAAAAGACATATTTAGCATTACTTTCCAAACTTGGTTATTTCTTTAATTAACTTCATGAACATGGTTATATATGAAAATTTTCCATTTTTAAATGTGCAGAGTACTTTTTAAATTCAATAGCAATAATACATTTTTGAATTAAAATATTTATTTTTACATTATCAGTGTAATTTTTAATAGTGATATATCTTCGTAGTGTATTATCTTAAATTTGCAAAATCATATATATTTCTTAAATAGCATATACAATATACAGTATCTAATTGACGATCCAGTGGCCAACGCCCAACATCCTCATTAATTTGAAATTAAGCACCGATTATGTGTTAGCTTGCAGTTTGCCAATAAAATAAATTGAAATGAAGAGAATTGATTTTGTATCACTCAATTTTCATTCAAAATTCATTCAAATTCTTGATATTTTAATTTGATCTATCAAGTTTGTTACGTTTTTAATTTGATCAATCAAGTATATTTAAGTTGATTTAATTGGATCATTTCATACATTAAGTGACGACTGAACCCGTTAAGTTATGACACGACATATTTGATGATGTGATAACATATGATACGATATATTTTATGAATTGACAATATAATTTTTTTATTTATAAATATATTAAATATGAATGTGTTGTTAATATATATTTGATGATGTGATAACATATAAAATAAAATATTGTGAAAAAAATAACTAAATCACAAATTTCAAATTTCGTGACGAATAAATGTTTGTGAGGATTGTATTAAAATTACTAGATTTATAATTTTAAAATAGTATTGTCATTAGAAAAATAAAATATAGGACGAAACTAATTTCAGTAATAATTTTCAAAATAAATCATATTTTACACCAAACTAAAATTAACTAAAATGTATTTCATCATCGTCAACAACATCATCATCAAATATCATTGTCTGTAACATCTTAGAGATTGGACACAACAAAATATTCGTCATTACTAATTGGAAAAAATCTGTTTTCGGTCCCTAGCAAAAATCGAAATGTTCAACTTGCTCCCCGGCTTTTTTTTTTGTTCAACTTGCTCCCTAAACTCGCTATTTTTGTTTTATTTGGTCCCTCCGTCAAATATCCCCTGCCCCCTCCGTTATTTAGACGTTAAACCATATTATTTTATCTTATTTGACCCCTCTCTCTCACAGCACTCTCTCTTTATCTCCCCTCACAACAGCACTCAACCCACCAGCTGCATCATGAGAGCTGCGTCTGCGGGGGTTGCAACTCCACCAGCTGCAAACTGCACCACCGGCAATCGGTCGAGCTGCTTCGTCTGCATCACCAGGTCGTACGGCGCTGCGATCTTCCTGGCAAACGTGAACACCTCGTCATCGTCCATGTTACGCAGCTCGCGAATGGCCCCGTTCACTGACCGCACATGGCGCACCGCCTCCACCACGTTGCCGGTGCCAGCCTCCCCCTTGGTACGGATCATAGCAGCACCTTCACGGATGCGCCGTAGTGCCTCGCCCAAGTTGCGGCAGTCACACACGAAGGGCACCTTGAAATTGTGCTTGTTTATGTGGTGCTCTTCGTCCGCCAGGGTGAGAACCTCGCTCTCGTCCACGTAATCCACACCAATCGCCTCCAGAACTTGCGCCTCCACGAAATGGCCTATGCGTGCCTTGCCCATCACCGGAATGGTGACTGCACGCTTGATGTCACGAATCATACCCGGGTCGCTCATGCGGGAAACGCCACCCTGTGCACGGATATCGGCCGGCACGCGCTCCAGAGCCATCACCGCACAAGCACCCGCCTCCTCAGCAATGCGTGCCTGCTCAGGATTCACCACGTCCATTATCACGCCCCCACGCAACATCTGGGCAAGACCCACCTTCACTGAGAAGGTTGCCGATTTCTTCGACGTCTCGGAAAGGGCTGCGCCGTTGCCGTACACCGCCACCACACTGCCGTCCTCCATTTTCTTTGGTTAGCCCGCTTTCACTCCACTCCACTACTCTGATTTCCCGATAATGGAAATGGGTACTTGATGGATTGCTTGGGAAAATAAATAGAAGATATGGGCACTGAGAGGATTGGGTTAATCGAATCTAATGGGGGTTTGTATTAGAAGAGAATGATTATAATAAACAAGGAGGATGTATTTATTCTGAGAGTAGGAATGAGTGCAATTGGAGTGAAATGAGAGGAGAGGAATGGGCGGCTCATGATGGATCGGATTAAATCAATGATGGATCGGGTAGACAAATAGAATAAAATAATATGGTTTAACGTTTAAATAACTGAGGTATTTAACGGAGGGACCAAATAAAGCAAAAATAGCGAGTTTAGGGGGCAAGTTGAACAAAAAAAAAAGTCGAGGAGCAAGTTGAACATTTCGGTATTTGTTAGGGACCAAAAACAAACTTTTTCCTTACTAATTTGTTCATCGTCAAGATTGTTTTTTAAAGTTCTCTTTATATGAGTACCTACTTCGGTAGTCTTCTGATTCCTACCTATACAACATATGCAATTTCTTTAGGGAAAATAGAGAAATGGGGAATTCTTCAAAAACCCCCCAACTTTTCTGAAAATTCTGAAAAAACCTCCTCTACTTTTAAAAAACCCCCTATCTTTTTTAGATTCCCTCAAAAACTCCTTATATTTTTTGCTTCTTCAAAAACCCCCTAACTTTTTTAGATTCTCTCAAAAACCCCCTATCTTTTTATTATGTTTTTAAAAAAATAACTATTATACCCTTTAGTTTTATTTTTTAAATTTCTATAATTTAATAAATAATGAATATATATTAAACTATTATAAAAAAATTAAAAATAAATAATACATGATATTAAAATATTATAATAAATAATATATAGTATTAAAATATTATAATAAATAATATATTGATATTAAAATATCATTTTAAACAATTATTATAATATTTTAATATCAATATATTATTTATAATAATAATTTAATATCTATGTATTATTTATTATAATATTTTAATATCAATAAATAATATATGATATTAAATTATTATAACATTTTTATTGATATTTTAATATCAATAAAATTATAAAAAATAAATAATGCATGATATTATATTATTATAACATTTTTATTGATATTTTAACATCAATAAAATTATAAAAAATAAATAATGCATGATATTAAAATATTATAATAAATAATACATATATATTAAATTATTATAATAAATAATATTATAATAATTGTTGAAAATGATATTTTAATATCAATATATTATTTATTATAATATTTTAATACTATATATTATTTATTATAATATTATAATATCATGTATTATTTATTTTTAATTTTTTTTATAATAGTTTAATATATATTCATTATTTATTAAATTATAGAAATTTAAAAATTAAAACTAAATGGTATAATGATTATTTTTTAAAAAACATAATAAAAGATAGGGGATTTTTGAGAGAATCTAAAAAAGTTAGGGGGTTTTTGAAGAAGCAAAAAATATAGGGGGTTTTTGAGGGAATCTAAAAAAGATAGGGGGTTTTCTAAAAGTAGAGGGGGTTTTTCAGAATTTTCAGAAAAGTTGGGGGGTTTTTGAAGAATTCCCCTAGAGAAATTATACTCTGCCACCGATTGCAACAAAAAAACCAGTAATTCTTGAATAATTCATTTAATTAACATCCTAATTAACAAGAAATATTAAATTAATAATTTTTAAATATTAATTATCATTTGTTAATTCGGATAGATGTTAATTATATATGAAAGATTTTATTTGCATGATTTATGGAAAGTGATAAACTAATAGATAAATATAGGAAATATCATTCATCAATTAATCATTAACAGGGTATAACTGTCATTTGATAAAACAAAATTAAAATCGCTCTCAATTTATCCATGTTGGCTCTTGCAATAACGCCATCGTTTATTTTTCTTGTGAATATCACTATCCGAATTTTAATATGTATCCAAACAAAATCTGCAAGTCTTTATTTCATGTATATAAGAAAAAAACATACATATCAAATCAAATAATATGGAAATTTTGAAATATATGCCTTGTTGGTCAAGACAAAAATAGAATTTTCTTATTCTTGTTCTGAAAACATTCTTATTGTTATACAAAAATGTTTATGTAAGGCAAAATTTAAAATTTAGCCGGGCTTGGAATTTTTGAAAGGAGAGCTTTGGAAATTTTCGAAATACGCCAAAACTATTTTATAAAAAAACTCGATCGATGTATTTGTTTATTTTCTCATAATCATATATAATCTCAAACTTTTCTAGAGATTTTCAATGAAATCAAGGACAATTCTCATAAAAAAAAAGGAACAAGGTATTTTTGCTTGACAATAATTTGATTGCGTTCTTTTTTTCACTAATTAGTATTGTTTTGATTATCACATATATTTTACTTGATTTTAATCAGTATATTAAAAAATTTGCTTGATTTTTTTTCATTTTGAGAAAAATAATAAATCACTCAACATACCCTGGTGGGAGGTACTCCATGCATCCACTAAAGCTAATAAATCTTTACATTGCAATCAATTTGATTTTTTTTTTATCTTGACATTGACTGTAATATGTTTTCTTCCAAAAAATTTACGGACACGGTGTTTGGTGATGTTGGTTTCGCGCGACAGAATTTTGTACCTCCGTATTTACTTGCAATTCCTTTTCACGCGTCAGAATTTAACAACTTTATAATAATTAATGCAATGTTCGAATAAGAAACTAATTGGATTGAGAACATCTAATTAATTATAAATTTCCAAAATATCCTTTTCAAAGGTTCTATCACAGAATCACCGTAATCTATTTTTGTCAGTCGAGGAGTATGACGGCCATTTCACCTGAACAAGAACTTGATGAATTTCATAGCGCCTCGGTAATTGTGAAGGAAACTATAACCGGATCTCACCGGATGAAGATCGTGGGTTATTTCCTCAACAAAGAGATCGGATACGACGAGTGTTTCCCAATTGTGCCGTTTACTATTGGAGGTTATGATTGGAATATCACGTATAATCCTCGTCACGAGAATCCTGAGGAAAACCGGATCTACCTCTATTTTGACCTTAATTTAAGTAAGGACACATTTGCGAGAGCACAAGTCAACTTCACCATCCTTAATTTAATACGGTATACACCTTTGGGGCAACGAATGAGACTCCCTGTCATTTTCTTGTGGATGGGAAACTCTCGAGGAATCCAATTGTCTCGAAAATGATACTTTCAGGATGATGTGTACCATTACTCTAGTAAAAAGATCTACGATAGCGTTGGCGAAATTTGAAACCATAAGGGTGCCTCCTTCCAACTCAAAAGTGCAATTTCTTCAGCTCTTGGAGAGCGGCGACAAAGCAGATGTTATTTTCCATGTTAGCAAAGAAATCTTCAAAGCACATAAATGTATTCTTGCTGCAAGATCACCGGTCTTCAACGCTCAATTTTTCGGTACAATGAGTAAGAAAGAAGAAACGGACATAAGTCTCGATGACATCATACCTGCTGTTTTTAGAGTTTTTCTCCATTTCATATATACAGATTCCGTGCCCGACTTGAACGAAGAGGACCCAGTACCAATGTACCAGCATTTACTCGTAGCAGCCGATCGATATGGAATACAGAGGTTGAAGTCACTATGCGAAAATGAGTTATTCGAACGTTTAGAAATAACAAACTTCGCGACTACACTGACCTTGGCTGAGCAACATAACTGCTTTGCGTTGAAAGCTTCATGTTTCAAATTTGTTTCCCATCATGAAATTCTTATTGAGGTCATAAAAACTGATGGATATGAACACTTGATTCAAAGTTGCCCTTATATTCTGAAGGAGCTTGTTGAGAATTTGTGTACAAAAAGATAGATTTTTATTTTGATCAAATATACTTGCCTTGCGTGAGGGCTGCGGTTAGAGCGTGCGTGTGTGTGTGAGGGGGTTATGTATGCGAGTCTTTCGTGAGGGAGCTGCGGGGTGTGTGAGGGGTTTATGTGAGCCTTGCTGGAGGCTGTGTGAGGGCTTGAAGTTATGCGAAACTTGGGATGTTTTGGGCTACATATGGAATGTTTGGTGCTATGAAAGTATGTATAAATCATGTGTATTAATATATTTAGTATATTTCACAGCATTTTGTTTTGTTGTGTTTTAATATCAATAATAGGATTAGATATGAAGTGTCATTATATAATATTATTTTCGAGATTTAATGTAAAATATTGTCTATTACAACGTAATGGTAGCATTAATCAGTTCATGTCATTTTTTTATTCAAGTAACACAGTAGGATATACTCAAATATTGCAAAACAAGTGTCACTGTATACATACGTATTGTTGTAGCGAGCGTTACAACGTACTTTCAAAAAAAATCTCTCAAGATGAATCTCTCCCCTTTTCTGAATAATGGCTATGACAATGTATTCTTTTGTGTTTCAAAGAGGTGGAATGAGCACCTATTTATAGGGAAAACAAATTAGGGTTTTGGTAGTGATCGAAAATCTGCAGAATTAATCATCGTTTGAACAGTATCTTGGATTATTCGAACGATATAGATTGGTTTCGGGTCTTCAGATTAATTAGAGTTAAAGTTACTTTGGGACGGTACACCTATTTATAGGATCGGGTCGTATTTGCAAGCATAGTTGTGTCTAAGCCAGCTCAGAGAGAAACATCAGCTCTATCAAGTTAGGTTTTCGATTCAGTGACGAGCGACAGACTATTAGGTCTCCGAGTAGAGCCAGAAAGAGAGAACTGATGAAAGAGGTGCACATCGAAGAATCAATGGTTATCTGTTTTCGTTAAATATAACATACAAATCAGGCTGCCAGAGAAAAAAATGATGCGACTTCTTGCATATGCAAAAAAAAAATGAAAAATTTATTAGTAGAATCAATTATATAATACAGTTCATAATATTTATTGAAACAATAATGGCGGGGCATCGACATGCAATACTGTTTTTCCTCAAACAAGGGAAACTACAAAAAGAATTTGAAAATCCATGCCTCAAACATGAGAAGCAAAATTGGCTTCGGATTTGAAAGTAAGCATTATTCAAAAGCAAAATTCAATTTTTATAAAAAAAAAAATTAGCTATAAATATTCGTCTGCATTGGTCCTACTCCGAATAAGAGGCACTCCGTCTTCTCTCCACACAATTCTATCTTCGCATAATGCACTCACCGCATCCACATAAACCTTGTGCTCCTACGATAAAATTAAATGAATACAAATTTTATTAATAAAAAAATTGGCGAAACCCAAAATTCAATAGACAATAAAGTTTACCTCTTGAAGTACTCTTGCAGCTAATTGTTCTGGAGTATCATTCGCTAAAACGGGCACGGATCTCTGAGCAAGGGTTCGTCCCGTATCGTACTCCTCGTCCACAAAATGTACCGTCGCACCAGAAATTCTTCCCAAAACAAAATTAAATTAAATTCATAGAATTTAAATTAATTTTATGAGAAATCATACATTTTTACCTGGCTCCAGAAGCAATGACAGCTTTATGAACTTTGAGACCGTAATAGCCCTTGCCCCCAAATGCAGGGAGAAGAGAAGGATGGATATTTAATATTGATTTTTTATAAGCTTTTACTAATTCCAAAGGTATCAGTTTCAAGTATCCGGCCAAAAGAATGAAGTCCACCTCAAATTCCCTGTATAATTAATAATATAATATTAGAACAAGAATTTGAAATTATTATTAAATATTTGAGTGAACCTCAGAGATGATAAGAGTTCTTCGGTTGATAGCCCTTCAGGAGAAGATTTAGACTTTGGAAATATAATAACTCGAATACCATTTTTTTCCGCATATTTTGCGCCTCCACAATCTGTCAGACGAGACATATTTATAAAGTTTTGAAATTTAAGTGAGAAAAAGAAGTTAAAAAGAAAATAAATTTACCGGGTTTATCTGTGACGAGAATGGTTATATCACCATGAACCGATCCTTGTAATGTGGCCTCGTGTATCGATTTGAAATTTGAGCCGCCACCTGAGACAAAAATGGCGAGATTTTTCCTCTTGATATTTTTTGATTTCAAATTGTCCTTCGACTGATTACTCGATGCTTTAATGGCAGATATAGTATTCAAATTATGTTTGTCTTGTTGAATGAGGCGATTCGGTTCGAATTGATATCTGAATTTTAGATTCGATTGAGAAATTTGGTGAAAGGATTCATTGTGGATTGGACACTGGGCAGACAGTAGGAATTGAAGAGCTTTAGCAACCATTTTGGTTCAATTATGAGAAATTACGACCTGTTAACTAAAAAAATCAAAATTCGAGAATGAAAATTGTTAACATAAACGTCACAAACCAACAAATTTCTTGGAACAATCGATTAAAGAGACTTGAACACGGTGATTACAGAAAACTTCGAATCTCAGACGGTAGTTGGAAAGAGAAGATAAACTAATATCAAGGAGACGACGCCGCTAAGCAGAAAAACCAAAAAAGATAAAAGAGGAAATACTCACTAGCTCAGCCTCGACCAGTGAAGAGTACTCCGATTACTTTTTGGAACGGGTTCTTTGGCGGCATGCTCTAGGGATGGTGGGTGTCGGAACTGGGAGGTCACCATTGGGCTGGGCCAACTTCGGCCTTCTACATTTTTCTGTTCTTTTTTTGCTTTCAGACTTTTATAATTTTATATAAATAATTAAATAGAGATATATAAATTCATTTTGTGAAAATAGTTTATTTTCAGGTAATTTTAATTTTACGTAATGAAATTTATGATTGTAATTGAGACTTGATATCTCCAGTCTTATGTGAATTCCTTCAATTGAATTAATAAAAATTACCTACGGGTTTGAAATAAATAAAAAATTAAAAAAAACTTTACACAAGAAAAATAATAATGTAAAGAAAAACAAACACCATATACAATACAACTTCTGCTTCACACAAGTGTATAAACATATGCAAAAACTTTTCTTTATCTTTCGACGCCATTTGTAATCTACAACTGTCATGTGTCGTGTCCATATACAATTTTATACCAATCAATTCAATTATTGAATAACACGATAACAATATAAATAACACACAATATATATAATTCAAGACATGGAGACCTCGAGAGAGGACTTAGCGAGCCAGAGCAAACCGGGATCATTCCTTTTCAACACCACATACGTCTCTACTCGTCCAACCTCGTCCGCTACTACGTCCTCCATAAAACCAACCATCTTCAATACCTCCATTGCATTAGCGTAATTTGCCACGTTTCTCTGGAAGTGCGGGTTTGCCTGAAAACAAAATTCAAAATAATCACATTAATAAAAATAAAACAATAAAACAATTCTAATTAAATATATACCTTGCGCAATCTTCTGAACTTGGTCTCGTCGGGGTGTTCTATCACATTCTTAATGATTTTAAAAAGAGTTTGCAAGACGGACGATGCTTCTTCGGGCGTAACTTGAGATCTCAACATCCGAACCGTCTTCTGTATTTTCGAACATATAGCAACTCCCGCCTCTTCCACTCTCTCTATCTCCGGGTCGGATCTCAACATCTCGTCTTCATTTGTAATATCCGTTACCGACTCATCGGGATCCGGTTCAGCCATGACTATTTCTTCAATATTTTTATTATTAATATTTGAAGTCTCGTCCGGATCGGGTTCGTTAACCGTCAAGACCTTATCTAAATTGTTGTGAAGATTATGTGTGTTGGTTTCGTCTGGATCCGGTTCGAATTTTTCGTGATTAGTAGATGTGTTGATGAGGCGTTTGTACGCTGCGGATATTGATGATGCGCGAGGACTAGCAAATGCATTTATTACTCCTCCGACTTTATTTGATATTTTTATGTTATTTGGTTCGTAAGATAAATTTTCTTCTTCGTCTTCGTCGTACGAAGAGATGTTTTTGTGGCTGGTTAATGTATGGCCTGTTGATCTTGTCCAGTCCAGACTCATAGCTTCGTCATTTAGCTATATATTTTTAATTAAATTTTTCAAAAATAAATAAATAAAAGCAATTATGATTGTTCTTGAAGAATGAAAATTAATTAATTAGTTACCTGTTTGTTAAGAGCAAAGAAGTGTGAATCGTGTTCGCTGTGAACCATGTGGGCCTGAGAATGAGATTAAATTAACACATGTAAGCACAATCAATTATCAATGAGATCAAATTAAAATGCAAACAAATTTGAAGAAACCAAGAAGACATACAAGTTCGTGTAATAGGGTTTTCTTGATGCTTTCGTATTTTCTGAATCCTTTAAGATCGTCCGTTCTCAACCTGAGTGATATCTCTTCCCCCATGTTCTACACATTAAAAACAATAATCTTCAATAAAATAGAATATTTCCATAAAAAATAGTATATTATTTTCATGCTTGTTTTGTTTAGTAACCTTGTTAAAACCCAGAATGCACTGGGGACTGATACCAACATATCCCACAGGTGCCAGTTCGGTCATTATTCCAACTCGCCATTTATGCTGAAATTATTACCCCAAATTAATAAATGCACAAATATAATAATTATTAATTTCAAGATAAAAAAAATATTCCACCTTGTTCATTATAGCAATAATGCCTGGATCACATGCGAGTTTATGCATTCTTTTCAACGCCTCGGAAGGTGGAGGATTGAGCTGAATGCCAGGAAGGGTAAGGGTACGAAAATCGCAAAATATATAAGAACCTTTTGGTAATATCAAGGAAGTTTGGGGTTTATTCGCAAAAGAGCGTTGTCTGAGACGCTTCTCTTCCTCTTCGAACCCAATTATTCGCAAATCGGGTCTTTTGCCATTGTCTGATACCTCCTCGATTTCATCCTCGAATACACCCATCATTCTAATTACCTTCCCCTATATTTCCCCCAAAGAAACCTTAATATCTCTCTTCATGACGAACTAACAATTTATTAAATAATTATAACTGAATTGTTTTAAAAAAAGTGCAGAACAGACCTCTATAATGCCAGTGTCTTGTAAGGTTAAGCTCGAATGATCATGAGAAAATGGAGTGATGAGTTTCGAACTTTTGTTTGTAGGTACTAGAAGTTTCAGTGTATCAGGTTTTACATTGGTTAATTCTTGCAACATGTTTCCAAATTCTTTGATATTACATCTTGAATCTATCTCCACATTTAGTTGTTGTCCTCGCCATGTGACTAGAATTTTATGCACCTTCCGATCCTCCATCTTATCGATGAATCAAACTGATAATTGATATTTTTGTATCACTTTCTAGTCTGAAATGATAAAACTAAGAAGATCAGGAAAAAGAAACTCAAAGATCGATTCAATTCAAAGAAAAAATTCGATCCAAACTGAGAATTACGCAATTAATACACGAGAAATTGAACAAAATAGCAGAACAAACTTAATTACCCAAACTAAAGAGAAATTCAGTATTATAAAATTCTTACCTAAATCGTCAAATTCCACTTGAGCAAGCGAAGAAATTAGGATGCAATAAAATTAAAAGCTTCTTACACAAGTAACGAATTACTAGAATCCTGTCTCTCAGAAACACACGAGGTTAAATACTCGCCCGCGAAGAACCTTCGAGAAATTCAGGACGTAGTTTATCCCTCTCTAATGGCGTCATTGCTGATGACCTCTTCCGAAGGCCTGGGCTAGCTTGGAATAACCAATCAGAGCACGCCGCGTGGTATGTTCTCTGCAAATACGGGTACTCTTAAAACAAATCCGGCCCATTAACATCTATGGTCAATTGTTTGTTATTATATGGGCTAAATGTTGGGCTGAGGCCATGATAAACTGGGCGAGTCTGATAAAACAGAATGGAGAGGAGAATCGATTCCTTTTAATTATTTTTTTACTTTTGCTTAATTAAAGTTTGTCTGGAACTGAGTTCCGACCACGCAAGTAATCTTACTGATTACTGATTATTCGAATAAATCTTGCCCGTTCATCGTTCGACGGAAGGTCAGCCGTTAGATTGAACCGTCCGATTGTAATCCGCGTATAGGGACCATGCACCGTTATTTATGTTTTATTGGGGCAAGGGAAAATCATTGTATGAACTTGGTTTACTATTATTTATTAAAATAAAATTATGTTTACGAGGGTTATACATGTAAATTTATTTTATAAACTATTTTAAAAATCAAATGGTACTTACATTTTTTTAGCTAAAAGCTTCTTGATTAATCAAACTCTATATTGATGTTTTGGTAGTTGGTGATAAAAAATTCCTTTTTTTTTGTTTACGGTTATAATATATGCATTTCATGATTATAATTTTCTTAATTAGTATTTATTTTTTAATACAAAAGTTGTATATATTTTTGTGATCATAAATTTCTCAGAATTTTTTACTACAATCTGTATGCAATGTATAATACAATAATCGAACACATTATGAAACGATTGGAGAGGGAGAATGTTGTATAATACAATAATCGAACACATTATGAAACGATTGGGGGGTGTGTGTGTGTGTGTGTGTGTGTGTGTGTGGGGGGGGGGGGGGTCAGAAATTAGAGATGAGAAAATGTGAAGTGACATGTCTGAATCCGTTTGGAAAATGTTAAAAAATCAATATCCGTAATAAAAAACGAATAGCACAAATCTCAAATTACCGCACAACAGAATGACATGCTACTCGATTAACTTCTAATACGAATAACTCATGACCTAAATAATTCCAACTTTGACAGGCAAAAATAACTCGGAAAATACTGAACATTTATTTATTCAATGCGTATATATGCTCAAGAAATATGAAAAAACTGGAAAATCACACGTTATCGTACCCACAACGTCATGCCTTCGAACGATAACCAATCCATAATACATTTTTGGAGAAATAACAGAATTAGTCTCGACAATAATCGAAGAAAGGAGTGGGACACCATTTTTATAGCAACTACATGGGCGATCTGGTTGGAAAGAAATGAACGCATATTCCGAAAAAATTCCAAGACAACGACACAAGTGCTACAAAAGCAATTGAAACAACACTACTATGGTCAAAACGTCGTTAGCACAACATGTATTAATTGACAATATTGAAAAATTATCTTCTTATTATTATTATTGATAGCAATGTTGTAAAATACGAAAAACGGTACGGAACGGTCGAGGACCGTAAAACGGTGAAAAAACGGTCACCGAAATCGGTAATAATTTAATTAAAATTTATAGACGAAACCAAAAAAATATATAATAATTTAATTTTTTTAATAGTAAAAAAATAACATAAACAATATCCAACATAAAACATAACATTAAAACGAGTGTCTAACATAAACGTAACATCAAAACGAATGTCCAACAAAACGTAACATCAAAATATTAACTCAAATCCAAACATAAACTAAATAGTAAAATCATTAACATCATTCGGGACCGTAAGTAAAAAAAATGGTAATTTTATTGGGCTGGAAAGAAAAATGGGCTGAAAAACAATAAATAATCAAAAGCCCAATTTTTTTTGTTGTGAAAAACGGACGTTTTTCGAACCGTAAAACGTTTTTTCTCAAAAAAAAACGGTCAAACATGACCGTTATTTCAAACCGTCTTGTAAAAAATGAACGTTTTTCCACCGAAACAACGTTTTTTTCATCGTTTTTCACCGTTTTTTACAACAGTGATTGATAGTAGCAAATGAATGTAATATAATTTATTTATTTTTGTGAACATTAGGGTATCGTTAAAGACAATCGACCGCTTGTTTGGTACCACTAAAAAAATGATTTACCTTGTGATATAATCATAAATTTATAAATTATAACTATTTATCTATATCTCGAATTGATCAATAGAATAATTCAAAAACTAAATGTTTTCGAACGAGAGTAACTCGAAAATCAAATATCACGAAACCCGAACCGACCGATTCGAAAATTAAATATCCCGAAACTCGAATGACCCGAATTTGAATTTCTCAAAACTCGAACGACCAATAAATTGGAATCAGACCCGAAAATCGAATGACTCGGAAATGAAATGACTTGAACAACCCGAATAATTGCAAATTGAAATGACCAGAATTCGAATGACTTGTAAATCGAAATGATCTGAATATCGCACGATTGTCATCTCTCGAATAAATGTGTATAAGTTAATAGAATTTTCAACGGATATCATGTAAATTATTCGTAATAAGTATCGACGTATTTATAGCTTTGATTTCTTAAACGAGATCACAACTTTAATTTTGTTTTGTTTCTGTGTATATGTGTGATGTTTAAATAGGTAAACACCTATTCTTTAAATCATGATAATTTTAAATTTAAATTTGAAAATTATACTTAGACAGGTGACATAAATAATACGATTATATTCATTAAACAGGTATAACAACACAACTAAAAATTTAAATTTAAATATTATGAATATCGCTATCTCAATTTAAATATGTGGATGTTCGAGTATTTGAGTCCAAAATGACCAGCTAACCAGAGCAAACATTATTACACGGACCAAGTCTACGACGAAAATCTCGCGCGAATCGCATGAGTTTTGCCATTTTTGAACCCCTTCCGCTAAACGAGCTTATTCACAACACAAGAGCGAACTCAGGTAGCTCGAACCAAAGCACCGATCCGGCTAAAGCACGGTGATCATCGGAGATGGAGGATGCGAATGCGCCGGCACTGGCGGAGGCGCCGCCTGGTAGGGAGCAGCAAGCGGCTGGCGCGGGGATTTTACTTCAAATCTCAATGCTCGTGCTCGCATTCGTGCTTGGACATGTTCTCCGTCGTAAGAAGTTCCACTATCTCCCCGAAGCCAGTGCTTCACTTCTGATCGGTAACTATTTCTTCCTTTCTTACTGATGTTCGATTCCTCTCTGTCATCAAGATTCATGATCATGTCGTTAGAGGCTTGTTTTAAGATATTCTCGTTGATTTAAACTGGAAATTAGAAATGGAGTGAGGGGAAAAATGACCAAAAATTGAAATTCGAACCCTAAAGCTAAAGAATACAACTTCTTGCAAGTAAACCACTGAAATCTCACAGCGTAAATGATAGTATTCTTACTGAATTTGTTTCCATTTTTGTACTAATTACCTTTATGTGAAATCAAACTGGAGTTAAATTAAGTGAATTTCCAAATCTGAAATTATTTTTGCATTTTGATAAGAATGATTTTCTTCTCATCGAAGGTCTAATCGTTGGTGGAATCGCCAGCGTATCACACACGAGCAAAAGCATAAAGGCATGGTTCAACTTTCACGAAGAGTTCTTCTTGCTCTTCTTGCTACCACCAATCATATTATATCCTTTTCTTCAGTAGTCTATAACCCAATTTTTATTTTCCAATTAAATCTTTTTTTTTTCTGTTCTTGCTTAAAAATGTTAAACTTAACTGGATTTTACCCAGTCAGGATTCAGCCTATCACCAGTGAGTATTTCAAACTTTTTACTTTTTAGACCCTCAAAGTAGATTAATTCTATATATTTTTTTCTAATTTTTCCATATTTGTAGAACCCATTCTTTTCAAATTTCGGGGCGATTATCACATTCGCTATTTTGGGCACCTTCATTTCTTCAATAGTAACCGGCATTTTAGTGTAATATATACTCTCCTCATTTCCCCAATATTTTTTTCTTTCTTTTATTCCCTTTTATTTTGGTGGTAATTAAATTAAATTATTCATTTTGTAGATTTATAGGAGGGTTGACTTTTTTGATGTATCGATTGCCTTTAGTCGAATGTCTCATGTTTGGAGCTCTTATTTCTGCCACCGATCCCGTTACCGTTTTATCAATATTTCAGGTTCTTTATTAATTTCTATTTTATATTTTATACACCGTTTTGAATAATTTTATAAAAGAGATAATATTAGTTTATATCTAAAATTATGTAGGAATGTGGATGTGATGTTAATTTATATGCTTTGGTTTTTGGCGAATCCGTTCTAAATGATGCTGTACGTATATATTCTTTGTATTATTTTTTCAATTAATTTTTTTTTATATTTTTACTGGCATTTAAATAATATGACTTGATTTTGTCTTTGTTGTTTCGACACCGCTCTTGTGACATTGAAGATGGCAATTTCGCTGTACAGGTCAGAATCCAATTATTTGATCAATTTATCTTTTTATTTATTTGTTTTGAATTCAATTGATTATTATTTATTTATTTTTGTTAAATCAGGACTATGGCAAATGTGAGCATTAACAATTCTTCGAAAAACATTTTCCTTCTGTTATTAGATTTTCTCGAGACATTCGTTGGATCACTTTCTTCAGGTGTTAAAATTGATTCAATTTCAAAATTACTCAAATTTAAAACTTTTATTTATTTTAAACTAAGATTTAGTATATTATTCACAGGTCTTGTTGTTGGATTTACCTCTGCTCTCATATCCTTTATTCTTAAATATTTTTTTATTTATTTACATATATATTTTAACAAGAAAAATAGTTGGAATTGTTAAGTCCTTGACTCGAAAACACTTATTCAAGTATGCTGGATTGGATGTAGAAAAGTAAGTAATTAATACAGTATTTTCAAATAATCTATTTTAAATGTATTATATTAAATAAAATCAGGATAATTTATATGATAATTCATTTGATCCTTGCAGTCTTCATAATTTGGAGAGTTGTCTCTTCGTCCTTTTCCCCTACTTCTCGTAAGCCTAATCTTCATTTTTAAATTATTTCCTATTTAATTTTAAAAGAAGTAATTTAAATTATGGTATTTTTTTTTAAAAAATTAGGTACATGCTATCTGAAGGTCTCGGTCTTTCGGGCATAGTTTCCATTTTATTCACTGGAATTGTAAGTATTATTTATTTTATTTTCCTTGCATTTCATATCTACAACTATTAAGGTGCTGAATATAATATCTTGCAAATTAATTAACTTGTCTCAGATAATGAAGAGATACACATACTCAAATTTATCAGAGAACTCGCAGAAATTTGTGGCCGCATTTTTTCACCTTCTTTCTTCCCTAGCAGAGACCTTTGTGTACGTAACCAAAAAAAATATAAATATAAATTTGAATTACTCTTTTATTAAATTTGATTAAAATAATATTGACTATGATAATTCATTGCAGGTTTATATACATGGGTTTTGATATTACACTTGAAAATCATAGCTGGTCCCATGCTGGCTTCATCTTCTTCTCAATTGTATCCTTCACACTATTTTTTACTCTCTTAATTTAATCAAATTAATTAAATTTATTAAATTAAGATGTATTATTTTTCTCCTTGACTTGTATGTTTGTGAATAATCTGGCAGCTATTCATACTAATCGCAAGGTATGTAATAGTATAGAATATAATTTCTCTTTTCTTTTATTTAATTTGTTAATCATACCCTAATTAATTTTTTGATTTAACAGGGCTGCTAATGTATTCTCGTGTGCATACTTGGTGAACTTATCTCGACCGCCACTTGGGCAAATTCCAGAACAACATCAAAAGGCCCTTTGGTTTAGTGGTAAATGAATTTCCTTGTCCACATTGCAAATTTATTATCATTACTTATTTTTTGGTTAAAAATAAATAGGGCTCAGGGGCGCAATGGCATTTGCGCTGGCTCTACAGTCCGTTCATGATCTTCCTGACGGACACGGTCAAACCATTTTAACCGCTACTACTTCTATCATCATAGTCACTGTATTTATTTCATTATTTCTCCTCGAATTATTTTATTTTTAACTTAGGATTTTTATATTAAATTATTTCGTGACGTGTCTCCGTAATGCAGGTTCTCTTGATTGGAGGCACGACCAGCACAATGCTCAAGACTCTCAATGTCGTGGGAGATGCTCTTAATAATAATCAATTTGACGTAAGTTTAATTTCTTTATTTATAAAAAAAAAATGATTTACAATGTTGCGATAATATCAGGAGGCTTTGGAAATGAATGCGGTGCATAATACATTAACTAGCAGCGAGACTCCTCCCTCGGCAGGAAAATTCAAAACCAGATTAAATCAGCTTAGAATGAGGTCTCTTTTTTCAATCTGGTCCTTGGCTATGTTTTTGTTTTTCAGATTGGTCCTTGATATGTTTGAATTGTTTTTCTTTGCAGCACTCCCTCGTTCACAACACTGGACAAGAACTACATCACTCCTTTCTTCACGCTACAACATGACGAAGAGGATGAGGAGGATCCTGGTAATGGTTACATTTTTATTTTTAAAATAAAATCCGTATATAAATTGATGGAAATTATTATTTCCTCGCTAATTTTGCGTTGTTGACCTGTTGTGCATGATATAATTAAAGCAGATAGAACACCGGAAAGTTCTAGAAGCGTGAATACACGTGAAGGGCGTTGATGAAAATTTTCAGATATCGAGCAAATTTTGAAAAGTTCACTGAACTTTCGAATTTTACAAAACTTTATATGGCGGTATATAAAGTCTTTAAAACATATAGGATCTGAGATTTTCTTTTACTTTCTTCTGATTATAGAAACTAACATTCTTGAAATAGGAAGTGGAAAGAAATATATTAACTTAACTTGTGAATATTCAAAACCATTTTGGAAAACATAAGATTATTTTCTAATATAGAGTTTATTATTCTTAATTTCATCATCTTTATACAAAGTTATGCGGACAGAGGTGTGAATATCCATATTATTTTTCGGATACGGAACTACCCAGATCCGGTTCGGATATTAAACATGTACGGATACGTTTTTGATATTGCCGGATTCGTATCGTTTTGGATTTCAAAATTGATACTATGATATGATAATATAATATAATATTTTTGAGGGTAGTGGTAAATTTTTTGTTGCGGATTTTTATTAAAATAAAAATAGTTTACAAACCAAGAACGTGCCGAAAAGAAGGTCATCTTCATTCATATATAATATGTTACCGAAATATAATTAGCATATTACTAATTAACAAATCAATATCATTATAATCTAAAATATCATGACTCAATATCCAACAAATTAACAAAACAAAGTTATTATTAAAGTTGCGTATTCACTTGTGCTGAGAGAAATCGGGACAAAATTGTCTAAAGTCGGAGACATATCACTCGAATATCAGATTAAAATCAATGGACAGACTCGAGCAATTGGATAGACTAATTAGTGACTAATTGAAAGTTTAACAATATTGTAAGGAAAAAATCAAGAATAAACATAATTTTGTGATTGTGACTTGTGAATTTACATTATCCACAAATCATTTAATTATTTATATGTTTCCAACTTATATAACAAACGAAACATCAAAAAAATATATAATTTTCACATCTCAAATTCGAGTATCCGGATGCGAATAATTTCCTTATATCCAACACTAAATGGAATACCCAATCCGAATAAAAATATAAATATCCGGATCGAAATATTTTTTCAAATATTCAAACAATATCCAATCCGTGAACACCCCTGTATACAGTCCATATGAACCTTCCAACTTCAAGTCAATGCCTCCAAACATTATCTTGTTTGCTTCCGTATTTTTCTTTTTTCAATTAAATAAAAACGAATTGCAAGTCTGAACGAAACCTCATGGAAAATACTCTCTACTTACACTGGAAAATAACTTTTTCTTTTATAAATTCGAAAAGTCAAATAACCTAATTTAATTCCAAAAAAATATGTGGTACTTACTATTCTAGAACATTCCACACTATACCAACAATTAAACAAGAACATACGAAAATATTAACACCATATATTTCCAATTCATATTTCCATTTTCTTAAAAAGGAAATTTAATTTAATTTAATCCAACGGTGCATAAATTCAATTTAAAAAATAAACACTGCATAACTTTCCAAAATCTATAAATTGAACTCCGGTCTATAGTAAACCAAGTCCGTGTATTAAAGATCCATGGCCGAACAACAAATAACCGTAGATCTGAGAAATGGACGACGGAGATGAAGCAATAGAAGGGTCTAGAAGGACACACCTTATTCGTTGACGAGAACACGACTCCATCTCCCAATAGAAGAATCTAGAACCACACCTTCATTCGTCTACTATATAAGCTCTTAGTCTTCTCTTCAGATCCAATCCCTCAGAAAACCCTAGCTTAGCCGTCGTCTCTCTTTTGATACGCGAGATAAACCCTCTGAAAATACAACCAAGAGATTCGCAGTCATGGCGGCCGAGTCCACCGAGACGTTTGCTTTCCAGGCGGAGATCAACCAGCTGTTGAGTTTGATCATCAACACTTTTTACTCTAACAAGGAGATTTTTCTTCGTGAGCTCATCAGTAACTCTTCTGATGTAAGTTCTTCTTTTCCTTGCAATTAGTTCTAATTTTAAGTTTTGAGATTTTATTATTTAGGTTTGTCTAAGTGGTCTTGTTGTGGTATTTACCTGATCTATTGTTTGAATTATGGATCTGTTAGTTTCATGCTTCCTTTTGTACTTCAGGATCTAGGGTTTTAGATTAAAGTTTCGACTTGACTTCATATTGCTAATTATTTGATCTTGTGTTAATGAAAGCTTACGTTTTGATTTGTCTTATTAATTGTTTGCAAACTTTTATACAGGCTTTGGATAAGATCCGATTTGAGAGTCTCACAGACAAGAGCAAGCTGGATTCCCAGCCTGAGCTCTATATTCACATTATACCTGACAAGGCATCCAACACACTAACCATTATTGACAGTGGTGTTGGTATGACCAAATCAGACCTTGTCAACAACCTTGGTACCATTGCACGATCCGGTACTAAAGAGTTTATGGAGGCTCTTTCCGCTGGTGCTGATGTCAGCATGATTGGGCAATTCGGTGTTGGTTTCTACTCGGCTTACCTTGTTGCTGAGAGAGTAGTTGTCACTGCCAAGCATAATGATGATGAGCAGTACGTTTGGGAGTCTCAGGCCGGTGGTTCCTTCACTGTTACCAGAGATACCTCTGGCGAGGAACTTGGCAGGGGTACCAAGATCACTCTTTTTCTCAAGGATGACCAGGTATATAGCTTTTTCTTATTAGTGCTTTTAATAACAATACCAAATGTGAGCTCATTAACTGAAATGTACTCCTTTTTTATCATTGCAGCAA
The DNA here is from genome assembly GCA_946800325.1 of Luzula sylvatica. Lineage (NCBI taxonomy): Eukaryota > Viridiplantae > Streptophyta > Magnoliopsida > Poales > Juncaceae > Luzula > Luzula sylvatica. The sequence goes on along the minus strand of OX326961.1, from coordinate 31,001,760 downwards.
GAGTATCTCGAGGAGCGTCGCCTCAAGGACTTGGTGAAGAAGCACTCTGAATTCATCAGCTACCCGATCTCTCTCTGGACTGAAAAGACCACCGAGAAGGAAATCTCTGACGATGAGGATGAGGAGGACAAGAAGGAAGCTGAGGAGGGCAAGGTAGAGGATGTTGACGAGGAGAAGGAGGAGAAGGAAAAGAAGAAGAAGAAGATCAAGGAGGTATCTCATGAGTGGTCTGTGATGAACAAACAGAAACCTATCTGGATGCGCAAACCAGAGGAGATCAACAAGGAGGAGTACGCAGCTTTCTACAAGAGCTTGACCAATGACTGGGAAGAGCATCTTGCTGTCAAGCACTTCTCGGTTGAGGGTCAACTCGAGTTCAAAGCCATTCTCTTCGTACCAAGAAGGGCACCATTCGACCTTTTCGACACGAGAAAGAAGGCCAACAACATCAAGCTCTATGTTCGCCGTGTGTTCATCATGGACAACTGTGAGGAGCTCATCCCCGAGTACCTCAGTTTCGTCAAGGGTATTGTCGATTCCGAGGATCTTCCACTTAACATCTCGAGAGAGACGCTTCAACAAAACAAGATCCTCAAGGTCATCCGCAAGAATTTGGTCAAGAAGTGCATCGAGCTCTTCTTCGAGATTGCCGAGAACAAGGAGGACTACAACAAGTTCTACGAGGCTTTCTCCAAGAACTTGAAATTGGGTATCCATGAGGATTCCTCCAACAGGACCAAGATCGCCGAGCTTTTGAGATACCACTCGACCAAGAGCGGTGATGAATTGACCAGTCTCAAGGACTACGTCACTCGCATGAAGGAGAGCCAGAGTGATATTTACTACATCACTGGTGAGAGCAAGAAGGCTGTGGAGAACTCTCCCTTCCTCGAGAAGCTCAAGAAGAAGGGGTACGAAGTGCTTTACATGATTGATGCCATTGACGAGTATGCAGTTGGCCAGCTCAAGGAGTTCGAGGGCAAGAAACTCGTTTCTGCCACCAAGGAGGGTTTGAAACTGGAGGAGAGCGAAGATGAGAAGAAGAAAAAAGAGGAGGAGATGGAGAAATTTGAGGGTCTTTGCAAGGTGATCAAGGAAGTGTTGGGTGACAAGGTGGAGAAGGTTATCGTCTCAGACCGTGTGGTCGACTCTCCTTGCTGTCTAGTAACTGGAGAGTATGGTTGGTCTGCCAACATGGAGAGGATCATGAAGGCTCAAGCCTTGAGGGACTCGAGCATGGCTGGTTACATGTCGAGCAAGAAGACAATGGAGATCAACCCTGAGAACCCGATCATGGACGAGTTGAGGAAGAGGGCGGATGCGGACAAGAACGACAAGTCGGTGAAGGATCTCGTGTTGCTTCTCTTCGAGACTGCCATGCTCACATCAGGGTTCAGTCTCGACGAGCCTTACACTTTCGGTAACAGGATTCACAGGATGCTTAAATTGGGGTTGAACATTGATGATGACGTGGAGGCCGATAATGATACCGAGATGCCCCCGCTTGAGGAGACCGATGCTGGCGAGAGCAAGATGGAGGAGGTCGACTAAGGGCGTGGCGAGAATGTGTTGAATTGGGGAGGGATGTTTTGAGGGTTTTTTAAGTGTTTTTTATTATTTTTTTTGTTTTATTTTCTAGCGTTGTTGACAGTTTTGAGATTTGTAAGCTTTTGTGGTTGGTTTCCTTGTCTGAACGTATATCTGTTTTAAGACTCGTTTTAGATTTTTTGTTCTAGTGATGATCTTTACATCTATTTGCTTGTTGCAGTTATGTTTTTGCTTCCTTTTCTTCAGTGATAAAATTTCATGTATACGTCTTCAAATCGTCATAATTTCACGTATACTACACAAAACATGAAATTTCATGAGAAAAAAATTTATACTGGGAATAGAAACAGCAAAATGTTCTAAACAGAAAAGTTAATAAGAATATCAATATAGGACTATCCATGAAATTGCAAAATTGGTTTTATTTACAGATAATTTTGAGGGTATTATTGTATTTTCTTTGGTGAGGATTGTTTTCATGATTGTAAGAAAGAATTTGTACATGAAAAACGTTATTTTTAGAGTTGGATCATTTAATTTGTTTTTATCAAATTCCGTCGGATTTGAAGGGAGGATTTTTTTCCAGCAAAAAGAAAAGAAAAACAAAGCAAGCGTAAGTTAGCGCGGGTAAAATTACGAGGACAAGAGCACTTATATTAACTAGCATTTAAAAAAATTAAATCATGGTTAATTACTAATTTGACAGTGTCGACGGTAAGTGAATGTTTTGGATTTTCTTAATAGTATATTTCATAGTTTCTTATGTTTACAAGGACAGACAAATTATATATATACAATTTCAAAGGAATAAATATGTCATTTTAGACTTCTATTATATATATACCATAAATCATCCCTTTATTTTCTGTGTGCACAATTTATTATTGACTCACCCTTCCTTGTATTATTAATTTATTATTAACCCTTTTCAAACCTGATAATTATTATCTATCTACATCCTCTAGAAGCAAAGCCAATCTTTTGATTGCCAATGTCATAGACCACATTTGTCCTTTTCTGTTGTGTGTTCCCTAATATGCCAATTGTAGTGTCCTCCCTATTCCCCGCGAAAGCCAGACACGCTTGCGAGAGCTGCGACACATACAATAGCCCCGTGAAATCGACATCAAGGGAAGATCCTTCGGAAAACACAAAAGAAATTCTCGGTATTTTCACGGTTTTATATCCGCTCAAATCATAACACGTGTCGAGTATCGATAACTCTCCAACCAATTTGTACCGCTTCATATACTTTCTGAACATACTTCTAAGCGCGCTATATGCTGTAGGGGGGAGTCTGGTAATTACCGTGCCGGAATCTATGACCGTACCCGCGTTGGAGAAAATAGTTGGAGGAATCGAGAGCAACTTTCCTCCGACCTTTATTCCGTTGATGGTTAAATAATAAAATGAAGGGGTGGATGGTTGTTGTACCATCGAAGTAAACGCCGTATTCGACGGCGCTTTGCTTCCAATTGATAAGTATCCGGTTAAACTAGATGTCGAAGGTAGACAATAGGAAAACGTTGCGCCGTATTTGTGTGATGCTTGCGATGTTAAAGATACCTTGTTGCGGCCCAGGCCGATTAATCCGTCAGCTTTGCCGAATAATCCATTGTTACTATTTCCACATCCAAACATGAAATTAGATAATGTGCCGGAATGAGATAACGTTAGGGTGTCACGTACGAAATATCCATCGGTTTGCGAACTATCCCCGTAAGTTACCTCGTACATGCATTTATAATCGCTTGAGCATGAGTGCGAGTCAAGTTGAGTGCACTCAGAAGAGGTACATGATATGTTCGAATAAGTGGTAGATTGAGAAGGGTTGAATAACGGGTCATTTTGATCGTAACAATTGTTACATGGTTTGCATTGGATCCATGAGAGATCCGACCCGGTATCGAAAACTACCGAGAAATCCTTTGAAGGGGTTCCTATACCCACGTTGACAATGTAATTGCCGGTTCCTAGAGAGATGCCTGATTTGACGGGTAATGAGATGGAGAGCGATGAGTCGAGATTGTCTTTTCTGGATGTGGAAACTTGGTGGTGAATGGAGTCGACTCGATCTTGATCTTGTTTTAGGATTTGGGAATGGCTTATTTTGGAGTTTGGAGAATTAGGCGAGCATGGCCCGTGCCGGTGCGCGATCGTTAGCCTATCTAACGTTGTTTCTGCATAAGTTCATAGAATTACGTTAGAGAAATTGTTAGAATTATTGTTTCTTATTACTTATTGGTAATCAAATGCATGCTGGGATTTTTAAGCAAATAAAAATCAGGATTGAGTATATTTGCAATTTAATTATGGTTTGGTTGGTAAGGACGGAGTTAACATCACCAGGCTGGCCCCACTTCCATAAAAATGGATCATTTCGGCCCATAAGTTATATAACATTTTTTTTATCCAAATTATATTCTTCAACTTCCTATTATCCTATACAGTGAAAAAGGAAAAAAGATGGCCTAAACATATTTTTCGCCACATGAACAAACAAAAATTTGTAAATTAACAGAGCAATCAATTGAAAAAATACCAAAAAAAGTAAAGAAAAGTGCAAGGAATCTTAAATGTATAATATATACCTTTTTCGAAAGAGCAAACAGAGCTCGGCAACAATGATTCGACATCGACAACATGCCAAGTCTCCACTAAGCTTCCACTCGCAATCACTTGCGAAAAATTAGAAAGAAGAAGAGATACTAAACCAAGGATGCAACATCGAAAAGTAAAGTAGTTTTGTGAAGCATTGGAGGCCATGTGAAAGGGGCCAAGTTATGTGCATTGGTTATGGGTTTATAGGGGTGAAGCTTATATAGTCTCCATGCAAGAACTTGTTTGGTGGTATGATCCATAGTGGATCCATTTTGTAATGGACCCCTTCCATTTTGTAATTGTCTCCTCTTGAAGTCCACAAAGGTCTTCTCAACTGAAAGATTAGGTCTTGTTCACGAGAGAATATATAGGTGTATTGCCACTTACTAGTGGGAGTTTACAGTGTTGTATAATTAGCGAATCGGATTTAGAGACCGAATCAGAATTTGAAGTTGAGACGGCCCGGCAATGGAACCCGAGATCTCGCATAGACGAACCCGTAGTTAAGATCCATTACAAAATGATTATTTGTGTCTACAAAACATGCAATTGATATTGTTATGTTAGCAGGTCCAAATTAATAAAATGACATCTAAAAATCATCTAATACCCACAAAGGAAAGAAGACAAGTCAAAAATTAGGTTACATTTTTTTTCAATAAAACAAACCAATATAAAATTAATTTTTTTTAATTAAGATAGCCTTTAGACAATAATGCAATTTAGGGTATATAAAAATGTAAGGTCGAACATGACACCAATTTCCTGATATGAATTGAAAATTGGACAGCCAAGATAGTGCTACCTTGACTTTGGTTTTATATTCTCAATTTGCTTTAGCAATTACCTAATCTCTTATTAATTTAAGAGAAAGTTCCATACTAACAGCGAACAAGACAAGCTCATCTCTTTCACAATGATAATTTAATCGTATCATTTATTAATGTCGTTACAAAACAAACATGGCTTGAATATAAATGTCATTACATCATCGCCATTAACCATTTTTAGGCGACCCATTATCACAAATTAGTATATTTTTACACGTGTAAGAGTATCGAGTCTCAGTCATATACCCTTAGCACTAAATGACCTAATGGACTCATCACTCCCATTTCAAACTGGAGGTCCTTATCATCACTTTATCTCCTCCACTTTTCGCCCCATAGTGCCATCATTATTCTTTCTCTAATGATCATACGAGTCCACCAAATTCACACATTCACATTTGGAATCGATTCAATCGAACAAACCAAACCTAATTTTACGAACAAACCAAACCCGATTTAACCGAGCTAGAGCCAGGTTCTTTCTTGATGCGTTCATTTTTCAATAAGTCTCTCGTGTTTATTGCATCGACCCATCTATTTGATTCCGCGTATATGTTCGAAACCAAAACATGACAACCAGATTGGTTCGTATTTAACTCGAGAAATTCTCTCTTTATTCTATTCGCAATTTCAAGATTTTTGTGAATCTTACATGCACCCAATAACGCACCCAATACCTTCACGTCTGGTTTAACCGGCATTTTCTTTATTAACTCCTCCGATTCTTCTAATAAACCAGCTCGTCCGAATAAATCAACCATGCAACCATAGTGTTTTAAACTAGGTTCGATTTTATACATTTCTGACATATTATTAAAATAATATTTTCCCTCGTTTATTAGCCCGCCATGTGTACATGCCGTTAGCACTCCAAGAAAAGTTATATCATTCGGCTTCATATTATAAGTTTTCATGTCTTCGAATGCATTAATAGACTCCTTAGATAATCCATTTATAGCTAATCCTGTTATCAAAGCATTCCAACACGAAATATTCTTTCTTTTCAGCGAATTAAATATTTGTACGGCTTTTTCTATGCTACCACACTTAGCATACATGTCAATAAGTGCCGCACCCAAATTATATTCATTATCGAGAATCATTAGATTTTGTTCTATGTAATGATGAGCATGTTTCCCTTTCTCTAGATCTGCTAGATGAGCACAAGATGATAATACACTCAACATTGTTAACTCATTGGGTTTCACTTTACTTTCGATTTTCATATTTTTAAATATCTTTAATGCTTCTATAGAGCGATTAGTTTGTGAATAACCTGAAATCATGCAAGTCCAAGAGATTACGTCTCTCTCAGGCATTTTATCAAACAGCTCTCGAGCATAATCCATTTCTCCGTTCATGGAATATCCAGAGACCATTGCGTTCCATGATATTATGTTCTTGGCCGGCATTTGATCAAACAGTTGCCTTGCCTGAGGGAGAAGGCTTTGCCTGGCAAATCCCGACACCATTGAATTCCATGAAATGTAATTTCGCACAGGCATTTCATCGAACATCTTCCTTGCAGATTCAATTTGGCCTGATTTAATGTACCCATCAATGAGAGTATTCCAAGAAACCACATTCACCATGTTTGAACTGGAATTAAATATCTTCCTAGCTGAACCAGTGTCGTGAAAAGCCGAGTACATGTCAATAAGAGTGTTAACCACGTAAATATCAGAAAGAAAACCATGTTTTATAACTTGAGCATGAGTCTGCTCACCCTCTTTGGCTGAAACAAGCTTGGAACAAGCCTTGGCCAGAAATGGGAAAGTAAACTTATTCGGTGCAAACCCATCTCGAAGGAGTGAAACAAAGAAGAAGATGGATTCTTTAGCATGTTGGCTTTTGGAAAAAGCACGAATTAGGTAGTTGTAAAGGAATGCAGCGGAGGGAGGGAATAAATGGAAATACAGAGCGGATAGGGGTCTGGAAATGTTGAGAGAAGAAGGATGGTTTGGAGAAACGGCAATGATATTGAGAAAGCGAATTAGAGAGAAATGATTGCAGCTTATTTCGCCGGAGACGACTTGGCGGCAGAGGAGAAGAGGGAGCTGGTTAATGGCTACCTTCATCGCTAACACAAGAGAGAGCGCTGCATGTAAACCCGGATTTTGTAACTGGGAATTGGAATTCCGGATTTTATTATAGCCAGAGACTGGATTATTACAATTTACCAACACCCTTATTTTGGACCAAACTTTGTGCAATTTTTTTGTTTCACACACATCTTCATGTTCATTTTAACTGTTATATTATGATGTGACAAAATTTATACCGTTGATTACTCATTGATCTTTTATTATCATATTTTTTTGTAACTATTTAAGTGTATTATTTTATACATGTTTTAAGTATTTTTTAGAAATCCAAATCATCCTACAGTAATGACGTTGACTATTATTATTGATTAAATTCATGTTAGACTAAGTTTATTCAATTGTTTATTATTTCATATAAGATTACATGATCAAATAATATAATGAAAAATGAAAAATTTATATACAAAATACTAATAACTTAATATGTAATATTACAAAACATACAACATATATTAGTATTACTTTTAGAAATATAATTTTAAAAATCCACCAAATATATTCGTTTTAATTTTTTCTTTATTTTTACATTCATATTAATATAGTTCATACATACTGTTTTTTATAATTTGAATTTGTAAAAATATGATGTAAGAAAATATAATACAAAAAATGCATTTTTATATAATACAATTTTAAGTATTTTAATTACATTTTAAGTATTATTATTTATTTTTAAAAATTATAAATATAATTAACCCATATGATACGTAAGTTAGTTATATTGTGTTTTTAATCAAACAAATTTAATATTAAATTTAAAACAAATTAATAAAACTTAAAAAATAGTTTATCTCTCTAAATAACTTCTTAAATTTATAAATACCTATCAAATTGTATTATTATTTTTAAAAATATAATCTTACAATAATCATATGATATAAAATATAATTAACTTTAATATGAAAATGTTTCGTTCAAATCTGGTGTCACCGCTCACCATATATGCCCTCTTGTTCAAAATGTGGTGTTCTCATTATATTTTTGTAGAGAAGAAAAGGAAGAGAGGAAACTGAATTTGTTTTCTCATTATATTTTTGTAGAGAAGAAAAGGAAGAGAGGAAACTGAATTTGTTTTCTCATTATATTTTTGTTCGTTTATTACATTCTTATATAAGTGAAAGAATCATTCTAGAAGAACTCTCACTTAACTAACTCTGGGACCTATCCAGTATATACTGGACGTGTCCAGTCCTACTATGAGTCCCAGATAACTGGATGAGTCCAGTTCCTTCTCAGAACATGAAGGAGTTGCGGTTTAGAAGACGAAAGACGTGAAATATTTTTGATGACCTATCCAGGATCCACATGAATGGTGTAAATTGTGTGATATGTACTACTATAAAGGCCGAATTTCGTGTGTACTCCTGCAAAACATCATAATTTCATGTATATTTTTCAAAACCGTGAAATTTCATAAATATTCCTAGAAAATCCTTCAAATATCATGGATACTCCTAGATTAAACTTTTATTTAATAATTTGTTAATTTTTCGTTCAATTTTTTTTTTCGTTTTACCTTTATATAAAATATAATAATTACTTAAAATTTTGAGAATATTATTGATGTCAACAATAATTTTTGGAAAGAAATTATGAGATAGAATTGACAATATTTGATTTTTTATGGTTTTAAATATTATTTTAGAAAAAAAAATATTCTTTATCATAGAAAAATAATTTTAAAAATTAGGTAATTGGCATATTACCAACGAGAAATACGTTGATGGTTCTTAAATGATATAATATGAGTATATGTGATATTTTAAGAATTTTATAGGGGTTATAATGATATTTGAAGGATTTTGAAGGGGTATCCATGATATTTTGAGACATTTGCAGGGGTATTCGTGAAATTTCAGATTATTGAGGGGTATATGTGAAATTTTGATGTTTTTCAAGGGTACACTTGAAATTGCGCCATTGCTTAAAGTAATTGGCATAGAAAAAAAATATTCTTTATCATAGAAAAATAATTTTAAAAATTAGGTAATTGGCATATTACCAACGAGAAATACGTTGATGGTTCTTAAATGATATAATATGAGTATATGTGATATTTTAAGAATTTTATAGGGGTTATAATGATATTTGAAGGATTTTGAAGGGGTATCCATGATATTTTGAGACATTTGCAGGGGTATTCGTGAAATTTCAGATTATTGAGGGGTATATGTGAAATTTTGATGTTTTTCAAGGGTACACTTGAAATTGCGCCATTGCTTAAAGAAGTTAATCATGTAAAATGATGTGTTTCGATGTTTAATTTGTTAATTCTACATGTTTTTATTAGAGGAAAATGATACCATTGCATATGAAGTATGAACCCACCACAAAAAGTTGAGTTACTGTTCAGAAGATAAACATGATCAAAATATTATCGATGAATGTGTTGAATTGGACTAAAAATATTGTGAATGTGTTGAATTGGACTCACAACATAGTGATGATATACGGTATAAATTATGTGATATATACTATAAATATTTAAACAAGTTAACTAATTATGCAGAATGAATGAAGTGTTGGATGTTTAATTTGTTAGTTCTACATGTCTTTAAAATATTAGAGGGAACTGATGTATATATGTGTAATCGAAGACAAAAGAATCGACGCTTAAATTCAACGCATTATTATTGACATTCCATGTAACTCAAGACTGAAGAATAATACCCAATCTCAGCGAATAATTACGGAACCTCCATTATAAATGAAGGGGGCGGAAAATTCTGTTCGGAACGGAAGTACTGTGAAAGTTTTTGTACATTTCGTTCTGAACGAAATGATTTAGTGCACAACGCTAAGTTCTGTTTAGAACTTAATAATTAAATATTTCAACTTTATAAATTTAGTGCATTTTTTAAAATTTTTAACTTTATAAATTAAATATTTCAACGAAATGATTATCCAACTCGTGAATTTTTTTAAATTTTGTTCCGAGTCTTCGTGCTCCACTCTTCATAAATATTCATGTGTTATATTATCTCGTATTCGTGCGTCATCTTTGTCCATCTTTAGCTTATAGTTTATTAAACATACTTAAAATAAATCATTAGAAGAGTCGGTATTGTTTTTAAACAATCAAATAGAAATTAAATCAACAAACTCATTTTTTTTTTTCAAAATAATACCGATTAGAAAAGATTAATAAATTAACATTTAACTTTGTGGATTTTCATTCTCTTTTTGGAAGCGATAAAAAGAAGAAGAAGAAAATTAACAATTCATGGTTTATGCATAGCTCCCCCCTACATATACAAGTTCTTCTTCAAATGTTGCGTAAATATTTTATTTAGAGTTGTTTGTAGATAAATACCGCAAAATTAAAAAATTTAGTGTGGATTGAAGTGGTTATGACAATTTTAATTTCGCACGCAAATATAATTTTAACCCACATAATTTCACAAATAATTTCAACACAAGTATAACTTCAACACACTTAACATACGACTTCATACATAAGAAAGTTTAGACGCGCGTTACCTGACACAAAATAATAAGAAACAAATACTAGGACATGACAATAGTTTGAAAATACGAGTTAAAACACACATAAAGACCAACAAATATAACATAGTACTATATTTAGAAAATATATAAACTAGATAGATAGGGTCATTTGGATTTTGGGAGGTCATCGTTGCCGGCATTGTCGTTGTTATCGCTGTCTTCGTCGTTGCTATTGGGAGGTAATAGAGAGTTGCGGTTTAGATTTCGCAAGTAACCGTGCAAAATATCCATGGATGCTCGCATTTCGTTGCGATACCGATACGTAACTATCTCGTTGTGATATCCGGTGAGTTTATTGTCGAGATAGGTCCGGGCTTCATTTAGATCCATTTGCATTTCCAATCGCATGTCACGGATATTTCCAAATATTGGCGGGTCGGTTGTAATCAATTGGATCCGATTGTTCGTGCGGCGAAAGCACCTCGGTATCCATAGCAAATGTTTCGGTGGTATCAATAAATATTTTTTTACGCCTTGCTAGAACTTCGAAGATGTTAAAGCCAATTAAATGATTAAAAACTATTGATAAGATATCGACTTCTGCATTTTGTTCTTATAATTTTTTTTTCTCTACTTTTTCAGTCAAATTTCAGAATATAAGCAAAGATGAGAAAAACTATAATTCTTTCATAAATTGAAGAAGCTCTGTACACAGATGGAATGCGGCATGGCCCGGCGACTTCTCGTGCTTTGATAATTCCAAGTGGACCTCCGTCTTCGTATAAGCGCGCTACATTACGTATACTTTAATATTCATTTTATACCATATGTTTAAAAAATATAATGTGGCAGGTCAAAAAACAATGTGTTATTTTTCAAATTGTCAAGATTAAAAATGCAAATTCCAATATAATTAAGAACTTGTAAAATATTTAACAACAATTAAAAGTCGAGCAATGCTAGAAACGATAAAAGATTTGTGCAATTGAAGGGTTTGTGATTATTATAGCACATATTTGTAGCTAACGATTAACAACGAATGAGATTCAATTGTTATACCAGCTCAACATCACAAGATTAACCCAACAAAAAAATAAATAATGTAAATTATACATTTTATATATATACCGATAATAGTTCTCTAATTTCGGCAAGAAATTCTCAAGCCTTGGTTCATATAACATCTATTATTATCTCTACAATCAGAATTTTCGAAACTACACCTTATATACTATATATATACTATTCTCACTAAATGTTAAAAATAAATTCCAGTTCATTAATCAATATTCCTATCCAATAAATTTATTTCCTCCCCCTTGTAATTTATATTAATTGGTTTCCCCTCCATTTCCCCCAAATTATTCGGATCCATCAAATCGAGCTTTCTCTGAGCTTTCCTTCTTTTATATGTTATAGGAAATCTACGGTCCGATAATTTCTCCAAAAACAAATTTTGGTTTTCATCCAAATTGAAATTATTCTCTCGTGCCGAATTTTCAGGCAAACCAAAGTTTTGCAAAAGGTTTTTCTCATATGGTTCTTCTATTCTCTCTCTACGATTATTTTCAATCGAACTACATTCAGGAGCCTGACGCAAATTTCTGTAGATATAAGGTGACAGCTCAGCACTGTCATGCGGGGCCCAAGAAGGACCAGCTCGCGAAATCAAGTTTCTAGAGGGACCAGATTGCAAAAAATCTACAGTACCTTTTCCTGGCAGAGCATGAAGCAAATTATTATTATTATTATTAATAATTTTCGGCTTTAACTTGAGCACCCCTTTAGGCATTTTAAATACAAGTTCTTTTTGGAACAAATTAAACTCTTTTTCCTTTTTATTCGTACTCGAAACCGAATCACGAGTATCTGAAAATTTCTTGATAAATGGATGAGTATACGAAACCGAAACCTCTTCTTCGGCAGGAAATTCATTCAAATCTACCAAAACACGAGGTTTTTTCTCTTTTTCATACAATTTCTTGTTCAAAATTTGAATCTTTTCTTGAACACTAACTTTCATTTCGCAATTACTCCACGTCAGTGCCATGTCGGCAAATTTCTCGATCATGCAATCCTGATATAATTTCAGAGAATGGTAATAAGCCCTTCTTTGTAAAAGCAAAAGAAATTCTCTCGTTTGGGTAACTTCAGGAGAGTAAAATCCACCTTTTAAATCGCGAAATAATTTTTCGATTGGGTTTCCAAAGAAAATAGAATCGCCAGAAAAAAGCTCTTTTATTGTATTGTAAAATTCGTGCAGATCCATATCTGGTAAATGCGCTGCGAGAGTTAATCTCTCGTTTTCGGTTAAATAACAATTCCATGTTTCTAAGGAAAATATTTCCTTTAAATCGGGGAGATCGTATAGATCGTAGGGAATATTGCATATATGACCTTGACATAGTGCAATTTCGCAACCAGCCTCTTCTGATTCATAATCGTTTTCTTCCTCTGCAATCTCGTTGATTGTAGAGGCGCAATTGTTTCTCGATTTTGGGGTTTTGTTTATGGAAATGGGGTTTTTAGTACTATTTGTGATTACCATTTGTAGAAAGCGAAATGAAAATTCCCGAAATTTTGTGATAGGAAAAGAGAATGCCTGAAAATAAAATATTTGAAGATTAAACCACTGTATATGAAAAAGGGATAAGACTAGAAAATAACAAGGAATTCAATTAGGGCTAGGGTTAGGGTTTGGAACTTCGAATTAAGCAAAGTTCAGCACTGAAGGGATATTAAAGGAGGTTTAAAATTAAGATTTTGTGTAAAAGCACCACATTTATGTTCATACATGAGAATTCTGAAAGACCCAAAACGATTCTTTCATTAAACCCAGTATAATTCTCGGGCAATCAAGCAAGAATTCGAAATTTTACACGAAATTACACCACAATTGCTCAAAATTTACATGTAAGAAAGAATTACTAATTGGGTAATTACTACTTTGGAACCGAAATTCAAATTAGAGGAAAAGAAGGATCTGAACTGTTTACCTCGAAAGAGAGGAAAGAAGAAGGGATTAACCGCAGACCCAATTTCCCTCATTCGACGATAATTTCTCTCTCTTTCATTTTCTCTCTCTCTCTCTCTCCCTATCGGCGTTCCTGTTACTCCTGTCCTTTGCCAAAAAGGAAGGCAATAAGCAATAACTAGAAAGCAGAAAGGACAAGTGCATAAAGTCTGATTAGATACCAACCATAGTCTCTCTCTTTGTGGGTTATGGTTGATTTTTACGAAGGCAAAGAATGGAGAATAAGTTAACCCCAATAAAAAAGCTGGTTCTTCTTTACTTTAATTCTCTGAGCTGTACAGAAATAGTCCACCCGACGGATCTATCAAGGGATTAAAAAAGAAGATGTTCCTGCCTAAATTTTTTAGCCGTAGTTTGCACATATAATTATTTTATTATATTTTATGATAAAATTGAAAATTTATGTATTCTCGGTTTTTTTAAAAAAATTGAAAATTTTCACGATAGTTCTCAAAAATTATCGTCCCACATTGTTGCGGGACAAAATCCGTCACTGATTGTATTGTACTACCTACTATTACTATTACACATCAACAAAACAGAGTAGAATTGCTAACCGAAGAAGAGAGGTGTGATAACCGGCGATAACTGAAGACAACGCCGGCCGGCCTCCTGCCTGACGATCGACCGATCGACGCTAGGGTTTCCATCCATTGTCCAAAGCGTACAGTATAAAACCCTAGATCGAAGAGAAAACCGACAACCCTAGATCGCAGTTGCTCTGATCGGCGAAACTGACGGTCCTCTCGATCGCCAGCGTCAAACGCCTCCGGTGGTCGACGCTTTCGATATGACGACAGAACGGCACCAAGACTGGCGCGACGACCTTAATTGTTACCGTGACTGACGCCACGACCGATTCACGCTAATCTCCCTTCTTCTCCTTCAGCAGTGACTGTTACCGTAACCGTGCACCCTGTGCGACCTTAATTGTTTCTGAGTTTTGCTTGTTTGGTGGCTATTTCAACCCAATTGCTCCCAATTTGGATCGGTCAATCAATTGCGATTCGGTCTTCAACTCAAAAGAGGGGAAAGAGTGGTAACCGCCACTCTTATAGATCAATTGCGATTCGGTCAATCAATTGCAGATCCTCTTCACCGATAACCATCTCGAGGGCGATAAAACCGTCTCCTCCCGATCGAGCCCGATCTCCGGCCAAGAACCGCTGCCGTCTCTCCGGTTAGCCCTCGTGGGCCTACGGTGACTGTGGTAGACGACAGTGACAGTCAACAGTGCACAATCCGTGCGATTCCCCGCTGCTCCGCTTTGCTCCGATCTCCCCTACAACCTCCCCGTTGCCCCGCCTTGCCCCGATCTCTCCACCTGATCATCAATTGACCCTCGAACAGTGATTTTGAAACAAACCTCATCTCCAATTTGGCTTGAATTGCGACAAATTTCGAATCGGTTCTTCAAATCGGCTTCCAATTTGGCTTGGACAGCAGCAAGTCGTAGGTTCTATCCACGAAGTTGATCCAACCAAACTCAATGGCGAGGATAAATCAATTGTTCGATTCACGGTACGGGTACCGTCCTTCTCGACCTTTCCATCTCGCATTCATATTGCCCAAGATTGGTCTTGGTCGGAGATGCGTATCTTTTTCATCGGTGTTATTGGATCTTTCTCACCTAGTGGATCTTCGCCCGATAGGGATTCAAATTATATCGGAGATCGGGCAAATTTGGTCATGTGAATTTGACAAATTCACTTTCGTTTCCTACACAAAACTTGATCAAAATTTTTTCTTCGATTCACAATTATTGTCCCGTTGGAGTCTTCAAGAAACCGAGGTTTAAGCATTGTCTATCGATGCCATATCTATGAAGAAAATTGTGAAGAAAATTATTTCGAGGAATTATTTCTTGTATTTGAATTTAGGTAATAGGTTATATAATTAAGTGTTATAGGCTTAAAGTGTTTAAAACCGTTTATTTTTTCGACATGTGGTTTTACACGATAATTTTATGTAATGTGTCAATGTATATATGTCTACGGGTTTTTTTAAAAAAACAGAGTAGAATTATACATGGTGGTTTTGGTGCTCCATTGAGGCGTAGCGGGTAGAGACTAGATACTTATTATCTCGAATGGGGATGTAAGTGGACCCTTCTTTTAGTTTTGGGCCGTATAGCAAGGAAACTCACAAATCTCTGATTATTTTGGCTATTTTTTCTAATTTAATTTACATTTTTTTTTATCAAACATATCATTTATGCAATTATGCTGCAATACGATTTCTGTTTTTGTTTCTTTTGGGCTCCTCCGTGATTCGAATTTGATTAAAATCATATATATTGATGATATTGATCAGGGACGAATCTTATTATGAGTCAGGGGAGATGATCGTCCTCTAAATTTTTGGTTGAACATTATATATATCTAGTGATTTAATGTATTTTATCAGTATAACAATATAAAATTTACTGTTTGTCTTCCAAAAAAAACTTGCAGTATAATTTCAAAACTAATCTTTCATTTTGTCTATGATATTGATATCTATGAACTATGATGAAATCTTTGGAATGGTATACCGAAGTGTACAAAGGTTCTTTTTATTCTTAATATGGATTAAATCTAATTCATTTAAATTATAACAGTAATATGAATTTTATTTATTCCATATGTTTCAAAAATTCAAAAGAAGTTGCACATTCATTGCCATACACATTGTACCATACATATATGAAAGAATTCAAAACTAATTTTTTTTTTTGAATAATAAAATAAATAATTATTTAAAGAAATAATATTAAAATAAAACAAGACAAGTCTGGTGTAGTCCCAAAGATATATGACAACTTCTAGTGCTGGGTATTCTCGTTTATCCATCTCCAATGTTTTTTTTGAACTTTTTTTTTTTTTTTTTTTTTTTTTTTTTTTTTATCCATCTCCAATGTTATACACATTCGATTTGTTTCGGTTCCGATTTAGTAACACAATCGTAAAACGAATAACTTACATCTCGAAGAAAATAAAATCACGTGCATCAATTTCTCCAACCAATATAAATTACAATCTAAAAGAGATAAACCTTTTAAGAATATTGGAAAAGAAAACATATAAAAGAGATAAACCTTTTAATAAAATCACGTGCATCAATATCAATTTCTCCAACCAATATAAATTACAATATAAATTTAGACCATTGATTACTCATTGATTTTTTATAAACATGTTTTCTTTGTAACCATTTAAGTGTTCCTTATTTTACACTATGCTTTAAGGATTTTTAGAAAGTCACATCATCATATATTAATGATGTGGATTACTTTTATTGGTTAGGTTCATGTTAGACTAAGTTTATTCAAATGTTTATCATTTCACATAAGTTCACATGATCAAATGTGAATGCAATGGAAGATGAAAAGTTAAAATATGAAATACTACTATCTTAATAACTATTATTATTAACATACAACATATAGAGTATTATTTTTATAATTTTAATTTTAAAAATTCATCTAATATATTCGTTTTATTTTTCTCTTTATTTTGACATCTATATTAGCATAGTTCATACATACTATTTTCCATAATTTCAATTTGTAAAAATATTATGTAAAAAATGCAATGCAAAAAATGCATTTTTACAAAATATAATTTTAATTATTTTATTTGCATAATAGAATTTAAAATATTAATATTTATTTTTAGAAATTACAAATATACTAATATTTGTGTTTTTAATCAAATAAATTTAATATTATTTTCTGTGAAAAATAATAGAAATAAAAAAAGCTTATCCATCGAAAAAATTTCTTAAATTTATGAACACTTACAAAATAGAAATATTATTTTTAAAAATATAAAATTAACAAAAATCACATGACATGACATAAAATAATTTATATTTATGTTATGCTAAATTAATTTTTTATATTATTTATTAAATTACTTTCACTATTAATTTTGATATTATTTATAATATCCGTTGCATTTTGAATCAATAACAAATTATTAGTATTTTATATTTTTTACAAATGATATGTTACTACGTGTGTTGTATGATTTATTATTTTTTACATTTGATATTGTATGAAATATTGTGAACAACAATGATATAATATTTGTTGTTATATTTTTTGTAAAATCATGTCATACCTCATATATTATTATTGTACAATCACATTAATATAAGTGTTATTACTTGATTAAGAAAATGAAATTTTTTGTCATCATAATGTAAAACAATTGAAAAATTTATACATAATCATAGACAAATTACTCCAAATAATTATATTATGAAATAATATTATCAATATCATCATATTTATATGTGTACTTTATATTACAATGAACAACATAATTAACATCCTCGCCGCGTAGCGCGAGTATTCTCCTAGTATTCTATAATTCTTAGAATATTTGTTTATTATTCTTAATATTCTATGATTCTTAAAATAATACAATAATAATTGTAATATTTTATTATATAAAATACAATAATAATATAAAAAATTATTGTATTATTATATAAAATAATATAAAAAAAAAATTCATCTACATCAACATCAGTTGAAAATTGAAGTAGTGCATATATTTTAAATGAAAGTCTTATATATACATTTTAGTGGTGCACATATTATATTTCATTTGTACAAGTATCAAGTGCAACGTTTATGAATTATGATCAAGTGAAATTGAAGTTATTATGTTGAAATAAAAAGAAATGTATTCTTTTATTTCATGTACGATTTTTTGAAGCAACTTTGGGTATAATTTTTGTCAACTTGTGATTATTTATCATACGAACATAATTCCATGTATACTCGGACAAATCGTTATAATTTCACGTATACCTCACAAAACATGAAATTTCATGAGAAAAATATTTATATATAAATAAAATATAAAATATTTTAAAAAGAAAAATTAACTACTCATTGAAAAAACCATCAATATAAGCAATATTCAGGATATTTTAAAGATTTAATAAGGATTTTAATGAAATATCATGTTTTTTTAGAGTTTTTTTTAAAGAGAATTTTAGATTACGAATCATAATCATTATAAATTTTTATTTTTAATTGGTGATGTCGGAAATCGATTACATAATTTCTTCAACATGTGATTTTTTATTATACTAAACACTGAATCAGCTGTGCGACTGGGTCATTGATGTGCAACGGGGTCATTGATTTTTTTAGAGTTGTACCTGAAAAAATTAATTTTTTTGGGTACACATGAAATTTTGCCTACCATCAAGATACGAATTTGAGGGTTGAGGCATGTTACCAAAAGGCATGATCCATATTTTTTTGTTTTTAACTACAAAAATAAATTGGTAAAACAAAGATATCATTCATTTGTAATGTTCAGTTTATTAGTCATGCAATTGTAATTTTTGGCAACAAAAGCATGAACTCTAAATTATTTAAGGTGTCGACTCGTACGTTAAAAATTGAAAAACAATTTGTTATAAACATGACGCATTCCATAAATCGAAATTAAAATTTTCACTACGGAGAAACGAGAAATCAGAGAAAATCAAATATTATTACTTCTAAGAGGTACAAATATTTTTCGTTACACACTTCAACTTTTATTTTCGGAAATTTTCCAACAGTAATGGTTACTGAAGTTAATTCACGAAATAACCAAGTTTTGAACATAATTCTCAAAATGTCTTTTGCGGGATATCATTCAGAGCCAGGCGGGGAACCGTTCAATGCCTTTTTTAATTTTTGTTGGTTAGTTAGTTAGTGCAGGAATTAACTCCTCCCATTAAATTTACCCCAACTTTGCTCAACCATAGATGGCCACGTCTCCATTTACTGTTTAACATCCCCATCTTCTACTGCCTAACCCTAAACTGCCTCTTTCGTAAAACCTCTCGTCCCCATAACCCTCTTGTCCCCACAACCCTCGCCTAAACCGCGAAAGAAGGGAGAAAGAGAGAAGAGATCAAGAGAGACGCGCGCACACACACACACACTCTCTCTCTCTCTTACGCCTCCAACATGGTTGAGCTTTTCTCTTCTATCCTCTCTCTTTCTTTTCCGCCGCGTCCATGCAGGGTCCAACTATCGAAGTCAAGCAAAGGAAGTATGAAGCAAGTAGAGTTACGACATGGTGGATCCTAGATAACAATGGAAAAAATGATCTTATTGCCAAGAAAGGAAGCTTTCCTTTCATGCATACAAGGTGTTTGTTATAATGCCTCAACGAGATAATCCAGATATTATTGCCAAGAAAGGAAGCTTTCCTTTCATGCATACAAGGTGTTTGTTATAATGCCTCAACGAGATAATCCATTTGAGTAAGCTAATTTTAGTATCTAAGTTTAACTATCCTTCTTCACTTGAGTTAGGAGATATAAATTTTGTTGTTTAAAACATTTTTTTGTAAAAGGTTGGACACGAGCTTGTAAGCAGATTACCGTGGAAATTTTTCATGGTTCGTAGTCTGTTCAACGTGCCGGCATTACGGGCCAGGAAGGAGGCGTTTGGTTGTCGTTCGTACCGGAGAAGAATCGTTTTCTTTCTGAATTTATCTCTTCCTTGTTTGATTGGTTGAAATTTGTTTCCTTTTGTTGATACATGTCGATATACTGGAACCGAATGAGGAGCCCGTACAAGACCCCGCGAAGGAGCCGGTGGATAAACCAATAGGTCATCTTTTCTATAATTCAAATCGTTAACCCTTTTTATCTTATTGTTATTAATGTTATCATTACAAGCACTATAATTTTGTTATTGGTGGAAATGTAGAGAGAGTGGATAATTTCAATTTTAGACTCGGCAATTCCGCCTCTGGTCTAATTGTTTGCAAATTGAAACAAATTGAGGTATACAATTATTTTATGGATAATTTCACTTACGCCTCTACAAAATAAATTAATTAACATGTTTTGTTATTATTTGTGGATTAAGAGAGGGGGAAATTCGGTGGTATTGCTCGAGAATATGGGATCAAAAGGAGAAATTAAAGTGAACGGCAAAACCCTAGATAAAAACTCTGATATTATTTTGACCGGAGGCGATGAGATAATTTTCTCTTCAAATGGACGCCATGCTTATGTATCCTTTTTTTAAACCCTAATTAGTTACCATAAATATCAATATTTTTTAGTGTTGTAATAATTTTGATGTATATTGGGGGGGTCCTTAACGTAAATATTTACAGATATTTCAGCCGCTTTCATCAGGGGAGAAACAAAGTTCAAAAATGACTTTTTGTTCATCATCGTCTTGGAAAAATACTAATAGTAATGTTGCGAAAAACACCCAGAAATCTTTGAATTTGGAATCCAGATCCAAAGATCAATCCGCTGCTACTCGAGCCTCCATTTTGGCCTCTTTATCCGTTTTTAAAAAAGACCGTTCTGGCCTCCCTCCTATTGCTCCTCATGGTAACATATCCTTTCTGAAGATTTCCCTATTTGTCATAATTATATATTATTATTATTCATTGAACTTGATTTGTTTAAATACAAAGCATCGACGTCAGGGGAATCAGTATTGGTTGGAAATTTCTACAAATTTCTTACCGACCAACAGAATCCCGCCACGTCAGCATCTTGTAGCAAGCCTATACCACTTAAAGAAGGTCTCGAACAGTCTGTCTCCGAACCGAACGATATTCAATCCTCCTTTGATGATTTTCCATATTTTATCAGGTTTTATATTGTGTAAAATATTTTGCAATTTTGTCGTGATTAAATTTTGATTTTTTGTTTTGTTTTGTTTATGATCTTGATGTTTTAGTGAGAATACAAAGAGTGCGATTTTGTCGTGTGCGTATGTGCACCTTAAATGCAAGGAATTTCATAAATTCACGGAAGATATTTCATCTGTTAGCCAAAGAATGCTATTAACTGGTCCAGCTGGTATTTTTCCTTCTTTCTCTCTCTATATTATTTTTCGAATCTTTTTGTAGAAAATTATATAAATTTAAAATTTGGATTTATGTGTAGGATCTGAAATATATCAAGAGACATTGGTGAAGGCTCTAGCAAAGCATTTCGATGCAATATTGCTTCTCTTAGATTCCACTCTTCTTCTCGGCGTATTTAATTCTCTTTATTTAGATTAATTCTCTCTATTTTAGTTAACATAAAATTGGGTCTTAACAATTCAATTTTGTTTTGTTTCAGGGACATTGTTCAAAGGACTTTGAACCCTATAAAGAAGGTATGCTATTAAATAGGAAATCTTTATATTTGTAAATAACTATTTAATTAAATATCTAACATTTATTTTAATTATTTAATATTTTTGAAGGCGATAGAGTGAGATGCATCCAATCTCCACCCGGGTTTACTTATTTATGTTTCTTTTATTTCATCTCTTGTAGTTCTTTCAATTAATTGTTAGTAAATATTTCATATTTGTTGAATATGTATATTTTATCTTGCAGCTTTGATATTTTATGAACAAATTGCAAGAAATCAAGGACCATTTCACAAAATTGGGACTAAAGATTCAATAAGCACTGCAAAATCAAGGTCCATTTCATTTACAATTTGTGTTATTTGTATTTTTGTATTTTGTGTATTGGCACGAATTAATTTTCATGCTTTAGAGTAGTTAAATATTTTTATTGTGTTTTTAGGGTTTACTCATTTTTTTCGGTCACAACAGTGTCGTGTCAACTTTGTCACATCAGTATGCCCTGTCAACTTCATCTATCTTTTTTCATATTATTTGTGAACTTCATTTGTCATTCATTCCATATAACCATGTTCTTGGCTACTTTTTCATAGTACATGTCAGTTCATTTGTCCCAACAAGTACATGTACTTTCTATGTTTAATTAGTCAAAAAGTGTTTGCCATCATTTATTTTCATAGTTACTTAACTCATTCATATAATTTTTTTCTTATATTTTTATTCAAAATTATGTTGACAATTTGATGTAAGAGGGTGAGATCTGGATAATATATTTTTTATCAAATTGTAGATCTGGTGATTATTATGCAAGTGTTGGAACATCTAAGAGAAAAAACAAGAAATGTCATTGTTTGAAACAAGGTGTATCGAAATAAGAGGTTAGCGATTATTTTTTTAGTGATATCATTAATTTTCATCAATATTTTCATGAAGAATATCTGATTGCTTCAATATGCGGACTTGACCTTCGATTGATGTATATTCAAAATTAATTTTTTCCCATCCTGAATTCACTCATACAAGTACTTTTTCAACTGTGTTGTTTTTAATTCTTGTCAACTTTAACATGGCCTTCGATTGATGTATATGAATTTCATTTGTTTTTTCCCTATTCTATAAATATACTAACAAAGTAACAAGGCCAGTCACTCATTGACTTCTTTTTCCTTTCTACAAGTAATTCAATTGTCCTATAATCTATGCATCAATATAAATCAATAAATTTTGTTTTGGTTTCATGCAAACGTTATTTTAGTTTTTGTATCTTCTTTATATTTTGATATAGAAAGGGGATGAAATATTTATTAGTTGTAAAATTTGATTATAAATGAGCATTAGTAAATAAAATGCTTTGCTTTTGTGTCTATTCTAATATGCTGCTTTGTTGGGTGATAATTATATTAATATTAATTTTTTTACTTTTGAGGTATATCTATTTTAATTTTTGTTATGTTTACATCTACTTCTAATAATGTTATTGTTGGTTTATTTTTATATTGATTATCATCAGAATAATCTTTAAAAGAAAAACATGTAATAAAGTAGATTGAACATTAACATAAAAGATCCGCAGCGAAGCGCGGGCTATTTTCCTAGTTAAAAAAAAAAGTGATGAATCATACCTCGCCAGGCGAGGTATGGAAGCCCGCCTTTGTATTTTTGGTATTAGTTCAATTGAAAAATTAATATTTGTTCCCAAATTTTACCATAACATGATCTATGTTCTAAATTAGTATATTTAATTAAAATAATAACTAGTGCATGTTGGCCGTTAACTTAATATATAATTAATAATTATTCGAATTCATAAATTTCAGTAAATTTTACTGAATATTTAATTATATCTTTTAATTAGCAGGTAAATTAAATATAATTGTTTGTAATGGAGGATTCGGCAGGTACATTTTGGGTGCAATAAATTTAATTTTTTTTTTTCAAACGGGTCAGTTGTCAGTAGTAACTTTTTAAAAAAAAAACCACTCCCCCCCAAAATGTACCTGCCGAATCCTCCATTACAAACAATTACATTAGATTTACGTGCTAATTAAAAGATATAATTAAATATTCAGTAAAATTTATTCGAATTTATGAATTCGAATAAATATTAATTATGTATTAAGTTAACAACCAGCATGTACTAGTTATTATTTTAATTAAATATACTAATTTAGAACATAGATCATGTTATGGTAAAATTTGGGAACAAATACAAAATTTTACCATAACATGATCTATGTTCTAAATTAGTATATTTAATTAAAATAATAACTAGTACATGCTGGCTGTTAACTTAATACATAATTAATAATTATTCGAATTCATAAATTGGAATAAATTTTACTGAATATTTAATTATATCTTTTAATTAGCACGTAAATTAAATATAATTGTTTGTAATGGAGGATTCGGCAGGTACATTATGGGGGGAGTGTTTTTTTTAAAAAAGTTACTACTGTACCTGACAACAGTTTGAAAAAAAAATTTAAATTTATTGCACCCGAAAATTTGGGAATCAATAAAATAAATCTCAAATTATCAGAAAACCGAACTTTTGAAAAATAGAATGATTCAAAATCAAATTTTGCGAAATCCGAATGAGCCGAAAATCAAAATAGTCAAGACCCGAATGACCCGAAACCCAAAACGACCCGAAACCGAATGATCCGTAAACCGAAACGACTTGGAACCGAATGACCCGAAAACCGAAACGACCCGAACCCGAATGACCCGAAAACCGAAACGACCCGAAATCGAAGGACCCGAAAACAGAAACGACCTGAACCCGAACGACCCGAAATCCGAACGACCCGTGACCCGAACGACCCGATGACCGAAACGACCCGAACCCGACCCGAATCCGAAACGATCCAACCCGAACCCGACCCGACCCGCCCAATTGCCACTTCTAGTAATAGATCAGTGTAGGAAAATATCCTCGACCCCGGGCCCGCGCAGCGGAATGAAGGCCCGGTCCGATTCCCCGATTCCCGAGATCACGCCATGACTTCGAGGGTACGATGCGAATAGAAGGATAGATCTATACCAGCGTGAAATTGATCACGCACGAAGGGTTGATCGCCGCCTTCTATCTCATGTCACGTTGGTGACAATCCGCGCGTCCCATACCACGCGTCTTTCACCGTTCGTTGACCGTCTTCTCACTCCTTGAGTCGATCACAATCCAAGAGCCACAATTGTCGCTCCTCTACTTGTATCCACCGTGAGTCGCAAGACGTCGGTCGCGGATGCACCTGCCTAGACGATGCACCGGCGAACTTGCTCGATCTAATCGATTCTCTATTACTCGAGAAACTCATTTCTCGATTTCTCTCTCTTCGCACCCTTTCACTCACTAAAGATCAAATCTGAATTTGCTCTTTTTCTTGTGTATATTGGGCAGAATAATCACTTGCTCAGAATGATTCAACTGATGAATTCCATAGTGAAGATGAGAGAGAAAATCCTATTTATACCTAAATAGGATAAGGATTAGCCAAAAGGCATGTATATCCAATATACACCCTTTCACACAGAAAACTGTATGAACCTGTTCAGTATTCTGTCCAGACGAAATTGATAAATTTCTCTGACAGAAAATCAACCAACACGAAAGTTGTAGCTAATCTTATTATCTACACAACCCAATTTGGCCCAGCCCAATTGGAGTTCGTATGCAAAAGTTATGACTGTTTTACTAACTGTATGTCATACTGTTGCACCCTTTCGGTATTTCACAGAAACGACACTTATACTTCGTTCATATGAAATATATTTCTATATGAAGGTTGTAGATAATCTCATTATCTATCTAACCCAATTTGAACCATTCTAATTGGATTTTCCCACTGAAAGTTATGGCCACGAATGTACGACTACATTCGTTTATCCTTGTGTACACTTTTACGGTTGATCCGAAACTGTATTTCTTTCAATCAGGGCTCGAGTCCGGTCTGGAAAATGGACTACTTTCAATAGGTTAGGATCTATGTTACGCGGATACTTCAAAAATGCAGAAGTATCCTGAGGATACGGGTATCCGGAGGATACGGGTATCCGATACGGATACGGGTACGATACGGCTCGGATACGTATCGGATACGCCGCGTGGCGTATCCGATTATTTTAATATTTATTTTTTTCGGATACGGCGGGGATACGGCAGGATACGGCTGGGATACGTTCAGGATACGGCTGTGATACGTTTAGGATACCGCTGGGATACTCTATTTAGGATATTTCGGCCCATTATATATTTTGGCCCATAATATTTTTAAATAAATTATATAGGATACTTCTAAATTAGTTGTAGGATACTTCTAGAATAAATTTAGGATACTTTTATGATACTTGTATTATTAGATTTATTTTATTTATTATCATGATATTTAATTTAAAAATATTATTAATTTATTATTTAAATTATTATTTATTTATTTATTATATACAATATAAATATATTAAAATAATAATTATATAGCCGTATTCGTATCCGTGATTTTATGAAAATTGCCGTATCGTATCGGATACGATACCCATATCCGTATCCGTGCAACATAGGTTAGGATAAAAATAATATGTTACGCTACGATCATTAATGTCAAAAAAAAAATGTACCATCTAGTTTATTAGCAAAGATAAATTTTGATCTAATCATACCATTAAAGTGTTAGATTCACTTTTTTTTTTAGTAAAAAAGTAAAAGTAGTACTAGTAAATTTCTTAAAAAGGAATATCATTCATTTGTAATGTCGGGTTCATGAAAGTTATGTGATTGTAACTTTTTATTTCATAATAAAAACATGAATTGTGAATTATTTAAAGTGTCATTACTCATTTGGTAAGAGAAAGAAATAAAAATAAAAATATGATGTATTTCATAAATTCAAATTCTAGCTTCTATTACATATGAGAAATCAGAGAAAATCAAATATTATTTGTTTAAGAGTTAAATTCTATCAAATCTTTTTCGTTAAAACACTATTTTTTAATTATTTTATGCCTGAATGATTAAACAGTTAAATCAGCTTATCATACTCTTTGCATTTTAATTGGAGAGAAAAGTTTATATTGACCCAATAATAATAATTATGAGAATTAATACATTTGTCAGAGGCAATGCATATAATATAATATAATATAATCATGTCAACTAATTAGCTTCAATAATAATAACTGATGAAGAAAATGACATGCTTGTATAATATCCAATGTTCCAGAAATCGCTCGACGCTCGCTGGTCGGCAGACGACCATCAAGCGCCAAGGATGATTAATCGGGATTAATCGGGAATCTCGGCGAATTTTTATTTTTTTATATTTAATATTTAAATTAATTGAACAAAATTACAAATCACAGTTTTTTAATAAGTTTTGAATAATTTAAGTAACAAAATACACTACGTCACTAAACTAACATAAACTCAAATAATAATAATAATAATTTATATATATATAAATAATATTAAAAATATGAAAAAATTTAGTCCAAATTTATTTTTTTGAATAGTATCCGACAAACGATCGTTTTCATTATTGATGCCTAATTTTTTTTGATGTCAATGGAGATCCATTGGCAATCCATAACGAAAACGATCGTTATTTTGAATACTATCCCACAGCCTCTCATAATATATAATTTTTTGTGCTTCACATTCAAACAACTAGGCTATGGATAGAAATTAAAAAAAAAAAAAAAAAACACTTCTAAAAATCGGCTCGGCGGTGGCTTGGCGGTCTTGGCGGACCCTTGGCGGCCGCTTGGCGGATTCCGCCAAACACAAAACGCCAAGGACTTATCTCGACGGCGGACCATCGAGGAACAATTAATCGGTGATTAATCGGCCGCCAAGGCCGATTTCCAGAACACTGATAATATCAAATGGTTAGTCATAGTTTGGACAACGTGGAGAGAACGCAACAATCGTATCTTTCAACACAAAGGACGGTTGCATACCTTAATGGCGAGAGTCATAGAAGATTTAGCGAAGAAATGAAGTACTCATTGTTAAATTAGATAAATAGGTTTTTATCAAGTATAATTAGGAAAGTTAGTCTGGGAGAGGTCTTAGGTTTTTTAGCAACATAATCTTAATGTTTGTAAATAGAACGTACGTGTACGTATGTTGGTCTCACTTGCTTGATTTAATACAAAATAGATTGGACCGAGCGCGTATAAGGCTTGCTTATCTCTTCAATTTTTTTTTTTTTTTTAAGAGAATTAGTACATTTATCAGAACCAATATAATATAATATAATCGTGTCATCTAATTAGCTTAAATTTTTATTTTTCATTTCAATTTTTAACAACATCTTCTTTTGCTATCAAATTAGATCCAAGGGTTGTGCAACCAAAAGAAATAATATAGGATGGCTTAGTTGAGAGATCTGACGACAAAAATAAATATTGTGATCGGTACCGTATTAAAATAAAAGACATATGTAGATATTTTTATTAATACTTCAATATATTATTAAATATTAAAACTTGTTTTATTTGAAAATCAATGTCTTAAATTATTTTCTTATAATAATTTATTCAAAATCAAAAGACTTTTTGTAGTTTTCTAATCATACCAAATTAATAACTTGACCAGATAATAAATATATCCAAATAAAAGAAATCTGATGGCCCAGTTTCATTTCTCCATTTGTCAATATCCGCCAATCGGAAAAATAATACTGAGATCTATTCATCTCCAGGGACACTTTATTCAAGAAAAAAAAAAAATTTCTCTCATCATCCGTTTATTTCAAATTCATTTTTCTTGATCCCTCAACAGTCGTGACTCGTGATCACATTGGTAATCATATTTAAGATAATCGGACTTTTTTTATATTTATCGGTTTTGTTTATTTATTTGAATTTAATACTTTATTTTAAATTGATGATTTTGAATGTTTGGTTTTGTGTATTTATGTTATTTTATAAATGAGTTATGACGTAAATTAAGAGAAAAGAAGTTCATTATGATTATTGAGCGAATTTTAGTAAATTAATCCTATTAAAATATTTTACAAACAATTTTCTCAAATACCAAGATGCCACGTCATATTTTTACCCAACCGAATTTGAAATACACGCTAAACTCTAATTAACTCTCTCATTTGTCTCCCACTTACGTCTCCCACAATCAATGTTGTAAAATACGGAAAACGGTACGGAACGGTCGGGGACCGTTTTACGGAAATACCGTAAAACGGCAGAAAAACGGTCACCGAAATCGATAATAATTTAATTAAAAATTATGGATAATACAAAAAAATATATAATAATTTAATTTTTTAATAATAAAAAAATAACATAAACAATGTCCAACATAAACGTAACATCAAAACGAATGTCCAATATAAATGTAACATCAAAATATAAATTTAAATAAAAAAAAAACTAAAGCGTAAAATTATTAACATCATTTGAGACCAAATCCGTCGGAGTTGAACCCTCGTTAATGGCGAATTTCACATTCTCCTCATCCATTGCCGTATCAAATTAGCACAAATTAAATAAACCTAGCACTCGCAATCACAATTCGTGCAGAAGAGATTAGTTTTGTTGTGAAGAAGAAGAGAGCAGCCATTGTCGTAAATTAAACCGAGCCGACGTCATCGTTTAGTCAATCGTGAACAACTGAAAAAACGAGCATCCCAACCAATGTCGTGAAGATGAAGAAGAACTAAAACAAACTCGGTGAAAAATAAATCATGTATCGAGAAAAATAACTACCAAAAAAATAAAAAAAAATCGGGTCCAAAATAATTAGAAGAAAAAATCGGTATGTAAAACGAGTTAAAAACGTTTTTCGGTCCCAAAAAAAAAAAAAAAAAAAAAAAAAACACGGTCAAACACCGTTAAAAACGTTACTGCAAAAAAAACGGAACGGTCTTTTTCGGTGTTTTTTACGACATTGCCGCAATACGTAAGTGCCCATCTCTCTCCATCCTTCTCGCGTCTCTCTCCTCGCGTCTCGCACGGAAGGCCTTCTTCTCTCTCGCTCATCGCGAATCGCACAACAGGCCTTCAAAGGGCGCCTCCTGAATATCTGATATTGCCGCTTCTTCTCTATCTCTTCTCGGTTTTTTCTTCTCTATCTCTTCTCGGTGGCGAACATGCTCTTTGCTTCTTCTTTTTTTGCGATTCCTCAGTCGGTTCCGTTTTCCTCCTGGGCTGAACAAGGTATAAATTTCGACTTTGCCTATTTTTTGATTATTTCGGATGTTGTTGAAGTTTTTAAATATTTGTGCTTTGTCTTTTCTTCTCTCCGATTTGGTCTCTATTTTTGGCTCAGCAAAGTCTCCCCTTTCATATCTGATCCGTGTTTTTCAAACAATTTCAGTGAATCAATACTTGTGGATGATTGGATGATAAGGTGTTCGAAGAAATTACTTCAAGAAGTTTCTTGCTATTTTGTAAACTTAAAGGCCAAAGCTTGTGATAATAAGGTGTTCGATGGAATTATTGTGATGATAAGGCCTCCTTTTTTGAATATTTTGGCTCCGCAAAGTCTCCTCTTTCAAATCTGATCCGTGTTTTTCAAACAATTTCAGTGAATCGATGCTTGTGGATGATTACCCCTCTCTCCAATACATGTTATTATTGTCTTCTCCTTTGTTAACAAGGCATACATTTTTACTCTTTTCTTCCAGTCTCTTAGCCTTGAAATTTACTTTGAATCATTGAAATTTAATGTATTATTGATCAAAAAATAATAATTGCAATTTAATAAAGTGTCATACACTGTTTTTTTCAATTTCAGAAAAAGGGTATACTAAATTTTAAGGCAAAAAACATGTGATAATAAGGTGTTCGATGAAATTATTGTAAGAAGTTTGTTCGTATTTCGCAAATTTAAAGGAAAATGCTTATGATGATAAGGTGTTCGATGAAATTATTCTTAGAAGTTTCTATCCATTCTTGATTTAGTGTGTAATACATTATTTGCATTGTTGGTAACAAGCTATTCAACCAATACTTGCGATTGCCTTCTCCTTTATTATCAAGGTATAATTTTTTTTGAAATTTTTACTACCTCTGAGTGGTGCAATTTTAATATTGCGTTCAAATTTACTTCGAAGCATTGAAATTTAATTGATATTATTGATCAAGGAATACTAATTGAAATTGCATAAAGTCTAATAATTTTTTTTTTCAATTTCAGAAAAAAAATCACTGCGGCCATCTTTCTTGACAACCTAATTCACCCAATACAGAAAATCAAGCAAGTGTAAATCAGGTAAAAAGACAACTATTAATTTGATCTATTCTGGTTGCCTGATTAGAAGGAAATTCTATCTATTCATGCATATATGTTGAAGTTTGTACATTTGATAGTTTTTCAATATAGGGTTTTTTATGAAATGAGAAATTTTGAATTTATAATAATCTTCAGGAAAATTCTTTTATTCTCGAAAAATATTCTTCAGGGAACATATAGTTTTTGCGTAGTTAGAAGATTGATTTTTTTTAAGGTTTGCGCTAATGATTTTTTTCACTGCATTGATCGTTGTCTCCTGCCCGTTATGATAGTGTTAGTACATTTCGTTAAAGACGTTACGATTTTATGTTAAAATGTAATTTTTCCCGAGGATATTTACGGATAAACAACAATTTCTCAAAAAAGTTATTATGTAAAAGTTACTTATTTCTCTTCTCTTGTGAATTCATATGACAAGATTTTTATTGTTAGATTTTTGGATGTAGACCTTCGCAGGGTAAAGAGGATATGATTTGTAACGAGAATATGATTCCAATGGCTCAAACTTTTGATACCGTTGGCAATTTTTCAATTTAACCCCTTGATTTTAATGTATTAGAGTTTTAAACCCCAACTTGAAATTGTCAATTTGGTAGGATGGTTTGCTCGAGACTCTATACTCTTAAGTAACGTTGGTCCAGGTTTATTAAAAGCCTTTTGAAATAAGGACAAAACCAACTCAAATTTTGATTACAAAAGATTGTTTTGAAATTTTGACCTCTCAAAGCAGCTAAACTTATCGTATCATGAATTTACCGGCGGAGAAAATATTTGGATGTATGTTAATTTTATACTTTTCCTGTTTTTTCATGTTACGGCTCAACTTATAAATGACGATAATCTTGAGGGGTATATCTGCAAAAATGTACCAAGCCTACAAAAGTTCATTAATGATTACTAGAGTTGGCAAAATCTGACCCAACCTGAAAAAATGACCCAAAATCTTGAAAAGTCAACGACCCGAACCCGAACCCCCCGAAACCGAAACCGAATGACCCGAATCCGAAATCGACCCGAAACCGAATGACCCGAACCCGAAATCGACCCGAAACCCGAACCAACCCGAAAAAATGACCCAAAATCTTGAAAAGTCAACGACCCGAACCCGAACCCCCCGAAACCGAATGACCCGAATCCGAAATCGACCCGAAACCGAATGACCCGAATCCGAAATCGACCCGAAACCGAATGACCCGAATCCGAAATCGACCCGAAACCCGAACTAACCCGAAACCCGAAACTCACGACCCGAATGACCCGAAAATTAAAATATTATTGTTAAAATTAATATAATATTGCTAAAATATCTCGGAATCAATAAAATAAATCAGAAATTACCTGAAAACTAAAATTTTGGAAAATCAAATGATTCGAAATCAAATTTTGTGAAATCTGAATTACCTGAAAATCAAAATAGTCACGACCCGAAACCCGAAACGACCCGAACCCGAACGACCCGAAAACCGAAACGACCCGAACCCGAACGACCTGATGACCCGAACACACGCAATCCGAAACGACCCGAACCCGAAATGACCCAACCTGACCCGACCCGTCCGATTGTCACCTCTAATGATTACCAAGGAGAAGAGGAAACCTTACCACCATTAGCCGTTATTTGTCATGTCATGCGATCTATTCAAAGGTAAAATCAAACTAGGGAAATTTACAAAAGAACCCTGCATTAACCTTAAATTACAAAATTGCCCCTGCATTAAATTACATATTGGGCAGGTTTTTCAAATTTGGGCATGTTTTTCGAAACTGCCCCTGCATTATCCTTATCAAAATTTCAATCTCAGAGGTTAAATTTTATTCTTCCAAATCTGTTACTATTATTATAATTATAATTATTATTATATTAAATAATTTCATTTTGTAGGTTTTGGAAGTTATTGTTGGAATGCTTTCAGAGATAGGGAAGCATTTCGAGTGCATAGGGAAAGGTAATTTATTGGAGGAAAAGTTTTGCTGCGAAAAAACAGTAATATTTTTTTTATTTTATAGTTCTGAATATAAATTTTTTGTTTTTGATTTGTGTTGCTTGTTATTTTTGTAGGAAATTATTTTTTATGTATGATTTGTTTCAAAAAATATTGAGGATAAGCAGATAGTTAAGTTTGAAAACTAGGCCAAAATATAAAAAAGAGCAAGGAAATAATGCATAATATATTTGGTTTTATTTGGTTTGAGTCTTCAATTCTGTACAAAATAGTTGATACTTCAGCATTCAATTTGGGCAAAGTAAAAATTTGTTATTTTAGGGACATTATGTTTACCCTAACTTTTGTGTTCCATTGACTACGTAACGACATGTTTGTTTCTATATCAGTCTATCACACCACCAAATGGTTGTAAATATTATGCTTACATAACTGTTAAGATTATTGTTTAGTTCAAGGATTGCATAAGATGCATAAATAATTTATTATTGAAATTAAACCGTGATTCATCAACAAGCTAAATGAAATCCTCCTGAATTGTTTGTTAATAACTTGTCATCGTTATAGTTCAATAAATAAATTAGGAACATTTTAGTGTAACTATCAATCAATCATAGTCTGCTTAGGTATGAAGATGTATTTGTGAGGGTCCATTTATAATGTATAGTCATTGGTTCGATTTGGATTTGCTAAAATTAACTGGGGCCTCGGTGGAAATATATAATGTTGTCATATAGAATGCATTTTTTTTTTGTGTAGCCATTGGATTGATTTGGATTTGTTAAAATTAAATTGGGGCTCGGTGAAAATATATAATGTTGTCACATAGAATGTATTTTTTTGTGTGTAGCAATTGGTTTGATTTGGATTTGCTAAAATTAAATTGGGGCCGGTGAATATATATAATGTTATAGAATGCTTTTTTTTATAACCATTGATTTGATTTGGATTTGCTAAAATTAAATTGGGGGTGGTAAAAATGTATAATGTTGTCATATAGAATGCATTTTTTTATATATAGCCATTGGTTTGATTTGAATTTGCGAAAATTAGATTGAGGCTGGTGAAAATATATAATGTCATATATAATACATTTTTTATGTACATACATTAGTTTGATTTGGTTTGAATTGGATTTACAAAATTAAAAAAGGAAATTATATAATGCAGTATAAATGGGGAAAATATGCATTATGCGAAATAGAAATATGAAATCCAGGGATGTAATTGACACTTTGACAGTCTATTTCAAAGATTTGGCATGTGAAATTATATGGAAAAGCAGACTAAATTTTGTGTTTGTTGAGTATGTTGGTTTGTAAATATGTATGCTAATTAATGATGATAATATTAGTTATTTTAAAATAGTATTATATTTTATTTTCATGTCTATTTTTAACTTTTGTTACATTTTATTTATTTAGAGCAATGTTTTAAATTGGTAGGACTGCAATTTACGCGTGACCATCGTTATTACGTGCTATAGTGATGATATATCGTCGTTATTTAGTAGATTGTGGTATTGCATTTGAGAATTATTTACTGTGATATGCGTTATAGCAGTGTTATTGCGGCGTTGTTTAAATCATTGATTTAGAGCATTATTATAATAAGGCTATGTTGTTTTTACTTTGATTATGAAAAAAAAAAAAACACATTGAGCTATATAACAAGGAGATAATTTTAGAGAACACCTTATTGACATGAGGTTATGACTTCACACATAATAAGCTATTTTCTCTATCGTACTACATTTCTTCGTCATTGCAATATGCATTATGATATCTACTTATTTATCATGGATCAATGTAGGATTATATATTAAATATGTGTGATCTTTCATGTAAATCAATTAATATGCATTAGGATTAGGATATGTACTTATTTATCATGGATTTTTGTAGGATTATTTATGAAATATGTGTGATCTTTAAAGTAAAACAACTCAAATCATATCCACCGCAGCGAAGCGCGGGACTTTTACTAGTAATTAATATTTGTGGTCATCATATGTAGCGATTTTCGTCCTTGGACAGTCCATTCAGATTCACGTGGTATTCGAATGCGTAAAACAACAAGAAATCAAGTGACGCGAACCCGAGAATTCGAACAATCAACCTATAATTTGACTATCAATAAAATGAAAATTGAATTTTAGGATTTTATAAAATATATTTTTTAATAATATTTATTCATTAAAGGTTGTAGTCACATATATGTAAATATTTTATTCATTTTAATATAAATCCGAGCAACAATTTTGAGTTGCTCCCTCAAAAAAAATAATATTTATTCATTCAAATCATTAATATTTATTTTAAATCGATTTATATTGAGAATATGCATCAAATTTGTCAAATCGGTTATTGAGTTTTAAAACTCGTGCATTTATTTTGTTTGTTGACGTAGATTTATCTTAGCGGATTTAAAATTATAATGACATTTTAGACAATTCAAATGATCACATATGTTTTCGTATATTGTTAATCAAGGTTAATAATAGTCGCGTTCCAATTTTGTGACGTGAAAAGGATGAACGAATAGAACAATCTTGGACGGTTGTAAAGTAAGCTAAAACGACGATTTCGAGAGATCTAAGACGGTCAAAGAGAACGATCTAAAGTCTTTTGTTTTGCTCAAGAAAAAGCGAGAGAAGAGAACAACTGATTTTTTTTTATGGATTCGTCATGCAAATCGGGTCCGGTTCTTATTGGACCATCTAATCATCGTTGTCCTTGCATTTGATTATGTAGGATGAGTGTGTTTTTTATTTGTTCTGGAATGGTATTCCCGTGAAATCATGCCAATGACTAGGTGTTGTCAAGATAAAATCCAATTTTTTTTTAGTTGAAATACAAGATAAACATGTTTTGGTCTCACATGAGTTAATATGGATTTTTGTTGTTGTTGTTGAAGTGAAATCCAATTCATGAAACATAAATATTATTGGTTTTATTTTTTTATTTGTGATACCTGTGAGACTTGAATCATTGATCTTTGGTATCTTGTGTTAATAATTTGACCACTAGATAAAGGGATCATTGGTAAAAACCTAATAAAGAACAATTGAATTCAAAAATATGGAACCCTTGAATTATAATAAAAGATAAAATAAGTTTATAATTAAAATTAAACAATATCTTGCAAAAAAAGTTAATGTGACACATAAAATAAATATTAAAAATATAACAAAAAATGATAAAAATGAGGTTGGATGGGATGTTTTTGAAAACATGTAGACATTCATTCTTTCAAAATTTATCTGTTTGGTTGTAGTTGAGCTACTTGTGTTTATAATAAATTCGTGGGGACTCCAAATGTTTATAATAAATACGAATCTTAATATGAACTAGGAGAATACTCGCGCTACGCGCATGTAAAGTATGTTTTTCATTGTAATACAATTATATATTTGTATGATAATATTAATAATATCATTATAAAATAAAGTTATTTGAATTCATTTATCTATGATTATTCATATGTTTTACAATTATTTTACATTATGATAACAAAAAATCTTATTTTTTTAATCAAATAATAATACTCATATTCGTGTCATTATATAATAATATATAAGAATAAGATATAATACAATTTTACGAAAAACGTAACAACAAATATTATATCATTGTTCATAATATTTCATACAATATCAAATATTAAAATAATGAATCATGCAACATATGTAGTAACACATTATTAATTATATATAGTAATGATTTTTATTGATTCAAAATGCTATGGAAAATATAAAATAATATAAAATTTTATAGTGAAAGTAATTTAATAAATAATATCAAAATTGAATTTATAATAAACATAAATACAAATTATTTTATATCATATGATTTTTTTATTTTACATTTTGTAAAATAACAATACAATTTGATAGGTGTTTATAAGTTTAAAAAAGTTATTTAGATGGATAAACTTTTTTTAATTCTATTATTTTTTGAAAAAGTTTTGTTTGCTTAAAAACACAAATATAATCTACTTAGTATTATATGAGATTCTTATTGTTATAATTTTTTAAAAAATAAATAATAATACTTAAAATTTTTATTTTGCATTGTATTTTCTTACATAATATCTTTACAAATTGAAATTATGAAAAATTGTATGTATGAACTATGCTAATATGGATGTAAAAATAAAGAGAAAAATAAAATGAATATATTTGATGGGTTTATAAAATTAAATTTCCAAAATAATACTAATATATGTTGTATTTTTTATAATATTACATATTAAATTATTAGTATTTCATATATAAACTTTTCATATTCCATTGCATTCACATTTGATCATATAATCTTATGTGAAATGTTAAACAATTGATTATACTTGGTCTAATATGATTCTAATCAATAATAATATGCCACATCATTAATGTAGGATGATGTGGCTTTCTAAGAATGCTTAAAACATGGTGTAAAATATTAACACATAAATGATTACACAAAATATGATCTTCAAAAAATATAACAAAAAATCAATGATTGAGATTACACCACATCACTACATCTAATGGTTCAAATTAATACTTAAAAACAATAATACAAAATTCATGTCTTAAATGATCAAATATAATATTAATGCATTTGATGAAGGCACATCACACAACCTAATGGTTAATAATTAAGAAAAGAATGATGATGGGGCTTCATGAGGAGGCTCAAAGATTGGTGCAAAATAAGGGGTTGGTTAATTCAATAAATAAAATATAATATCGTACTACAATAATGTCTTGCAATAACAATATCTTCAAGATTATATCATACTAGGATAATACTCGCACTACGTGGCAAAAATGTTAATTACGTTTTTTCGTTAGAATACAAATTACATATTTTTGTGCTAATATAAATAATATCATCTCAAAATAAAACCAAATTTAATTTAGCATAAACATAAATATAAATTATTTTATATCGTATGATTCTTTTAAAATTTACATTTTTAAAATTAATTATACTATTTTATAGGTGTTAATAAGTTTAATAAGTTATTTAGATGAATACACTATTTTTTAATTTCTATTAGTTTCTTTTAAATTTTGAATATTAAATTTGTTTTATTAAAAGCATAAATATAATCTACTTAGTATTATTATACGAGATTCTTATAATTATAACTTTTTAAAAATAAATAATAATACTTAAAATTATGTTATGTAAATATGCATTTTTTACATTGTGTGGAAAACCGTAGGCACGAACTATGCCAATATGGATGTCAAAATATAGAAAAAATGAAACGAATATATTTGATGAATGGATGAATCCAATTTCCATTCTTCCATTGCATTCAAATTTGATCATGTAATAATAATAATACACGTCATTAATGTACGGTGATGTGTTTTTTTAAGAATGTTTAAAACATAGTGTAAAATAAGACACTTAAATTGTTAGAAAAAAAAATATGATTATAAAAATCAATGATTAATCAATGGTCTAATTTTACCACATATCATAATGTAATGATTGACATGAATATAATGAAATGGCACACAAAATTGCACAAAGTTTGGTCCAACATAAGAATGTGGGTAAATATCAATGTGATTTATAATAGAGCCACTTCTTAGTCGAATAACATAATAACGACGGATCTTGACGGAATTTTTTGGGAGAAAACATCTACTGAAATTACAATGTAAAGTTTTTTGAGAAGAAATGCAGTAAATTTATACTGTTATACTAATAAAATACATTTAATCACTATA
Organism: Luzula sylvatica; assembly: GCA_946800325.1. Lineage (NCBI taxonomy): Eukaryota > Viridiplantae > Streptophyta > Magnoliopsida > Poales > Juncaceae > Luzula > Luzula sylvatica. The sequence continues at coordinate 30,963,158 of OX326961.1, read as the reverse complement.
TATATATATATATATATATATATATATATATATATATATATATATATATATATATATATATATATATATATTGTTTGGCGGAATCTTGGAAGAGGACCAAGCCCCTATACATGGCCAGATTTTTGTGGAGCCGAGGGGGACCTTCGCCTTCCCCCCAATTTACGTCAAAAAAAAAAATATATAACAAGCGATTTATTGTATTTTATTAGTATAACAATGAATTTTTTTTATTTAGTGTGATTCAGTGTATTTTATTAATATAATTGTGTAAATTTTACTATTCGATCTTCCAATAATTTTTACAGTGTAATTTCAATATATTTTTATCTGTTCCTCAAGAAAACTTGTTAAGATCCGCCGCTGACCTGCACATACCACAAATGACATTAATCGAAACACATTAAAGACTAATTAAAGCCATCTTAACATACAAAAAGATCCAATTAATAAGATCGATCCATCTTGGCCTTAATTAGTAAGCATTGGCAAAAGAAGCTAGGACAGACAACATTAAAAATATGGACCCAATTCATCATTTCCATTGCATAATTTGCCAATACAGCGAACATATGTACCCCAATACTAGCTGGTCGGCTGCACTGCACTTATTACGAATCTCCTGTCTAATCTGCTGTGGCCGTGTGAGCCGCATCCTAATTTCATTCCTACCATCCATCACTCACTCCATCCTTTGAAATAAATTAAGAGCTGTGATGTACATCCCCTATTATTCTTCCTCAAAAACTTTGATAACGTAAATATGGTTTAACATCTAAAAATTGATACGTAAAATACATGATTTAACATTTTAATTTATGTTTTGATTATCTTAATTTATGATTAAACATCAAATTAAGATATCAAATCATGAATTAAGATGTTAATTTTTAAGGTGTTAAATCATATTCATGTCATCGGAGAGAATCTGGGGGTATGTCCAACATTTTCCTAATGCAAAAAGGCATATGGACAAGCTGCACTCCAAGTCATGCTCCTGCTGGCACATGCCTCTTCTCTTCTTGTGTTTCATGCCAAAAAGCATCCTAAGTTTTTAACAAAAAGCTCAAGCCATTAATTAATCAGTATTGATTTACAAGATACAATACGATCAGTACAAGAATAATACAGATTGTCTAATGCTAGCTTAACAAGATTTCATATTCTATTTTAAGCCTCTTTTGCTTGTACGCCCTTCAAACTAATATAATTACAGAGGGTCGTTGATCATCATTATTTTTTTAATTATCGTCGGCACCGCCATCCTCATATAGCAAATATAAAAATATATACCATAAACATGTAAATTATGACCAAATAAATATTTTATTTAAAAGGTATAATTAATTAATGTTAATGATAAAGCTCCCTGTTAAACGTTCACTAGAGACAAATTTCCTACTCTCTCTCTCTCTCCTCTCGCAATGGGCTTGTGCCTCTCATCCCATTCGAAGCCGCCGGCAGCGGCGATCACCGATGACGCCGAACCAACCGTTGCTCGCTCTGGTTATTGGTCTGACATGTGGCTCGAAACGGAGAAACTTAAAAAGAAAAATGACAAGACTAAGAAGGGTCGTTCCGCTGCCGTGACCAAGTCGCCGTCCTTCAACGATGAAGGTGGCGGTGACGCTCCCATGGGGCTGTATGAACTGGCTGGTGTTCCTGGCCGTATGTTCTTGAATGGAGCCAATGAAATAGCGTCGATTTATACTCAGCAAGGCAAGAAAGGGGCTAATCAAGACGCCATGGTTGTCTTGGAGGTAATTATACTAGTCTTTTACTGTCCATTTTGAAAATTTGTAGTCTTTTTGCTTCTTTAAAAGGCTAAATGACCAATCAAGATGCAATGTGGTTTGATTTTTGGCAATGTAGCATCTTTTTTTTCCTTTTTGTATTTCAGTTATTGCCATGCTATCTTTAAAATATTAACAATTATCATTAAATTTGGAATAAAGGGATTATGCCTCGTATTGGTATTTGGTAATGGGATTCGATTTGAGTTCCCACAGACCCACACTAATTTCTCCAGTAGATTATTTCTGGTTTGATTAATGCATTTCTCTTTCCAATCCTTAGAATTTTGACAGTAACTCCGACACAGTATTTTGCGGAGTATTCGATGGACATGGTCCATACGGACACTTAGTAGCCAAGAAAGTGAGAGACTCCCTTCCTCTCAAGTTATGCAGCGAATGGAGAGCCCTCCTCTCCGGCAAAGCCAACCAAAGCGAAAACGGAGCCGTTCCTGTTTTGGGTGATATGGATTCAAAAGACACAACATTTGGCGATGCTATAATGGGTGCCGATAAGGAGGACAAGTTTCCCGAGAAATTCATGCCTCTGAAACAGTCGTTTTTAAAGGCTTTTAATCTTATGGATGCGGATTTGAAAAATCACGACACCATTGATTGTTTTTGTAGCGGCACCACAGCTGTCGCAGTGGTCAAGAAGGTAATTAATTATTGATTTACTTTTTATTTTTTAGAAAATAAATATCGTGTCTGCGAGATGACTGAGTGCATGTATGTATTTACAGGGGAATGATCTTGTAATAGGAAACCTAGGGGACTCGAGAGCAATCCTCGCAACCAGAGACGAAGAGAATAATTTAATTGCAGAACAGCTCACTGTTGATCTCAAGCCTAACCTTCCAAGTATGCTCGTATCTCAAAAAAAGAAATTTAAAAAAAAAGAAATAAAATAATCTAATAATATATTTTTGTACAAGTTTAGACGAATCAGAAAGGATTCAGAGCTGCAGAGGACGGGTGTTTGCATTGCAAGACGAACCGGACGTAGCTCGAGTTTGGTTACCTAATTCGGACTCGCCCGGTTTGGCCATGGCCAGAGCATTTGGCGATTTCTGCCTCAAAAACTACGGTCTTATATCTGTTCCTCAAGTTACCTACCGCCACCTCACTCCCAAGGACGAGTTCGTAATTCTCGCCACCGATGGGGTTTGGGATGTATTATCTAACAAGGAGGCAGTGGATATAATTGCATCCGCTCCGACTAGAGCGACCGCTGCGAGAGCGCTTGTCGACACTGCAGTACGAGCTTGGAAACTCAAATTTCCTACGTCCAAAACAGATGATTGTGCTGTTGTCTGTTTGTTCCTCCAGACCAAATCATCGTCAAATGTAGTTCAAGATCCTAAACCCGTTAACCCGGTAGATAAGAGTAGTGATAAAGAGGATACAAACGTGAAAGTGAGTGTTATCGAGTCGAGTTTAGAGCAAGATGATATCGTACCGGTATTAGAGGAATTAGAAGGTGTACGAGTTAAAGCACCTGAGAGAAGTTCTGCACCGAGGCTTGTTGATTGCATTTCGAATACGGAGGACGAGGAATGGTCCGCATTGCAAGGGGTTACGCGCGCTAACTCCATTATAAGCATGCCGCGATTTTTGTCCCGTGATAAAAAATCGGGCAGTTGGAGAAAGAAACGCTTCTGATTGATTTGAAGAAGATTGAAAGAATTCGGACTTTTTGTTGCGTAAATAAACAGGGATTTATTTTTAGTTCGGTGTCTGTCGTCTCTAGATCGCGTGAAATTTGCTTTTTTGAGTTTTTCTTTTTGGTGTATAATATATATTTTTATCGTTGAAAAGTCGGGAAGGAATTTACTTTTATGCTGGTGGGAGGATAAAAGTATGATCGCAAATAAAACGGAATTTGGTGCACCGGAGAACGGTACTACTGAAAAGTCCAGCTGTACAGGCGGGCAGAAGCAATTTCTTTGTTTCACTGCCTTGCCATGCCGAGGTGCCACGACAGTTGGTAGGAGCTGGTTTGTCTAGCTACCAGACTGCTTCGATTTATTATTTTCGGAAAAACAACCTGGAAAATATAGTATTTTGAATGCGAGATGAGACTGAGGTGAGCAAGAAACATGAATTTGATTTGCCTTTTATAGCACTACTCAAGTCTCAAAGAACATTTATAAATAAACATTTATAAACCTGAAACCTTGTACATATTCTCATTTAGAAAACCTGATTCATATTTGAGAGAGAAAAACTGAAAAATTGAGGGAGAAAAAGTGGATACGAGTGCAGGGTGGGGCCGATTGGAATATCGCCTGACGTGATCGAATTCAATGCCATCGTCTTTTTTGTGTCAGAATATTTGCATTTGTAATTTTTTGTGTTCGAAATTTATTGTTCGTCCTTTCCTCATGTGATATAGTTCTGAATCCGTCTTTGATCTTACTAGTATCGTCCGAGATTGTGAGTTTAAAATTTTCATTACTTCTTGGTATTTATATTCTCTTAGAAAGTGATTGGCATACGTGATTTTGTCCAAAGGACTTTGGATAAAATTGTGTTTAAATTTTTTGGTAATTATAAGATTTTGATGTGATTTATTTGATATTTTTATCATGTTTAGATATTATAAGATAAAATTATATCAATTATTTGCTTTTCAAAACAAAATTGAACTTTTCGTTTCAAAAAATATTTATCGTTGGATAAAATATCATGAAAATATCATGTGACTGCAAAAATATTTATATAGAATCTTGTCCAAATATTTAGACATGACCGAGGACCGCTTACCGTTTACGTTTACATTTAAAAAAAAATTACATCGAAAATTTACACTTTATCACTTGCATATCAACGGAATTAGTGCATCATAAATGAGAAAAAGAAAATGAGAAAATGAAAAATGTTCTATGATTTTTTATCCATTAATAGCAACGAAATTTGAACCCACAATTTTTAAAAAAATATAATTTTTTATATCTCACGCTCAACCAAGAATCCATTAACAAATACTTCGTAAATGACGCGCATACAAACAATCAACAAACAAAAATATAATATTAATATGATAGTTAAAACCTCAATAATAATAATAATACCTACATTTTTGTTTGAAAGAATCAAAATTGCAACCACTCAGTAAAATTGATGGTCAAATTTTAAAATTTCCGCTTTTTTGGTTACGGACGACTAGACCGCGTCAAACCCGGACCCAAATGTCCGAATCCCCAACGTTTCTTCTCATAGCAAAACAAACGAATTAACTACGTTTGAAAAATATTTCGCGTCCGAGGTTCCAGAACCTTCCCCCCGGACTCACCGTATAAATTTTGGCTCCGCAATTTTCGTGTCCAACATCGTACAGTGCACGCGGAAAATCAGATCTCTTCTCAATTCTTCATTGTCGAGGTACTGGATTATCCTCCTTTTCGCTTCTATTATTTCGATTTCGCTTCTTTTTGATCCGATATCGATTAATTTCACTTCTATTAAGTATTATAGTTAATTGATCGCTCTTAATCTGATGTTTTGATTATAATCAAGGGTTTGATTTTTTAAACAGATAATCATTAATTATTTAGTTTTTCTTCAAAATCGTTCATCAGCTCGTGATCACCTAGGGTTTACAACTTTAGATCAGCTAGCTTATTGTAATATATAATTTAATGAATTACCTGCTAAATTAAAAAAAAATTGTTTAAAATTATAAACGAGATCTGTTTATAAAATGTATGATGTATTGGTAAAGGAAAATTCAGTAGATTTTTGTTCGATGTCGTCTTTAAAGTATTTAGATTGTTTGATATGTCAAAATGTTAGAATAATTCAGCAGTGTTGTGACACAATTCACCTCTTTATCATCAATACTGATCAAATATTTTTCTTCAGATGTCATACTCAAAAAGATCATCGAGATACTCATCGAGTTCATGCTCCCGTTCGCCTTCTCCATACAGCCGATCCGTCTCACGATCTTTGTCAAGGTCTCGGAGCAGTTCTAGGTATCATTGATATCTCAATTTCTTTTGAAAATGTGTGATTTAGACGATCTAATCAATCGAATTTGTTCTTGAAGGAGCAGGGATTCGAGTGGCGGGGATAATCCTGGAAACACCTTGTACGTGACTGGCTTGTCCGCCAGAACTACTAACTCTCAAATTGAGAAACATTTTTCAACCGAAGGAAAGGTATGGTGATTCTTTACCATTTTTAAGTTTTCATGTTTAGGATCAGATCAGTCCAAATCCCCATGAAAATTGCTATGCAGAATCTAATAAAATATTCCTTCTTTCTCAATGTCAGTTTCTGCTAGACTGAGCAAGTTTGCCCATTCTGGCTGTAAGATTATAATTTATTTTGTAAATACGTACACAATTCTGTACTCCGCAACGTGATACAAAAATGCACGAGCTATTTATTCCTTGTTCATGATATATGTCTAAATGAAATGTGAAAAAAAACAATGATAGGTGGTAGACGTGCATTTGGTGGTCAATCAAAGAACAAGGGAATTGCGTGGATTTGGATTCGTGACAATGTCCTGCGTTCGTGATGCGGATCGTTGCCTCAAATATCTCGACAGGACCGTTTTGCATGGCCGTGTCATCACTGTCGAAAAGGTTCTTTTTTAACCGTTATTATCCTTATTGTTTAAATTTTTTTTTTGTTCTTGTTGAAGTCTGTTTTAACAACAATTCGACTCTCACAAAACTAAAGGGTCGTATGACCTACATTTCATTTCCCTTGCTGAATCTCCTTAGTTATATTTTATTATATTTTATTATGCTTATGTGCATTTTCATTTTTCTAATTAACTAACTGTTAATTAAACTATGTTGAATTTCCAGTCAATAAGGAACCGTGGCAGGACCCCAACTCCTGGAAGATACCTCGGGATGACTAGACTTCGAGGTAATTATTTTATTATTTTACATTCTAGCAGTCATTATAAACTGTATAATCTATATATAATATGAATCAGGACGACGAGATTCTCGAAGCTGCTCATCTGAAAGGGACAGATCATATTCTCCTTACTACAGACGCAGATCATACTCCCCTTACTACAGACGGTACCGTTCGCCTTCACGATCCCCGTCCTATGACAGGTACGACAGGTACGAGAGGTCACCTTCTCCTGTAAGGAGGCGGTACAGACGATCTTACTCTCGCGAAAGGTCGTATTCTTACGACGATGATCGTTCTCCTTCGCCGCGCTATGGAAGAAGGTATGATCGGTCTGTGTCGAGGTCGTACTCTCCACCGAGATATAGTCGGAGGAGGAGTTATTCTCGTAGCGTGTCGCCAAGGAGGAGGAGTTATCCGCGTCTGTCACGAAGCAGGTCGCCGGTGAAGAGAAGCAAGAGCAAGAGGTATTCGAGAGAGAGTTACTCTCATAGTCGTAGTATTAGCTCTAGCTCTAGCTCACGTTCGGGTTCTCCTTCGAGGTCTCCTTCGAGGTCTCCTTCGAGATCTCCTTCGAGATCTCCTTCGTTTTCAAATGTTATTATTTGCTAGTTTGACTTGACGGACATAAATTAATGTTTTACTTGAAAGATTGGATGTAAATTTTGGAGATATATATGCTTGATGATCTTGCTGTAGTGGGTGTAGTTTATTAACATTAGTGAACAATTATATAATTTTGTGATAACATTATTTATATGCTTGCATATACTTGATTAATAAACAGTTGAAATATAAATTTGATGGCGAGATGTCGGCAGTACATGCATACTCATGGATGGTGAATTTGATTCCTTCGAGAAGTTTTTATTGCATATTTTTTTCTTATATAATTTGAACATTAGTGGGGCATGTTATCTATGTACTTAGTTCATTCCTCGACTAATTTTATATTGGGGAATTCTAATTTTTTTGGAAATTACGAAAAATCCCATCTTTTTAGATTCCCTAAAAAATCTCGTATATTTGTGGCTTTCTCCAAAAACATCCTAACATTTTTAAATTCCCTCAAAAATCCCCTACTTTTTTATTATGATTTTGAAGATTACCATTATACCCTTTCCCATAATTTTATTTTATCAATATCAAGAATTTAATAAATAATAAATAGATATTAAAATATTATTATAAATAATACATAGATATTAAAATATTATAATAAATAATACATATATATTAAAATACTAATAATTGTTGAAAATGACATTTTAATATCAATATATTATTTATTATAATATTTTAATATCTATGTATTATTTATTGTAATATTTTAATATTATTTATTTTTTAACATTTTTTATTTTTTTATAATAGTTTCATATCTATTTTTTATTTATTAAAATATAGAGATTTATAAAATAAAATTATGGGGGGTATAATTGTCATTTTTAAAAACATAACAAAAAGATAGGGATTTTTTTAGGAAATCTAAAAAAGTTAAGGGGTTTTTGGAAGAAACAAAAAATATAGAGGGTTTTTGAGGGAATCTAAAAAAGATAGGGAGTTTTCTAAAAACACATGGGGTTTTTCAAAATTTGTGGAAAAGTTAGGGGGTTTTTGAAGAATTCCCCTTTTATTTTTTATTTTTTATAGAAATACACACAATTGCGTCAAATAGAGGAGAGGAGTAAGACAATAATATATGATTTACATTTTCGCAATTTGAGTTACCAATTAATTTAATACTCTTATTTAAATTTTATACACAAAGACGAACAAGATATACATATAATAGGGAGTCGGCAGAATTAAGTGACGTGAATAGAAGAGTATTTTTTGTATTTTTTATGGAAGAGTACATTCAAAGGGTGATTTTATGGTAAACAAATATTGTAAGTATTTTTTAATCATTTCTTTAATTAATAAGTTTTCTCATGTTTGAATAAAAAATGAATTTCATTTACGAAATGAAAGAAAATCTAATTAATTAGAAATATCTAGAATATTTTTTTTTAAAATTAATTGACATACAAATAACTAAATTATAAAAAAAAATACAAGTATTAAAAAATATTATATATTTATTCTACAAACTAATTTTTGAAATATATGATATAATTTTATATAAATATATTAAAGAATCAAGTATTCTAGAAAAAAGTCTGACATTCATATTATGAAAATATCTCGATATATCTTAACACTCGTATAAAATAAATATGAAAATAATTAAAGTAGAGTATTCAGTCCGTGTATTGCATACCCGTATTTTCAAAATACTTAACATTTTAAGAACATCTGCAAGTATGTAACACATAACATAAATCGTCATTAGGGATGTCAACCGTCAATGAGACGGGTCGGGTTCGAGTAAGCCTTCTCCATATTTGTACTCGAATATTCAGGTAATACTTGTGTCCGAACGAAAAAAATACTCACGGGTAAAAAATTCCCTCGTACCGAAACCCGCGGATAAATTTGTGCATACGGATATTTTACCCGTTACCCGAAAGTACTAAAACAAATATATTAAAATCCAAAAAATCCAAACATTATCAAAAAATTAAAAAAATCGAAAAGTCACCAATAATTTTAAATACATAAAACAAGCAACATTTTTCAAATACACTAAAAATCAAAATATTATAAATAATTAGGTCATAAACATCTAAAATGTTCAAATTATCGGGTATTTTTCGGATACGGGTTTGGATCGGGTATTTTTTTCGAGTAACAAATAAAACTCTTGAGTACAAATTTACTATCGTACCCGGAACGGGTATTTTTTGGAGTATTATCCAAACCGCGAATATTTTTTTTCCGTCCCGTTCCATTGACAACCCTAATCGTTAACTCTTCGAAAAATATAAACATAAATAAATTGTTCTCTTCTCTTGCATTTTTTTTGAAGGAATACCATTGGTATTCGGTCGTTCTTTTTTATAAATTTGGAAATGGATGATTTACATATTTATATTTATATCAAAGTAAAAAAATCAGAAAAAAACTAAAATTTGAGGACCTAAAAAAGCAAAAAACCCTCGGTGTGGAGCTATTAGATTGTACCCAGCAATAGAACCGTTGCACCCTCTCCTCCCTTCTTTGTCGGGTTATTACTTATTAGCTCTTCTCCATCATATTGTTTCCATACGTTCCAAACTATTGCGAACCATAATAGGTCCAGAGGCGGATCTAGGGGGCAAACGGGAGGCCCGCCCACCATCTATAAAATCGAAACCGAAAAATCTCTATGGAAGAAGATAATTTTGTTTGTTAAAAACGGAATAATTATAATAAATTTTTGTATATTTCACATAGAATTGACTTGAGTAGTTTAATGGTAAAACTCATGCTTAGGAAGTGAGAGGTCTCAAATTCAAAGAAAATAGTTTATATATTTTTTAAATTTATTGTCATGTCATAAATTTTTGCCACATCGTTTATCAGTTCATTAAAATTTGACTGTCACGTTATCCGTTAACTAATGGATAGAACAAAATGAGCATTTATAAAAAGATGAAGGTGCAAAGTAACTCAAAAAATAAATTTATAGGGCAAAGTTAACAATAACAATAGATGAGTGACTAAAATCATAATTTTTTCTTTTTTAAATATTTACAAGGCGTTCTTTTAATATTGTTGCTTATTTTATTATTATTTTATGTTATGTTTTCAGGAAAAAAATTATAAAAGTCAAATATATATAATGTTTGAAATATAAAAATTATATAACATATAATAAAAAAAATTTTAAATTATTGTATGCTAAATTAATTTTAGAACTTTTTAAAATTAATAAAAAATAATTTTTTTTAATTACTACATATGTAAATAGAAGAGTATTTTGGTCAAAAGAAATTTAACACCAACTATGGTTAATTTTAACCCCTACAGAGCGGTATTTGAAAATAATGTTTGGTAGAGGATTTTTTTTGGAGTTTCCAAAAAGGTAGTGATTTTTTTACAATATAAAAAAGAGAGATTACTGTTTATACACAGGTTTTTAAAAATAATTCCCAAAATACACACGTCTTGAACTTAATTCCAAAAATATACAAATGCGGACTTTGTAACTCCGCCAAATAAAATATGGCGGCATCTGTAACTCCGCCATTTCTCTTAATCATTAATTTAGGATTAATTATGTGTTCACGTGGTTTAATTATGTTTTATATATGGCGGACTTTGTAATTCCGCCAAAATTCAGGATATTATTTTTTCTGTTGTTTTTTGTTTTATTTAATATGTAAGTAAATGATGGTAATAGTTTATGTTGAGTATAGTTTATGTTAGGTATATTTTATGTTGAGTATATTTTATGTGAGTAGTTGAATAAATTAGTATACTTTATGAGAGAGAGGGGGAAGAAAAATGGAGGAATGAGGAGGGAGAGAGAAGAAACAGCAGTGAATAGGGCGGGAAAATTGGCGGAGTTTGAGATGCCGCCAATTTCTGCATGGCGGAGTTACATATGCCGCCAAGTTTTTAATTTGGTTAAATTCCCGATAGCAGGTTAGTTAAGGTATTTATGTTGCTTAGGAATTGGCGGAGTTACGGATGCCGCCATTTATAATTTTGGCGGAGTTACAAAGTCCGCCTCTGTGTATTTCTGGAATTAAGTTCCAGACGTGTGTATTTTGGGAATTATTTTTAAAAACCTGTGTATAAACAGTAATCTCTCTATAAAAAAATTTCAAAAAAAAAAGTATAGAAGGAAGAGAGAACATGATAATATATGTAGAAATTGTCTATATGTATTAATCATTATTATTGTTTCAATTTCTTTGGTGTCCAAAATTATGTCTATTAAAATTAAAATTAATAAAATACTATTTTTATTTGGACCATTAGATTTTTAATTCAAGTACTTAAATTATATCAAGTGGTTTCATATGGAGAAAAAAAATGTGTGTACGGATAATTATAAAACATAAATTTTGTAAATATGTACACAATTCTGTCCTCCACAACGTGATGCAAAAATGGACGAGCTATTTATTCCTTGATCATGATATATGTCTAAATGAAATGAGATAAAAAAAAAAAAACAATGATAGGTGGTAGACGTGCATTTGGTGGTCGATCAAAGAACAAGGGAATTGCGTGGATTTGGATTCGTGACAATGTCCCGCGTTCGTGATGCGGATCGTTGCCTCAAATATCTCGACAGGACCGTTTTGCATGGCCGCGTCATCACTGTCGAAAAGGTTTTTTTTAACCGTTATTATCCTTGTTTTAAAAAAAAGTTTTGTTCTTGTAGAAGTTTTTTTTTTTTTTGTGAATGAAATTTAATCCATGAAATATGGATATTATTGATTTCGTTTTCTTATACGTGACAAGTACTTTATCACTAAATCAAGAAATCATTCTTGTTGAAGTTTGTTTTAACAACAGGATATATGCATTCTTTATCGCATAAGTTACAACAAACCAACAACAATTCAACTCTCACAAAACTAAAGGGTTGTATTGTATGACCTACATTTCATTTCCCTTACTGAATCTCCTTAGTTATATTTTATTATATTTTATTTAGCTTATGTTCATTTTCAATTTTCTAATTAACTAACTGTTAATTAAACTATGTTGAATTTCCAGTCAATAAGGAACCGTGGAAGGACCCCCAACTCCTGGAAAATACATGGGGACAAGACTTCGAGGTAATTATTTTACATTCTATCAGTCATTATAAACTGTATAATCTATATATAATATGTAATGGTTTACGAATCAGGACGACAAGATTCTAGAAGCTGCTCATCAGAAAGGGACATATCATATTCTCCTTATTACAGACGGTACCGTTCTCCGTCACGATCCCCTTACTATTACAGGTACGTACGACAGGTCACGTTTCCCTGTAAGGAAGCGGTACAGACGATCTTACTCTCGCGAAAGGTCGTATTCTTATGACGATGATCGTTCTCGTTCTCCTTCTCCGTGCTATCGAAGAAGGTACGATCGGTTTGTGTCAAGGTCGTACTCTCCTCCGAGATATAATGGGGGGAGCAGGAGTTATTCTCGTAACAAGTCGCGAAGGAGAAGTTATCCGCGCCTATCGCGAAGCAGGTTGCCGGTGAAGAGAAGCAAGAGCAAGAGGTATTCGAGAGAGTTACCTCTCGTAGTCATATGTTGGCTCTAACTCTAGCTCACGTTCGAGTTCTCCTTCGAGATCTCCTTCGTTTTCAAATGTTATTATTGCTAATTTGACTTGAGGGATATAAATTAATGTTTGCTTGCAAATGCGTGGTCTGATTAGTTGACGATGTACAATATGGTTTGAAAGATTGGATGTAAATTTTTGGAGTGATATCTGTGGGTGTATCGATTCTTATAACTATTCAATTCGCACTCAAATAATCAAAACTTTCTTCTAATTTAAATAAGGTCTTGCAACTTTTTTTTTTGTATTTTTTTTTCTTATGTTTTACTGATAGACTAACTAATCTTGCACTAGGAGGTACCAAAGAACTTATCCGGAAATTATTTTCTAAATTATTTTTCTTAAAATAAAACTTGTTCTAAAATTATTCTCTAAATTAATTTTCTTAGAATAAAACTTGCCCCAAAATTATTCGGACTAATTAAACTTGTATTATTATTTATTCGGTCTTGGACTTATTAACAAATTTCTCACTTAAGCTCAAGATTGGATTTTATTGTTACGATTTTGTTGCCAATACAAATACGACATAAAATGAAAATACACAATATTATGAAAAACAACACCCAAAGTATGAAAACGAAAATCAAATTTTACAATTTAGAAAAACAATACGGCGCCGCATGAAGTTTTTGCTTTGAATCGAGATTCTTGGATCAAGTCTGCGAAACAAAAAACACATTATGTCGTAAAAAAAATAGTACATTATATCAAATGAGTTGTCAGATTTAAATTAACACTTTTACATCATTCATTGTCGTTTATGAAAATTAAATACATACAAATTTGTTCTGAGCCGTATTATTTATGTAGCTCTTTTAGCACGAAATAACCATAGAAATTCAACGCCCCGAGATAAATTGAGAAAATAAACCAATGAACACAAAATCAAGAACAATAAGGATTACTCAATACGAATTATGAAATATGGGTACATATACAAATACGAAATACCAAAACGAATACAAAATACAAATATGAAAAACGAATACAAATACGAACATGAACATGATTATGAATTGTGAATACGAACATAGACATGATTATGAATTATGAATACGATACGAATACGAATATGCCTATGAATTACGAATTAGGAATTAGGAATTACGAATTACGAACTACAAATTACTAAAGCTGAAACCCGTAATACCATAATACAAAAAACAAAATATGAAATACGAATACGGACACGAGCACCAATACCAATACGAAGCAACTACGAATATGAAAACGAGTCGAAATACTATTTTTGCCGATGATGTACAAAAGAATAAACAAATTTTAAAAGAAGATCTGTTTAGAATTTTCAAGAAATTTGGCTCTTGAAGAATCCAGACGGTTCTTGCTTTAAAATTTATAAAAATGATGATTTACTGATGCAAACGCACTGTCCTTACATATTTTAAACCTGAAAGCTGCCAACATAAACGTTACTGATCATGAATTTTGAATTACAAACTGCAAAATACGAAATTTGAAATTTGAAATATCAAAATACAAAAAACAAAATATGAAATATGAATACGAGCACGAGCACGAGCACGATCACCAATACCAATACGAAACAACCATGAATACAAAAATGATTGAAAATACTATTTTCCTTATTTTACCGGTGATGTATACAAGAATAAACACATTTTAAAGCAATAACTATTTAAATTGCTCAAGAAAACCCGGCTCTTAGCAAAATTCAGACGATTCTTGTTTTAATATTTAAAAAAATCATGATTTACTGAGGAAAATGCACCGTTCTTAAACATTTTAAAATTGAAAGTCGCAAACCTAATCGTCACTGCCGAAATGTGAAAGCATAAACAATATAGTGTCATCATCATCATCATCATCTTCACCATCATCATCATCATCATCATCATCATCATCACTTCGTCATCATCATCATCTTATTCGATTTTCTTGATATAGACAAATTTTACAGCAATAATCGTTTGAATTGTTCAAGATAGACGGCTCTTGAACAATTCATACGATTTTTGCTCTAAAATTTATAACAACAATGATTTACTGAGGCAAACAAACCATACTGACATATTTTATGCTTGAATGAAAGCATTCATTGCTTTGGACACATTTTATTGCGTAATTTTTATTAACTAAATTAATTAAAACTTGGTATTGTTATAATTCTTATATTTTTATTATTATTAAAAGTTATGTAATATTATCTGTTGTTTTGTTGTGAAATATTCATATTTTGTGCATAGTGTTCCAATATTTTACGTACGATGTATTCATAATTCGTTCATATCATCGCGCAACTAACATATATTGTACATTTATTTAGATCTGAGTTGAATTGTGTCAAGGTGAAAAAAATATATCATGACGAACTCAAAACTTCTCGCGCAATCGTTCGGGAGAAAAGCTAGTTAATTATTTACTTAAATGATTTTTTTTTTAATTTATTAAAGCCCGTAGGCACTATTTACTTAAATGATTGTGATTAAATGTATGTATGTTTTCTTAATGAGGCTGGGCAAATTAGATACTACTTTTTGTGGCATTATAATTATAATAGTTATATACTTGCATCTACTTGATTTAAACAATTCATATATAAATTTGATTGCGACAGGTCGGCAGAACATACATGTAACATAACTTGGTTGCTCACAAGTTAATTTGAATTTGATTCCTTCGAGATGGAAGAGTGAATTCAAAGGGTGATTTTATGATAAACCAATATTTTAAGTATTTTTAATCATTTCATTTAATTAATATTTTTTATCATGTTTGAATAAAAATTAATCTCATTTACGAAATGAAAGAAAATATAATTAATTAGAATTATCTAAAATATTTTTTTAAAAAAAAACTTGACATAAAACTCTCATAAAATATAATGACAATAAATAAAATTAACAAAATCAAGAAAATATTCTATATATATTCTACAAACTAATTTAAGAAATATATTATATAATCTATATTAATATATTAAGAAGCATTTCTGATAGTAATATTGTCTGGAAAAAAAAATTCGAAAAAAAAATTCGATTTTGAAAAATATTCAAAAACTAATCTCAATCGGATTTTAAAAATCAGTACCAAGTGGTTTTAAAAATCAGTTGGTTTAATAAGATTAAATGATGTAATTTAGTCAGACACAGAAATTTACTGTCATAATTTACGTGGACTAGCAATTTATAAAAACTAGGAGATTATCCGCGCTTCGCGGCGGTTTTGTTTCATTTGTTTTACCATACACATAATATATAGTTAGGAGTTTTCGAGATCAAATATAAGACTTTATGAAAATAAATATCATATTGATTAAGAAAGTTTGATGATGACAAAATTATTATACTATTTTTTAATATGACACATTGCAAAATATTTATTTAGTACTTTAATACACCACATATCAAATAATAAAAGTCACTATAAAATAATAAAACAACATTCGTGGACATAAACAAAAATCAAAACCATATGATATTTTAAATTTTCATATCTAAAATTATGAATAATAACATTGTAAAAGTTTAAAAAATTATTTATGTCTGGTAAATTTTATGTTTCATGTTTATTATTGAAAAAAATATTATATAAGTTAAAGAAATTATTTGTGTTTAGTAAATAAATATCTTTCATTATTTTTTTTTTAAAGATTAACATGAAACTGTTTTAAGTACAAATACAAATAGAACATAATTGTTTTAAAAATAGTAATAATAATAATTAGTATGTGCAATTTTTTTAATTATATTTTTAAAAATAATAATAATAAGGATTACAAGTCATTAATGTAATTATATTTATTTTTATATCTTTTTTACATAATTATTTTCATAATTTTAAGTTAGAGAAAAATATTGAATATATGATAATAACATACTTAATAGTATGTGCAATTTTTTTTCAATTGTAGTTTTAAAAATAATAATAATTAGTCTTATAAGTCATTAATGTAATTATATTTATTTTTATATCTTTTTTTACATAATTATTTTCATAATTTTAAGTTAGAGAAAAATATTAAATATATGATAATATGGATCTCAATAAATTACATCGAATATATTTCTTAATTTTTTTAAATTATATTATGAAAATATTAACAATATTTAATGTATGTTTTATGATATTATATATTAATTTATTAATATTAGATATTTAAAATCTTCACATTTTATTTGTATTCACATTTGATCATGTAACATATTGTGAAAAAATTTAAAATCAAATACAACTGGTTTAATATGAACCTAACAAATAATATTTTGGCACGTCATCAGTGTAAGGTGATGTGGCATTCTAAAATTGCTTAAAACTATGTGTAAAATAAGGGACACATAAATATCTACAAATAAAACATAATCACACAAAATCAAAGATTAATCTATGGTTCATATGTTGCCACATATCCTAATCTAATGGTTGAAATAATTGTGATGATGTGGCACGAGTTGTGATGAGGTGGCATGAGGAGATTACATAAAAATGGGTCCAAAATAAGGGAGTTGGTAAATCATGATTGTTGGTTCAAGTTTTATTGACATCAACGCATGAAGAACAAAGAGTATTCTCCATTTATTCAAAAAAAAAAATTTCACAGTCATATTCTGCTGAAAATATGTTGATATAACACTCGTATAAAATAAATATTAAAATAATTAGTTATTTCAGGAGAGTATTCGACCCAGAATACTCAAAATATTTTAAAAACATCCGCACGTATGTAACATATAACATAGATTGTTACTCTTCAAAAATATGGTCAAGAAAAACAAAGGGCATGTTTGATTTAAGAGATTTTAGAATACATGCATTATGAATATCATATCCATTTGTTTGATAATCCACATAAGTTATTTTGATTCTTACTACAACATTCACAATTTTAATGTCCAAAGTGTTTTCTTCTCTTGCAGTTTGTACTTATCCAAATTTTCTTCGTAAATGTTAAAAAAAATAATGAGAATGAAACCACCATTTTAATTAATTTATTTATTTTCGATAATATAATGCCAGAGGATTCTTTTATTTATTTTAAAAATAGAAAAAAACCCACTTTTAGAAAAGAAGTTTATTTATTTACTTATTTATGTAGGTTGAGTGGCAACAAAGTCCACCAACGCCCAATCACAATTCATAACACACTTCTCTATCTCCTCCTCCCCATTTCTCTTTCTTCCGATCTCCTCTCTCTCGTCTACTACCTTCGAAATTACAAATATCACGACCGAGAAAGAGAGAAGAGAGATACGTGGGTTCCTAAGGCAGAGGCTGAAGAAGACGAAGCTTCACCTAAAAGCTTGATATATATTGAGTGCTCCGTCTTATTCTTCTCCCACTTTGTTCGTGCCGTATCAGTATCACAGTGTCAGTTTTACTATTACAGATTCTCTACTTTTGTTCATAATTAAGTCTCGTATAGATCTGATTCCCGTGTCACTATTGTAGAATCCTCCTTCCTCTTCGTGCTTATCTTCAATTCCTTTCTTTTCTGCCAATTTACATACATACCGGTACACACTGTTGAGCTTTACTGTTCCATTGATTTGGACTACGAATTGGGGTTTATATTCTTATTCTCCCAGCTAAATATCGATTCTTGTTGAGTTGCACCGAGTATTCTCTACCATCTCTTTGGAAAAAATTGTTTTGGGGGGGAATCAAAATCGGAGATGACGAGGGATGTATGTATGCAAGTGCTTCCTCCATTAAACCATCACTATGCGAGCAATACTTGGCATGTGAATCCAAAATCAGGAATTACCAATTGGACGAAAGAAGATAACAAGCGGTTCGAGGACGCCTTGGCTTGTTACGACGGAGACGGACCTGACAAGTGGCAGAAGGTGGCGGACGCGATACCTGGCAAGACGGTGAGAGAAGTAATGGCCCATTATAGTGATTTGGAGGCTGATGTTTGTCGCATCGAAGCTGGTCTCGTTCACTATTCTGGTTATAATCCTTCTCTTTTCATGTTCGATTTGGAGAGTAATAGCCATGCTCACGCTATTCAAGGAATCAAATTCGCTTATTCTTCTCCCGGTGGAAAGAAGCCTCCTTTAGGCGGTCTTATTAAAAACGCGTCCGATCAAGAGAGGAAGAAAGGTGTCCCTTGGACCCAAGAAGAACATAGGTAATTAATTAATATATTTTTGTTTCTATTTGATTTTTAAAAAAAATCGGATTGAATTGGTAATTGATCGATTGATTGTAGGTTATTTCTTTTGGGTTTGAAGAAATATGGAAAAGGGGATTGGAGAAATATATCGAGAAACTACGTGATAACAAGGACGCCAACACAAGTGGCGAGTCATGCGCAAAAATATTTCAAAAGACTGAATTCAGATAACAAGGAGAAGAGAAGGCCGAGTATTCATGACATAACGACAAATAATTTGCCAGATGGGAGACCTTGCTTACAATCTCAGCAATCTATCGATTCTACTTCGTTACAATCCACGATATTTTCATCGATGGTTGATTCCAAGGCAAAAATCGATACAAAATACTTCATCAATTCATCGTGTCATGGTAATTTGTTCGTGCAATCCTAGTCTGTGTGGCGTGTGCTAGTTAGCATAAATTCTTAATTGGAACTTTTCAGCATGTACAAGTGAGTTTTCATTATGTGTGGTATCAATTAGATTTGGTCATTGAAAATTAAAAAGGCAGGTTGGATGGTTTTGTTATAAATTATTCTTGGCAATAATTAATTGTAAGCACGCATAGACCCATGTTCGGATTCTCCTTAATTTTGTAGATTAAATCGTATTCCTAATTTAAAACTTCTTAAAGTTAATTAGTAATTAAAATAACATGCGTGTTTATAACTGTTCTTGGTGGAAATATGGATAATGGTTAGGCCACTTTGAAAGAAAAAAAGGTTTTGATTGAAGATGATTGGAATTCCACTGAGCTTTGCATCTGTGGTGGCTTGTTTGTGAAGGAAGGTATCTGTGGTGGACCTGAAAGCCTAAGATCCATCCTATTTTTGCATTGTATTTCTCAATTTGGTGATTATGATTCCTTTATTTCTCTTTTCTCTTTTTATTTAAAGATGCCACACTATTCTTTTGATAATGGCTAGTCTAACTAAGGCCTCTCTTGTTTGCATAAATATGAAGTGTTTAAAGTTTGTAGTTGATTGAATAATTAAGGTTCTCTGCTAAGCAGTTTGTACCGGTACACTGGAATTCTGCTATTAACATACGAGTAATCAGATTTTTTTTTTCTGAATTTACATGTGGCGATCAGTGATTGGATGAATATCAGAGCCGGCCGGGCATGGCAGGCCTCTATTTTATGAGAAGTTTGTTATAAAGAAAGATATTTTGTAACAGTCGTAGTCATGGTGTTCGATAAAATGTCTAAGAAAATAATGTAATCTTCATGTGGTTTTAATTCACACAACATGCTTTTAAATGAAACAAGGTTTTTCTCATGAAGAGTTCATTTGTAAAGAAATGAATTTTCATAGATTGTAACTGTGGTGTTTGACAAAATGTGTAATAGGAGACGCAAGAAATTTATGTTTTGAGAAATAAAATCATAGGCCGTAGCCGTTATGTTTGATAAAATATCTACGATGAGATAAAAAGTCTAATTTATGTATAGAGAAATGAAATTTTTTACATAATATAGACTATAGTCATGGTGTTCGATAAAGTATGTAAGATGCAATGTAAGTCTGATTTATGAAGATTCCTGTACAAAGAAAGACTTTTCACAGGCTGTAGAATGGTGTGTTCGACAAAATGCCTAAAATGAATTCAACGACTCGTGACAATATTCGCCGCGGGCCTTCAAAACCATAAGATCGTGCTTGATTGTCACGTCCCAATTCAAGATGAATTTGGAAAATAAAATAAGGTTCGTATCATTACAAATAAATTTTGGCCTAAATTAACTTTCTATACTGAAATTTAAATTAAACTTCTAAAATTTCCAAAAAGAAAAAGAAAATACCCTTTGGTATGTATGTACAAGAAACAATTGTTCTTGTTGTATCATCAATTGTTATGGGGAAAAAGGCTGAGCCTCAATTCAATGGAAATTGGAATGGAATCTAGTGATAATGGGCAATGCAGATGTGGCAACAATTATGTTGTGAAAGTAGGTTGAGCTGAGGAAAACTAGAAAAAAAGTTAAAAACCCACCTGCTTGCATAGCATAGCACTGTTTTAGTTTTAAAAGCAACCATTTCCCATATTTTCCTTCAAATTGCAGAAAAGAGAAAGTAACATTGTCGCATCCATGTCATCAGTAATCTTAGGCACCAATTATTTATCTAAATTTGAACATTGTATTATGGAATATCAATAAACTTAATATGGTATCATTCTAGATCACTCGATTTAATATCGTATTATTAGTAATCACTAAAATTTAAATAGCGTGTTATCGCAAGTTATTCATGTTTTGTAATCGCACGGGAAATGCACAAGCTTCGTGTATTTGTTTTCAAAAAAAGAAATCCTAAAATAGTAAATTGATTACGCCATGTTATCGTATCGTCAATAAATAACGAAAAAACTTAAGAAAATAAATTAACTCTTGACAAAATAAAAAATCAATAAAATATTTGATCAAAAGGAAAAAATAAACCAACCTATTATTAAAATTGAACTATAATACCAATCAAATATCTATTGTAACAATACTTTTTTCGATGAAAAAAGATTTCACTTTATTCCTTATTTCACTCTATTTTTCTGTTTGGTTTTTTATTATTCCACTCAAACTAACTATTACTTGACCTGACTCAACTGTATTTTCCAACTTCTAGCAATAAAAAAAAAAGTGAAATCCTTTTTTTCTTTGCTAGTTCTAAAACAGACTTGCCATTCCTTCCAAGCAACCTGTCAACTTAAATTTTTCCAGATACAAACAAACTATAAAAGAAAAATCAAAACTGAAAGGAGTACATTGTTCCGATAATAAAAGAAACCACGTCAAGTATCAAGAGTGCTAAACACTTCTACAAATGGAAAATACATTCTCTAGAATAAATAAACAAAAAGAAAATATTACAACACTCGACAAGTCACGAAATGCACCAAAATTCAAGGTTAACCTAATTACATAAACATATGGTGCCACCAATACCGTACCATGTCACGATTATTCACGTCCCAATGACACATACTCAACCTCGTGTATCCGATCAGGCAGGATACAGAGGAATTACATACTGAGGACAATCAGTACGTTTTCCAGCAAGGGAATAATATGCGAGAATCTGAGCCTTAGTTTCCAAAGCATTTTCTCGATCTTCTTCTCTCTCGAAACTAGGAGGAATGAACTCGACGTTCCAAAACGGCCGTGCCATCAGCACGAGGTCGCTCCCATTAGGAGTCGCCCTGTAACCTTGCACCCATATATATCTCAACGAAGGAAGCCTCAACACTGCATTTGCAATCGCACGTTCGCTGAAACGACAGCTCCTCAATTCCAGTTTCTGCAAATTGGGACAACCTTTCGAGAAATTCATCAGTCCGGCATCCGACTCTCCTACGTTCCCCAAAAGCATGTATTTTACACTCACGCTTTGTTCTCCGATATACCGGAGGCCGACGTCCGATAGTCCTCCGGGTCGGAGATACAGAGAAAATCTACTGAGTTTTCCGCAACCGGCTAGCAAGACGCGGACGCCGTTATCGAGGGGCAAATCGGTAATTGTTTCGTCTCTGTCGAGCAAGACGATACGGAAATCTAAGAGGTTTTTGAGGAATTGGCCGACGGCTTCGAGAGCTGCGTTTGTGATGTCGTAAACGTGAATTGCTAAGTATTCTAGCTCGGGACAGCCTTGAGCGAGGCTGATTAGACCGAGTTGGGTAACTCGAGGATGGTCGTCATCGTTGCCTATTTGATCGTCGTCGTCTCCTCTTTCTACCCTTATTCTCTTCAATTTCTTGCATGTTTGTGCTACCACTTGTAACCCCACGTCTCCCACCACATCCATCACCTGTTAAATTATCAAATTAAAAAAATCAAATCAGTAAATAAACAAAAAAATTTAAATAATAAAATAAAGAGATACATACCTCAAGAACTTCGAGATTAGGGCAGAGAGGGATGAGCTGGCAATGATCTTCGGTGGTAAGGAAAAGGGCTAATTGCAAGTCGAGTTTTGTCAAAAGCGAAGCATAAGGGAATATAACATGAATCACTTCGGAACCCATAAGCATGAGGCTTAGGCCACGCAAAGAAGGTGGGAAGTAAAAGTTATTATACTTGTCGATTTCGTTTTCCGTGCCATCTTTGTCGTCGAATGACCCGCCCCCAAATTCTTGTAATGAATTTGCGGTATGAAAAAAGGCGACGAGATCGGAGATGTCTCTCTCGCTCAACCTTAGAGAGGTTAACGATTTGTTGGTTTTGGCGAGTAATTCGAGATCTGTTGCACGGACTTTCAATTCGGTTAAATAGAAGTTGAGTGTTTCTAAACAAGTGTTGTTGACTGCGAGTTCGTGGAGCCAATCGCCGCTTTTATCCTCGATTGCACTGTCTTCCATGAAAAGGGTCACTAGTTTCCTGCGTTTTAATTACATGCAATTACTGAAAAAAAAAACAAGGAGAAACAAATTTTAGGAAAGAATAGGAGAAAAGGGGAAGAGAAGTACTTGCAAGAGCGGGCAATTGAAGTGAGTGCGTCGGTAGAGAAGCCATTACAGCGGTCGAGCTTAAGGCAAACCATCATGTGACCCTTTGCTCCGACGAGAACAGCGACATCCTGATCGGTAACCACCATTCTTCTCAGGTGGAGAGATCGAAGAAACTCAAAGGAATCTGCAATTTCATTAACCCAGGGAGTAGCATAACCACCCCAATCCTCAGGGATAAGATTAAACATGGTGGCACGAGGTTTAGCCTTAATTTTGAGAGATTCAAGACAGAGGAAACGCCTCCTGAGTCGGTCAGGGGTGGTGGAGTAGGAGATAGCGATGGTGACGTGTTTACGGGTGAGGGCATCAACCCGATACCAATTACGGCAGACGAGGGACACGGCCTCGCGATCTCTGGATTCGTCGATGTAGCCCAGTACCAGACCCAAAGCCACGTCCGGTATGCCGAAGCTCAGTATCCGGTTAAGCACTCCTCTCTGCTTCTGATTCTGCATCGAGCTATTCAATTACAACCCAAAATAGATAGCTTTCTGCTTAAGCCATCCAAGCTCGAGGAGTGAAAAAAGAATCAAGCTTCAATCAACCCAAAACCAGCAGATCCATCCACCATCGACGGTGAGAGGAAGAGAGAAGAAGAACAAGAAGCAGCCGCATAAGTGAGAGATGCTTCAATTCAAGCCACTTGTATACAAGGATTATGTGTTAAGTTGTAGGACCCACATGGCTGTGAGTGAAGGTTATCAACGGTCGGATTTGCATGGTGTGATCCAATCCAACGAAGGATATGGATTTGGGCAAAAATACTAAAATTAATGGATGCGAAATGATTATGACAAGATAATATATGAGGTTGGTTATACAATTCCGATTAAACAAAAATTGTGGGGCCCATATTTGAATTCCGATTATGATCACTCCAAAAGTCCAAATTTTTTTTATGTGATACTCATGGTGATTAAAAAAAAATGTTACATCTACCGAAATAAACTACAAATTTAATTCCGATTGCACTCCTAAGAAAATACTATTGTGGGGCCCATATTGAATTATTTCCATTAATATTATTTCGGTAACAATTCTGTGATTTACTTCTGTACATGTATCATTTCTGTACATGTCCAGAAGTGATTGGATTGGATCCAACCGAAGTGATTGGTACTTTTAATTGACGATTAATTGAGATATTAAAATTAATTTCGTGTCAATTTACATTTAATTAGGATATTAATTATTTCAATTAATTATTATTGATTGTCATCTCAAAGGCATTGAACTGATATTTAAGGGCACCATATATAGGAGTGTCAACTATTCGGATATGGTCAGTGGTTATTTATACCAGATTCATATTCATATTTTTTTAAATCCGGATCCGGATATAGAACTATTTGGATCCGATCATCCGAATATGGTTCGACTCAAATATTATCAGATATGAATACATATCATACTCGAATATTAAAATGAATACTATGATGCATAAATTAATATAATATTATTTATTAAATTAAGTCTTGATTATTTTGTAATTTTAAAATAAATAAATATATTAAAATATATATTAAATTATAAATTAATATAAAAACAGAAATGATACAGACCACACTTTTTTCCCAAGAATTGACCACGAATTGCCACGTGGCAGCCATCTATTGGCTGCAGCTAAAGTGGTGGAAAGCTGCAGCCAATATCTGGCTGCTGTTGTTTAATTTAGACCTAGAGGGGGGTGAATAGGAAGTCCTAAGGTCCAATTTTCGCGGTAATGGAATACAATTACAATTTGGTGCGGAAGCGTAAATAAATTAGAGGAAGAATACAATACCAAAACAAATAACACAAGATATTTGTTTACGGAGTTCGGTAGGTGGTTGCTTTGTAGCTTTAACTCACCGTCTACTCGCTCAATCGACCGACTCGATTGATTGCAAGTACCTACGTCTCCGGGGTTGCCTTGCGCCTTTTCGGCTTTCGATTGAATACCCAAATCAAGCAATTACAAGTTTTGCATAGATCGATTTACACGCTTCTATCGATCTATGGCGGGCTTTACAATCTTTGCACTAGCCTATTACAATTGTCTAATACGAACTACACGTGATCGGTCACGCAAGTGGGGAATCGTATTTTATGGAATGAAAAGGGATCTAATAATCTCTAAGAATGTTTAGAAGATTAAGCTCAAGATTTAAAGCTAGGATTTCTCTCTTTTGATTGGGAAAATATATTGGTTGAGATGATAAGAGAGAATGAGGGAAGGGTTCTATTTATAGAACACATAGACCCTTCCCTTAATATGCTTTTTCTGCATAGTCCGTTATAACTGACCTGAGGTCCGTTATAACGGACTCAAAGTCAAACTAGCCGTTACAGGCAATATATTCGAAAATTCCATAGTCCGTTATAACTGAGTTTAGGTCCGTTATAACCGACCTACTCCGTTACAACGGAGTTTAAGTCCGTTATAACCGACATTGTACTGTGATCAGATTTATTCTATAGTCCGTTATAACTGAGTTTAGGTCCGTTATAACCGACATCTTACTGTGACTTCACTTCAGATTTATTCTATGGTTCCGTTATAACTGAGACTCTTCCGTTATAACGGTTAGTATATGTCCGTTACAACGGATTGGTGATTCCGTTACAACGGATGATTGGTTATTCTGAAGTGAGTTCACAAGTCCGTTATAACCGAGTGTAGGTCCGTTATAACTGACATGAGGTCCGTTATAACGGACATGCTCTTATTAACACGGTTACTGTAAGTCCGTTATAACTGACCTGAGTTCCGTTATAACTGACAGGATGTCCGTTACAACGGACATGTAGTCCGTTATAACGGACATGCTCTTTTTAACAGTATTTATGTATGTCCGTTATAACTGACCTGAGGTCCGTTATAACCGACATGCTTCTGAAAATCTGTTTTGTTATTTCATCATTTTAATGGATTTCGAATATATTTCTTTGACTAATCTTGAGCTTAATAATACATAAACAAGTTTAGGGATACCTATAAGTTGTTTTGGTGATTTATGTGATACCCCAACTTGCGGAATCTTCGATGTCTTGATGTCTTCACTTGATCATGCGTTTTCGTGCCATCGTTTCTTCACCGTCTTGACTTCCGACGTCTTGATTCTTCTTTTGATCCTTTTGTGGGTTACGTATTCTATTTCTATAAATGTCACTCGCACATATAGATTAGTGATATCGACATTATTTTGAGATAATCAAACCCTAGGAAATTTGAACCAACAGCTGCCACGTGGCAATTCGTGGTCAATTCGTGGGAAAAATGTGTGGTCTGTATCATTACTCATATAAAAATGAGAGGATAAAGAAAATAAACTTGGAGAAGACAAAACTAATAGTTTGTAGTTTTTTTATTGAAAAATGAAATAGAGTTATTTTCTATTGAGTATTATTATGAATGGAAATATAGTTATTATTTATTGGGTGTTTACTATGAATTTGTTGGGGAATATTCCCGGCCCCGGGCCCGCGCAGCGGATATGTAGGCCCGGTCCGATTCCCCAATTCCCGAGATCACGCCACGACTTCGAGGGTACGATGCAAATAGAAGGTTAGATCCATACCAGTTCCAAATTGATGGAACACGAAGGGTTGATCGCTGCCTCCTATTCCTTCGGTCACGTTGGTGACTTTACGCGCGTCCCATACCGTGCGTCCTTCACCGTTCGTTCCCGTTCTTCGATCCTTCGGTTCGATCACAACGGAGAGCCCCAAGTGTTGCTCCTCCACACGTATCCACCTTGAGTCGGAAGACGCCGGACACGGATACACCTGCCTAGACGATGTATCGATGCACTTGCTTGATCTCGATCGATTCTCTATTAATCTCTCTTCGTGCCTTTTCACTCACAAAAGATCAAATCTGAATTTGCTCTTTTCTTGTGTCTTGGGCAGAATATTGCTTTGAATTACTTCTGAATTCCTTAGTGAAGATGAGAGAGAAAATCCTATTTATACCTAATAGGATAAGGATTAGCCAAAAGGCATGTATATCCAATATACACCCTTTCACACAGAAAACTGTATGAACCTGTTCAGTATTCTGTCCAGACGAAATTGATAAATATCTCTGACAGAAAATCAACCAACACGACAGTTGTAGATAATCTTATTATCTACTCAACCCAATTTGGCCCAGCCCAATTGGAGTTCGTATGCAAAAGTTATGACTGTTTTACTAACTGTATGTCATACTGTTGCACCCTTTCGGTATTTCACAGAAACGGCACTTATACTTCGTTCATATGAACTATATTTCTATATGAAGGTTGTAGATAATCTCATTATCTATCTAACCCAATTTGAACCATTCTAATTGGATTTTCCCACTGAAAGTTATGGCCACGAATGTACGACTACATTCGTTTATCCTTGTGTACACTTTTACGGTTGATCCGAAACTGTATTTCTTTCAGTCTCCCACTCAATTTCAGATCTACCTAAAAGGTACTCATGCATATCCAATACGCACGATTTTAGAGAATATAGCTCGCGTATCAAATACCAAGCTATGCACATCCAATGTGCCGATTTTATGATCAAGCCCGACTTAGTACGACTCGTTGTGTGACCATGTAGGTTCGACTTAACGATGGCAGTAGGTTGTTTCCAATGCCTACAAGCTCATGAGCGGGATCTAGTCACTCCATCATAGCTACCCATGTTAAACGAAAAATGATTGTGATCATTGTGCCTATCTCGAATAGCGGTTACTAGTTCTCTTGTTTACGATATCCGTTAATCAAAAGGCACGGTAATAGTCATCCTTATAATTTGATTAACTATACTTATTCCCCGATTCCGAGTTGAGTTAACAAATTTCAATCGATATTAACCATTAATATCATTGACTGTGGCCACAGTTTTCGTTAATCGACTCATCGAGCGGCGCCTAAGAGATATCTCTTCCTTTCGGAATAAACAATTCCTATCTTGGAGACTCACATTAAATTCCGTGTTTCGGACAATACCCAATGATGACCCTTTTAACTCCCTGTTACGGTGAGCGTAAGATCATATCAAAGCATTGTGTTACGCACGTAACGCAATCAATGATCCCCTCAAGTATGAAGAATCTAAAACCCCATCCGTCGCAAGTCCATCTATAATGACTAAACCATGTCATGGTCTCGCGGCTTCGGTCATATCCAATATATGTAACCTAACATATATCTACGTTCCCGATTCGACAAACTTCTTTGTCCCATGATTAGCAAAACATAATCATCTCCTCGGCAAACGTACTAGTGTACGCGTTCAGTCTATTATCCAATAATAGAAATGCTTCTCTCTTAAGCAAGCTGATTCGCGACTAGGGATGTTTAGAAATGACACTTTAAGTGTGACGGTTTCGCTGCACATGGTCCTCAACCATGTCGACGTCCACACAAGTTCAAATCAAGGTTCATGTAACAATCATATTACACAACCCAGCACACCGTTTTCATATAAGATAGATGCAAAATGAAAAATTTTAAAATTCTGAAATTGCATTACTATAAGATAAGTTTGGGGTGATACAACGTTTACTAATCTATTAGACTAATCTCGTCCTACGAAACTATCGTTTTAGATAACTAACTACTCTCTTCCTCCTCTAGGTATCTCAAACCTATAGCTTTCGCATGATAATCGTGCTTAGCTTGCGAGAGTGGCTTAGTAAACGGGTCCGCAACATTCCTGTCAGTATCAATCTTCTCAATGATCACATCCTTCCTTTGCAAAATCTCACGGATCAAGTGAAATTTTCTGAGTATGTGCTTGGAGCGGTGATGTGCCCTCGGTTCCTTGGACTGTGCTATTGCGCCAGTATTGTCGCAATACACAACTACAGGTTCCGAGATGCTCGGGACTACACCAAGCTCCGACACAAACTTTTTGATCCAAACCGCCTCCTTTGCCGCTTCGGAAGCCGCAATATACTCCGATTCAGTTGTAGAGTCTGCTATCGTGGGTTGTTTGGAACTTTTCCAAACTACCGCTCCACCATTTAGACAAAACACGTATCCGCTTTGTGATCGAAAGTCATCGACACATGTTTGAAAACTGGCGTCGGTATATCCATTGATGACCAACCCGGATGTCTTTCCACCATAAATTAGAAATTGATCCTTAGTTCTTCGTAAGTACTTAAGGATGTTCTTAACCGCGATCCAATGCATATCCCCTGGATTAGATTGGTAACGCGAAACGACGCTCAATGCATACGACACATCGGGGCGCGTACAAATCATGGCATACATAATTGATCCAACCGCCGAAGCGTATGGAACAATACTCATCGCATTCTTATCTTCGCTCGATGTCGGACATTGAGCTTTAGAATACGATATGCCACTCGACATTGGAAGAAGTCCTTTCTTCGAATTTTGCATTGAAAACTGTTTCAACACTTTGTCGATGTACGTGCTTTGACTCAAGCCGAGTAACTTCTTGGATCTGTCTCTATAAATCCTCACGCCTAATATATAGGCGGCCTCGCCCAAATCTTTCATAGCGAAACGAGTATTTAAATACTTCTTCACATCCGTAAGCATCGGAATGTCGTTTCCTATGATCAAGATGTCGTCTACATATAGTACAAGAAATACTACGCGGCTCCCACTAACATTCTTGTATACACAAGGTTCTTCTACGTTTTTCACGAAATTATATTCTCGTATAACTTCATCGAAACGTATGTTCCAACTCCGAGAAGCTTGCTTCAATCCATAAATGGATCGTTGCAACTTGCACACTTTATTCGGACTCTTCGAATCGACAAAACCCTCGGGCTGTGTCATGTACACATCCTCTTCTAAGTTCCCGTTAAGGAATGCGGTTTTGACATCCATTTGCCAAATCTCGTAGTCATAATACGCAGAGATAGCAAGTAAGATCCGTATGGATTTAAGCATAGCTACTGGGGAAAATGTTTCTTCATAGTCGACACCATGAATTTGTTTGAAACCTTTCGCCACAAGCCGTGCTTTATAAGTGTTCACATTCCCATCCATGTCGGTCTTCTTCTTGAAAACCCACTTACATCCCACTGGTTTAACCCCGGGAGGTGGATCAATCAAGTTCCAAACTTGATTATCGTACATGGATTGAATCTCGGATTTCATGGCAGTTTGCCACTTATCGGAATCCTCGCTTTTCATAGCCTCGCGATAAGATGTCGGTTCATCATCTATGAATTCGACTTCATCGTCATTTGCCACGATAAAACCATATCGTATAGGCTCTTGACGAATCCTACCCGATCTACGAATTGCGCCTTGTGCACTTGACTCCGGATCCTCAACATTTGAGGAAACCGGATCAACGTTCATCGGTTCAACGTTTGTTTGCGGTTCTCGAATTTCTTCGAGATCTATTTCATATCCATCCATTCTTTTAGATATAAATTCCTCCTCTAAGAAGGTACCTCCACGAGCAACAAACACTTTGTTCTCGTATGGATGATAGAAATAATATCCCTTTGTTTGCTTGGGATAACCTACAAATAAACATTTTTCAGATTTGGGATCGAGTTTATCCGCGATTAATCTGCGGACATAAGCTTCACATCCCCAAATCTTAACGTAAGACAATTTCGGAACTTTTCCGGTCCATATCTCATATGGTGTCTTAGGTACCGATTTAGAAGGTATGCGGTTTAATAAGTAAGCCGCTGTCTCTAGGGCATATCCCCAAAACGATTTTGGAAGGGAAGTTTGACTCATCATGGATCGAACCATGTCCAACAAGGTTCGATTCCTCCTCTCGGACACGCCATTCCATTGTGGCGTTCCTGCCGGAGTCCATTGTGGAACTATTCCACAATCTTTTAGATGATCTTCAAACTTATAGCTCAAATATTCGCCACCTCGATCCGATCGAATGGCTTTAATTTTCTTGCCAAGCTGATTTTCAACTTCGTTTTGAAACTCTTTGAACTTTTCAAAGGTCTCCGCTTTCGTACGCATCAAATAAATATATTCATATCTACTATGATCGTCCGTAAACGTAACAAAGTATCGATAGCCTCCTCTTGCCTCGATGCTCATCGGTCCACACACATCGGAATGTATGAGTTCCAATAGATCGTTGGACCGCTCTCCGACCTTGGAGAACGGCGCCTTAGTCATCTTGCCAAGCAAACAAGATTCACAATTCCCAAATAAATCCAATTCAAATGAGTCTAGCATTCCATCTTTATGGAGTCTAGCAATGCGTTTCTCATTCACATGACCGAGACGACAATGCCAAAAGAAAGTCCGATTATCAACTTTAGGTTTAATCCTTTTTGCATTAACGTTATATATGGACTTATTATTTCCGTGATCGAAATCCAACACATAAAGACCATTTTCTAACAGAACATTTCCATAGATAATAGAATCCTTACATATCGAAAACTCATTATTCCTAATAACGAATTCATAGCCATCATTGGCCAGTTTCGACACACTTATTATGTTCTTACATAATGTCGGTACATAATAACAATTATTTAGTACTAAAATAAGTCCACTAGGTAAAGTCAAATTAACTACTCCTACGGCAAACGCAGCAACTCTTGCTCCATTCCCGACGCGTAGATCGACTTCACCCTTTTCCAACCTTCGACTATTTTGAAGAACCTGCATATTTCGACAAATATGAGTCCCACAACCGGTATCCAATACCCAATTAGTCATAGTTGAAATATTAACTTCAATAACGTTAATACCTGAGAGGCCGGTCGCTGAAACCGCCTTGCCCTTCTTCACCTCCTCGAGGTAAGACTTGCAATCGCGCTTCCAATGTCCAGCCTTGTGACAATGAAAGCACGTCTCATCCTTGGATTTCTCCTTTCCCCTTTTATTCGGCTTCGAACGTTTCTTAGCCGAACCGCCCTTGGACTTTGATCTCTTACGATCCTTATTCTGAATTGTGAGAACATTTCCGGCAACTCTTGCCCTGTTCTCTCCGGACGACTTTAACGTCTCCGATTCAAAATTCTTGAGCATTCCGTGAAGCTCAGGGATCGTCTTATCCATCGAATGCATGTGATAGTTAGTCACGAACGGAGAAAACATTGGAGGAAGTGCACGCAAGATCAAATCTTGTTGCATAATCTTCGACAATTTCTCTCCTAGCTTCTCAAGACGGTCTATGAGAGCTTGCACCTTCAAAACGTGAGAGCTAACCGAAGACCCCGAAGGCATCTTGCAGTTTACCAACTCTTTGAGCGTACTGAACCGTTCAATACGCTCCTGCTCTTGGAACATTTCCTTGAGCACAACGTCTATGATGTGCGCATCCGAGTCCTCAAACTGCTTTTGAAGACTAGCGTCCATACATGCCAACATGAGGCACGTAACATCATTTGAGTCCTTCTTAAGTTTCTCAAACGCGGCCTTTTCTTCGGCCGTAGCATCGGGGCCCGGTTCCACTAGTTCCGTATCCAATACGTGACTCTTGCCCTCTTGCCTGAGAACTATTCTCAGGTTTCGGTGCCAGTCAAAGTAGTTCCGACCCACTAGCTTATCCTTTTCTAAAGTCGATCTAATCGACATGGTGTTGGTGTTACTAGAAGACATGATCTACAAATGAAGTGAAAGATTGATTACTAACGTTGCGTACTTATCTTATAGGGCTTATATGATGATTATATGATAGTGTTATTTTATCGAATCGATAACCCTCATACCGATACGGGACTCCAAGTCCATAACACTCAAGACCCATATTTTACGATCCTCCCATAAGTGACTATGGCCGACAAATGAGATCTCGATATTTTAGGTAGGATTAAATCCAATCGTATCCAATACGACTCTTGAACCTTTATAGGATTTCGGTGATGGATCGTATCCAATACAATCCCAGTTCCGTGTGTGCATCCTATCTATGCCCCGAACTCCAATCGGATTGGCTTGGACGGTTAAGTCATAACCATATCCATCGTATCGTTCAATTGAACTACTCACGTGCCCGACTATGGCCTGAAACCACGTGAGTCCCCAATTAACGCTTACCACCCGCACCAATATATATAATAGTACGTGCCCGACTATGGCCTGAAACCACGCACTATGTCATATCAATCTCGATGGTTGTGGATATGGAAGGCATTTCCATGACTTAAATATTATGTGGGATCATGCCATTGCATGTTTCTAAATCCGTGACATAATCCAATTATATCACTATCACAAGATTTTCATAAATGCATATGTATTTATTTGGGAGTCTAATTATTCTAAATAATTATCTAATTATATGCTAGTATGATTGATGCCGATCAAATCGATATAAAGAACTCAAAATTCCAAGTTGTGTAGCCAAAGTTATCACGAAAACAAAATCAGCAACCAGAAACCAGTCCGTTGTAACGCAACATAGTCCGTTACAACGGACCTCCAGTATACTTGGCACTCACGTTGGTGACTTTACGCGCGTCCCACACCGTGCGTCCTTCACCGTTCGTTCCCGTTCTTCGATCCTTCGGTTCGATCACAACGGAGAGCCCCAAGTGTTGCTCCTCCACATGTATCCACCTTGAGTCGGAAGACGCCGGACACGGATACACCTGCCTAGACGATGTATCGATGCACTTGCTTGATCTCGATCGATTCTCTATTAATCTCTCTTCGTGCCTTTTCACTCACAAAAGATCAAATCTGAATTTGCTCTTTTCTTGTGTCTTGGGCAGAATATTGCTTTGAATTACTTCTGAATTCCTTAGTGAAGATGAGAGAGAAAATCCTATTTATACCTAATAGGATAAGGATTAGCCAAAATGCATGTATATCCAATATACACCCTTTCACACAGAAAACTGTATGAACATGTTCAGTATTCTGTCCAGACGAAATTGATAAATTTCTCTGACAGAAAATCAACCAACACGAAAGTTGTCGATAATCTTATTATCTACTCAACCCAATTTGTCCCAGCCCAATTGGAGTTCGTATGCAAAAGTTATGACTGTTTTACTAAATGTATGTCATACTGTTGCACCCTTTCGGTATTTCACAGAAACGACACTTATACTTCGTTCATATGAAATATATTTCTATATGAAGGTTGTAGATAATCTCATTATCTATCTAACCCAATTTGAACCATTCTAATTGGATTTTCCCACTGAAAGTTATGGCCACGAATGTACGACTACATTCGTTTATCCTTGTGTACACTTTTACGGTTGATCCGAAACTGTATTTCTTTCAGAATTGAACTAAATATATTGCCTATTAGATATTACTATGAACAGAAATATAATTATTGTTTATTGGGTATTACTATGAATGAGATAATGATTTCGGCAAAACAGATACCCATTTACAAATTTTATTCGGGTCCAAATCTGAATCCGACTAAAGATTGAACTCCTAAATCCATATCCAAATATGTAAAACCAAATACGGTTATGATCCGAATCCGATCGGTTCCGAATATTTTTTCGAATTTGGTTATTTTTCGAACCCGAATTCGGTTCTGAGAATATCCGACCGATTGACATCCCTAACCATGAATTATTTCATATTTGCATGTGACCCATAGATTAATTTTTCGATTTCGATAAAGAAGTGATTGGGTCACCCAGTATGGGTTGGAAATTCGAAAAATAATTCGACAATTGAAATATTTCAAAACTAACCAGGAAGTTGTTTTAGAAACTCCGTGACAATTGAAATAATTCGACAATTAATCTATAAACTAGCTTGGACGCAGTGATGGAGCCAGGCTGGTTTTATAGGGGTCGGGATCGAACTTAACAGGGGAGGTCGAACTTACAAAAAAAAAAATGTTGCATTAGGAGTTCAAACTTGAGACATCTCAACTACTAAACATAGGTTTTACCACAAAACTACTCAACTCTTTGTGAAATATACAGAATTTATTATAATTATTACTTTTTGAATAAAGAAAACTATTTTCTTCAATAAATATTTTTTCGGTTTCAGTTTCATGGCCGGGCCGGGCCTCCCCCCCCCCCCCCCCCCCCCCCCCCCCCGGATCCGACTTTACTTGGACAAACATTAATTTCTTAAAAAGTAAAGGTTTTAAATCCAGTTGAAAAATTCAATTCAAAATTTAATATTTGTTGCTAGATTTTACCGTCACATCTTTTATGTTCTAGTTAATATATTTAATTAGCATGATAACTAACACATATCATGCAATTAGCTCTTAATTTAATATATAATTAACATTTATTTGAATTCATAAATTTGAATCAATATTAATTAATTTTTAGTGGTGTGTTTTTAATTATCATGTTAACTTAATGTGTTAATTCAAATATAAAGAATGCCGTGGGTAAATTTTGGAGCAAAATAATTTTTTTCTTTTTCTATACCATAGGCTTCTGTAAATAGTAAATACCATAGGTTTCTCTGCATGCAAAATGAAAAAGGAGAGGGTTTTTACTCTGCTCCTACATTTACTCATTGTATTCTTTATATTTGAACTAATACATTTAATTTACATGAAAATTAAAATTAAAAATATTTAATATTTATTCAAATTTATGAATTCAAACAAATATTAATTATTGGAAACTTGCCGAAGACTATATGGAGATGGCTGGAGGGACGATAGAGACGATTTGTTCAGTGGTAGGAACCGAACAATAAGGTCGAAGGGACTGGGAAAGGTTCTACCTCGCTTCCACAAGAGCCTTATTTCCGTGCACGAGCAGGAACAAAAGGCATATGTACAAAGAGATCCCCTGTTTTGCGCAGCAAAAACTTCGCAAGGTCGGGATGGGGATGAGATTCGTCAAGCTAGGGCAAACAAAGCCGGTCCTTTTTCCTTCTTGAAGAGATCTTTTTGAAGTGGAATCAAAAGGTTGGGAGTGATTGTCTTAGTTCAACGGGAATGGATGGGATGAGACAAAATAGTAGAACAGTTGTCAATCGGCATGCGAAAGAAAGCGAGAAGGAACTACCTTTCCAAAAAGAGAATCGCTCAATCTTGGTTCCAGTTTGCATTAATTATGTACTCAATTAATAGATAATTATATGATATGTGTTAGTTATCATGTTAATTAAATATATTAATTTGAACAAAGAGGATGTGATGGTAAAATCGAGAAACTGAAATTTTCTTAACAGTTTTTAAATTGTTGCTTATTTCAGACAAAACTTTATCTAAGATTGTTTATACATCAATTAATTCATCGGATTTTCAAAACCAGATGTTGAATTTTAAAATCCGTTCCGGATTACTTTCGAAATATTTTCAAAATCCGGATTATTTTTCGAATTTCCAATTCAAATTCAAATTGAATCACATCCAAAATGCTTCGAATAAAATTAGTTACAGTTGGACCAGACAAAATGATGATTTGAATGGTACGAGCTGACTATTGTATTTCACAGCAAAATTAGTTACAGTAACAAGATGCTGATGTCCCACAATAACACCAACAAACAATATCATCAACTTGAAACACGGAGATGTAGCCATGTGGATGTGGGTGCAATCAGGTATGAATTATGATTTGGACTGAACTGAACCTGAATTGAAATTAAGTAATGATATTGTTGTGTGTTTAGAATAATTAACCACGTGAACATGTTGGATTTGATGTACACGAATTCTCGAATACTTGTATTCATTTAAAAATTTGCAGTGAGTATATTTTTTGATTTGAAGGATTTTAAATTATGCATTTTGAAATACATGATATGATCAAGATTGACGAGTCAGTGTATTACAAGTGAGTAATTATATGCAACATGCTCTCGCAGTCGGATATTGATCCAACGTTGAATATTGTATTCACACTATAAAATTAGTTTAACTTAATTTAATCCACACCATACACTTCATCATCCCAATCATGTTACGAGAGCATGTTGTGTAGAATTTACTCATTACAAGTTCTTCTTTGTCGGTATAATATTTTTTTCCAAATCGAGTGACAATCAGTTCTAACTAGGATGATAATAATAATAATAATAATAATAATAATAATAATAATAGTAAAAGTCGTGAATGTGGAAATTATGTTTTTATTTTATTTTATTGCAAAATATTATTTTTTTATGATAATAATAATATTATATCAAAATAAATTAGTTTATTTAATATTAATCTCATTGCACTATCAGAACTTATTTATGTATAATCTTGTATGTTTGTTATTATTTTGTGTTATGGTATACATATATGCGTGCGACTGTACAATTATATACGAGATATAATATAATTTTATGAAAAAACATAGTAAAAAATCATATATTATTGTTGCTCACAATAATCCTTCAATATCAAATATAAAAAATGAAGCATATGACATGTATTCAGTGCACAATTAGTTATACGATACTATTATTTTTTTGTTGATCCAAAATACAATGAATACTACACAATATCATATTTAACATTGAAAATAATTAAAAAAATACCATCAAAATTTAATTAAGCAAAAACGTAATTAAAATTATTTAACATCATATGATATTTTTAAATTTACAACTTCAAAAATAACAAAAGTATTGAATATATGTTTATAGATTTAATAAGTGTTTTTTATTGCAATACGTATATTAATATTTATGCTGGATTTTGAAAATTTTAATATTAAAGTTATTTAAATAAAAACACAAATATAATATACTTCGTATTATATAGAATTCTTACCATTACAGTTTTTTTCTAAAAAAAAGCGCCGACTTGAAATGTTCTTTGTTTCAATAGGTGAAGAGAAACTAGGTAACATGGGCACACGACAAAAAGTAGACAATATATTGCACATAATTAGACTCCTAGAATATATCATAATTAATGATTCTATGAATATTTCATAATTAACATTCTATTTTGTACAAGATCAGAAGAACACATTTTGAGTGATTTTTTAGCTTTATATTAGTATGGTTATGTTTTTCATATATATTTTTTCACTTGAGTATCTGAAGAGAAACTATGTTAAAAACTATGCTAAGTAATCAATTCTTACATAATTAAATTTGTAGAATGTATTTTATGTTCTATTACAACAATGACGAAACTTGACAAAATTCATTGAAATTACACTATAATTTTTTTTGAGGAACCAAACAGTAGAATTTACATTATTATTCTGATAAAATATACTTAATCACTCGATATATACATTGTTTAGCGAAAAACCCTCCATTTTCCCCACCAACTCGTGATGCGTCACCCTCACCATTTGGTGATTAACACCCCCAATTAGCAAAGTTAATTGGCAATTAATTCATATTTACTAAAATTTTAATATTTAATAAAGGTCCCTTCCAATTAAAGATTAATTAGGAATATTCAAAAATTAATAAATATGAATTAATCGTTAATTGTTAATTAATAGAGATAATTAGTGGGTTAATCTTCAAACGGTGACTCATCATGAAATTGTGGGGAAATGTGTGTGTGTGTGTGTGGTTGGTTGGGTGTGTGTGTGTGTGTGTTGGTGGTGGCTTACAGTAAATGCTCATATTTTAAGCGGGCATATATGGTGTCCCACAAAAGTGAGATAAAACTTCTCGATGACGTCATCACGTTAATTGAATTAATGGTTAATTGATTTGAAAATTTAATTTTAATAAAATGTGATAAGTACGGACCAATTAACAAACATAAAAATTAAAAAAAAAATTAAGATTATGATAGGTATGGGCCGATTAACACATCCTCGATGATGTCATCGAGGATATTTATCTCACTTTTGTGGAAACAAATATAATTCCCCATATTTTAATGTGCATGCAGAAGGCGAGGGCAATGAATAAGAAAAGATGGCATATATGGTGCCCCAGAAAAATGAGATAAAACTCATCGATGATGTCATCACGTTAACTGGATTAATGGTTAATTGTATTGGAAATTTAATTTTAATAAAATATGATAGGTACGCACCAATTAACAAACAAAAAAATTAATTTTAATTAAGATTATAATATGCACGGACCAATTAACACACTCTCGATGAAGTTATCGAAGATATTTATCTCACTTTTGTGGGGACAAATATAATTTTCCATAAAAAAAAGTTACTTTATTGGCAGGCAAAGAGGTGACGCAGGGACTAAAAGATGTCGATCACATTTCACCAGTGCAAAGAAAAAACAAAATGCTCACATTGGCTCACCCACCATTACTATTTGCATTGTTGCTCACTCTTTAACTCGCTCATTAATCAGATGACTGATCATCCTCTACCTACAAGCAAAATTTTGGTTTTTATTGTAGCAATAATACCATTCTGATTGCAGATTCTGGTTGGTGTGGATTAACTGGAGGAAGGATAGGGTGGTTGTTGGTTATATTTTTAAAATAACCAAATAATTCATTGAAAATAAATAATTAAATAATTATTCAAATAAAATAATATAAAACAAGATAAGCCTGGTGTAGTAGCGTGATCGTGTCACTGCGGTTCTAAAAACATATGACGTTCTCTTGTGCATGATATTCTCATTTATCCATCTTCAAAATTTTACACCTCCGATTTATCTTCGTTTCGATCTAGTAACACGGTAATAGAACGGAATATTATCATTTTCTACACCGATTTTTCAACCAATCAATATTTTTATGTATTTGGAAGAATATATATTTTATGGCAAATAGGAAGAAAAGGAGAATTAGGAATGGAGGTAAGAGAATAGAGAGCATGTGATATTATCATTTTCTATGATCCAAATGATCATAGTTATTTATAATAAATAAGGAGTCAAAAAGTATGTTTAATATTTCTCCATAGTTTCCATCTTAATTTTTATTATTCTATTTTCTAACCTTCTCGTTAAAGTTTGAAAAATGTTGGACATATCCCCACCTCTCGCTCCACATCCTTGATGACGTGGATATGAATTAACATCTTAAAAATTAAACTGTAATTCATCATTTAACATCTTATTGTATGTTCAATCGTAAATTAAGATAATTAAATAATAAATTAAAATGTTAAACCATATTTTTGTGTGTTAATTTTGAAGGTGTTAAATTATATTCACGTCATCAAGAATGTGGGAGAAGAATACTAGGGGGTACATCACTACTCAATCAAAAAGTTTTTCTTGATTTTATAACTCTGCCTGTAATTTTTATCAAAAAAGTTATCATTTATATTTAATAAAATCATAAAATTGATTTTACTAACAATATTAATATTTTTAAATTTATTGGTATTATTCGTAACCAAATAATACAACATGGTTAATTATTTCATGTGACATTAGCATGTAGCTTTTGTTATTATTATTTTATTTCTTTTGAGGTTACTACTTGTTTTCAGTTATTATCGTAACTGAAAATTTGTTATACTCTCCCCCCTTATTTCTCAGGATTTTTTTCGACCTGCCATGTGACAAGATTCTAGTGGTTTGTATATGTTATACAACTTTACACAAACCATTAGAATCTCATCACGTGACGTGAGCAGAAAAAATCGAGGAAATAAGATATGGTTTCGAAAGGAATAAACTCATCAAATATGCTGAGAAGCGTTGGGGTACAAGTGGTACCTCTCGTACAGCGGTACCTCACGGCACACCGGCACAACGGTACCTCTCGGCACATCGGCACATCGGCACAAGCGGTACCTCTCGGTATCTCTCGACACAAGCGGTACCCCTCGGCACAAGCAATACCTCTCGGCACATCGGCACAAGCGGTACCTCTGGGTACAAGTGGTACCTCTCGGCACATCGACACAAGCGGTACCTCTCGGTACAAACGGTACCTCTCGGCACATCGACACAAGCAATAACTCTCGGCTCAACCGGTACAACGGTACCTCTCGATTAATTCTTGATGAGTCAGCAGCACAAACGTGTCGATTCCCTCGACGAGGCAGCGACGGGTGATCCCTCTCTGTGCTCGAGGGTCCGTGATGACGGAAAATGGCAATGGCCGCGAAACATACGGCATAATTGGTGTGTACTTTCGCAATTTCTCTGTAAGACGAGTAACCAATTTACCTAGTTTCGAGATGACTAGTCCTAACCCTATGTTTGTATATGGTTTTAGATATTTTTTTTTGGACGGAATTTTCTTTTTTTTCTTGGAGATTTGTAATTTTTTTTAATTTTGTTTAATGAAATATATAGTAAATTTTGTTTACTGTCTTCAAAAAAAAATAAGAGATGATTTGTATCACTACTCTCCCGAGAAGTTGCCCCCGAAACAATGAATGCAAGAAAAGAACAATGAATTTTTTTCTGAAATCATTATGAAATATTTTGATACTAGGGGGATCTCGCTCTGTTTCGACCGACTTGAAATTATTTATATTGAAAAATAATTGGAAAATAATTTTGATACTAGGGGGATCTCGCTCTGTTAATTATATATATTTAAACTAAATTATGACAAAAAATAGACATTGGATTTTTTTAGGAATAAACATCACATTCAGAGGGTTGGAGTGACATATATAAAATTGATTGCAAGGGAGAAACTATTTTTTTAAATTATAGCATAAATTATTTTGATTAATATGATTATGTAAAAATATAATTTGATATTTTATTGTGTTTAATTATAATTTTGACTCTTTAAGTTTCTATTTATTTTCGTCAACAATGAAAAGGAATATTTTTCAAATTATAGCAAAAATGAATTTCATTAATAAGCTTGCAAAAATATATAGCTAGCTATTTTTAGGTTTTAATTATAATTTTGATTTTTTTTTGTTTTTTTTAATTTTCTTGGACAAATAGAAAAATATATTTCAAATTATATAAAAAGTGATTTTGATTAATAAGATTGTGCAAAAGTATATTTCGATATTTTTTAGAGTTTAGTCATAACTTTGACTTTTTTAGTTTTTATTTATTTTGTCGGACAGTAAAAAATTATTTCTCAAGTTTTTGGAAAAATTATTTAAATTACTAAGATCGTGAAAAGATATTATTTGATATTTTTTAGGGTTTAATTATAATTTTGATTCTTTTAGTTTCTATTTTTTATTCTTTGACAACAAAAAAAATATTTTTCAAATTTGAACCCAAATAAATTATTTATTTATTTTTGGTAATTTAGATGTTCATGAATTGGAATTTTGACATTATCAATTTATAGTTTCTTGAGAAATAAATATTTTATTTATACATATATAATTTGAGAATATATCATCTATATATTAATTGTGCATAATTGCATTGTGTGTATGTTGGGGTAATCAATCAATAATATCTTTATTAAATGTAACACATTGATCAAGAAGTGTGTTTCTTGGAGTCGTTAATAATTTCTCTTTGAAACATGAAGTGTGTATCTTGGAGTCACTAATCATTTCTCTTTGAAACGTTCAAAAAACAAAATCATGATGTGACTGAGTTTCGAACCGAGTTTGCAATACAACAACCACGTGTTCTGTGTTCTTAAGATCTAGGAGCATCAGTGAAATATCCCACACCTCACTATCTTCATTTTATGTTTATCATTGTACTTTTAGTATTTTAATCATACATGACACGTGTCAAACTTCATTAAATTAAAAATGTTGTTGCTGTGATTCGAACTACGAGCATCAGTGAAATATCCCACACCTCAAACCATCCGGCCGAACCTCAGGATGTGATTCTATACTAAATGTTAAGTATTTTAACTCAACTTCAACAGTGGAAAGGTGTCAATTGCTGAGTTATTTCATTAAACTTTAAATATATGAATAATAATAATAATAATTTGTTAAACTTACCCATACAGGTATCTCTCTCACACACACAATGTTTGGTCGAATATTTGTTGTTTGTGTGCGAGATCAATTTGAGATACAATTAGATTTTGGAGTTCAATAGTAAAGGAAAATGCTAGATAGAATTCAATTTAAGAATCCGGAATAATATCTTGTATACAATAATATATTTGAACTTGTAGAATAATATTTTTAAAATGTGTCAGAAAACGTATTGTGCTGGATTCTATGTTTGGATTTTTTTCTCTGGATTCGAGAATAAATTAAAAGAAAAATACATTTCGAGAGATTTTTTTTTAGAGTAGTACAATTTTCATTGAACATATAAATAGAAATTACAAGTCCAATATAATAAGAAAAAAAAAAATAGAATACAAATTTCATGCCACAAGCAAGAAAGAACTCAAATCTAAGTTTATAATATTTCCATCCAAATCCACTATCCAATTCCAAGGGCGTGAAAAAAGGTCCAAAAGATTAGCCGGTCTATACTTTCGAGACCTTCAAGACATTCGGCGCCGTCACTTCGTCATACGATCAAGAAAAGAAAGTAATATTGACCACGGTAGAAACTTCGTTGGCATTGTACAAAATGCCAATATAAATGCCAATATAAGCAAAACAAACTTAAATTTTGAATGATATATTTGATCTATCATAAAAAAAAAGTTTTGAAATTTATGGTGACCATAAAATTTCCCACTTCAATGTAAGTGCAGAAGCTGGATCACACTCGACGGTTGCATTGTTGTTCACAAGAACTTTAGGAATCAATCTGATTGCTAATCAAACTTATGATCATGGTTAAATTATCGAAACCAATAAAAAAAAGTTGTACTTTGCTGAAGGTGAAATGCTATTATGTAAAAAAATTCACATCAAAATACAATTTGAATAAAAAAAATCTCTCTAAAAGTCCAAAATACAGGCAGAATAGAAAAAACTTCTAATTGCCTATGAGGTGCCATCAATCTCGTCGTCTTCATTTTCTTCTGAATAAAATGAAGAAAAACAATCAAATAGATTATTTTATAGTATTAAAGTATCTGAAAGATTACTTTCAAATATCGCTTAAATATTTCCATTGAGAAGCATTGAATCTTGTTCTCCGAGTCAATGCATCAGAATGACAGTTAGCTTTCACAAATTTGGTTACAATTATTTCGTAAAAAACTTTTTTTTATGAATCTTATATACTTGCAGCAGCAATGAAAAAACTGATTTATTGGACATGATAATCTAATTAAGAAAATGTGATGAAATTAAGCATTAAGAAAATTGAGTGAGTTGTGCTAACCTTGTAGGCTTCCATCTTCCTCAATTGCCCCTTCTTCTTCTTCTTCTCCTTCTTCTTCCTCTTCCTCCTCCTCCTCCTCATTTCCCTCCTCCAGATAGGAAGTGTTGACGCCGTACATATCATTCAAGTACTCCACAGCCGATTTTGTAAAAACAAGTTTCTGACAATCCAATATATCGAACAAATTGAGGGTCCTGGGGGTTAACATCTTCAGAGTGCCGATATTCCTGCTACTTAGCCGCACATTCTTATCCACTTCGGTCATGAGAAACAATGCCTTTTGCTTGGGGTCCAATCCCCACCTCTTCATCGCTGCAAGGAAATCCTTGGTCTTCGGCCCCGACTCGAATTCATGAGCAAAATCCTCGACGACAAAAACATCAGAAGCAGTGACAGCACTGGAGAGGGC
This sequence comes from Luzula sylvatica, assembly GCA_946800325.1. Classification (NCBI taxonomy): domain Eukaryota; kingdom Viridiplantae; phylum Streptophyta; class Magnoliopsida; order Poales; family Juncaceae; genus Luzula; species Luzula sylvatica. The sequence goes on along the minus strand of OX326961.1, from coordinate 30,918,342 downwards.
AGTTGAGATGGCGAGTTGCTTCTCCTTTCTGTTGATTTTAATGGTCCAGTCTCGGGGCTTAGGACCGAAGATGATACCTCCTCCAGGGCGGAGAGGAGTACGATTAGACCCTCTGCGAGCTCGTCCGGTCTTCTTCTGCGGGTATGGTTTCTTCCCTCCACCTCTAACCTCACCACGTGTAAGCGTCGAGGCCGTACCGCGCCGCGCGTTCTGCCTGTCGGTTATGAGGGCTCGATGGACGACTGCACGGGCGGTGTTGCGTGGGGCGGATTTAATGTCCAATGAGGCGGACCCAACTGTCTCGCCGGTAAAGGAGAGAACAGGGAGGGTGGCTTCCCGGCAACGGACGACGAGAACGCGATGTTTGGGTTTGGTGGAGGACAAAGGGAGAAAAGTGGACGTGGGTTTTAGGACAAAAGGGTAAGAATTGGCATTGGTGCGGGGAAGAAAGGAGCAGGAAAGGGAAGAGGCGGTCGAGATTGGCATTCTTTGGTTGTTGCTCCGGCGAAGAGTTACTCTGTGCTGTGCGCTGTGGCCGAAAAATCAAGCGGGACTGATAGGAGAGGGAGGAAAGGAATATAGCCTTTCTTCGCTGCCTTATCTCTTTACGTTATCCACCTATCTCTTTCATTATTTTTTTCATTTCAGTATTTAATACTGTATACATACGGTGTAATATGTAATTATGTAACGAGTATGTATGTTATTAGGATAAAATGTTTGCAAAGTTGGTAAAAATAGTTGTATGTATATAGCAAAGACAATAATAATTTATAATTCGGCTATTTGAATATAATTAGTTATATTATACATAGTACATGTATAAATAATAATGTGGCATACAGAAATTTTCTAAGTTGCGTAAATATTTTCTTTTTATCTGAATGTAGTTGATTAATACATAGTTGATTAATATATTGCGTAAATATTGTACATAGTTGCATCCATTCATGTATTTCGAAATTGTCCATGGACCATGTCCAACATCCGGTCCATTCTTCTCTCCTCCACGCTACGATCTCTTTCTATCTTCTCTTATATTTTATTTATATTTTTTATACCATTTTTCTATACAATAGATAAAATATTTTTGTTATTTATAACATTTTTATTATTATTTTTGTTATTTTATATTTTTTATGTACTATGTATAAAATATTTGTTGTTATTTTTAAATTGTTATCATATTTTGTTTATACTATGAATTAAACATATATTGTTTTTTTATATTTTTTATTATTATTTAGAGTGATGATGCACTTCCCCCCATTCTCTCCTCCATCTCTCCCCACCTCGGGATGTACGCCGGAAGGTTTAACACCATCAAATTTTATATCTTAAAATCATGATTTAATATCTTAATCTATAATTTAACACCATAACTAAGATGTTAAAAAATAAATTAAGATGTTAAATCATAATTAAGATGTTAAATTTGAAGGCGTTAAGCCTTACGATGACACATCAAGGGTTGTGGGGGAGAGTTGGGGGGAGGTACAACTTTTTCCTATTATTTATATATTTTTTATATTTAAATTTAAATATATGTTGTTATTGAGATTTTTTTAATTTATTTTTTTTAAATAGTGCATAACCGCATAAAAGTATTAACATATTATTCATACTATCGGTCACTATAACAAATTGGGTTTTATGCGGCGGGTTTTTTTTTTTACAGACGACCCGTTTGTAAAATCCCTAATTTTTTACTTTGTAAAAACCCAATCTTTTTACATACGGCTTGTCTATAAAGGTTTTTTACGACGAATACTTTTTGCGGCGGCCCGTTGCAAAAAGAGAAGAAGTATTGAAGGTGGGTTCTTTACAGGCGGCTCGTCGTAAAAGAGTTATTACGGACGGGTCTTTTTTGCGATGGCCCGCCTGTAACAAATTCAAAATATTTCAGACGCATGGGAAAAATCATTCGTTGTAATCAGCACAAAAACCATCGGGGAGAAAAATCCATCGGGAATAAAATTGCATCGGCCCGTCTGAAAATGGAGCCCGTCGAGAATAATGTTTGCGTCGACCTTCGAGAATCTCTCATCGAGAAAAGTCTTATGTCGGCCCGTCCGGAATATGTTGGTATATTTCCACTACCACACTCTCTTTTCTCTCTTCTCTTTCCCAACTCTCTCTCTCTCTCTCTCTCTCTCTCTCCTCTCTCTCTCTCTCTCTTCTCGAGCTCCCTCTACATCTCTCTTTTCGTGTCTCTCTCTGAGTCGACTATCTACTTTTGTCAAAAAAATTACTTAATCCATAGAATAGTCTAATTTTCACTTTTAACATGGAATAAACCAATTCTACTAATCTGCCTATTTATTTCTTGTTCTTCCATCTTGTTATGTGAGAATAGAAAAAATTAAGCTAATTATTTCTCTATTCCTTGCTATTTTGTGGTTGCCGAACAATATTCTTAAGAATTGATACATAAATACATGGTTTAACATCTTAATTTATGATTTGATTATCATATATGATTGGACATCTAATTAAAGTGTCGATTTAATGTGTTAATTATTAAGGTGTTAAATCATATTCACGTCATCAAAAAAATTGAGAGAAAAATGAGAGTATGTTCTTTTTTTAATTATAAACTATGTGAATAGTTAAAAACTTCGCTACGTGCAATATTACTCACAAAACTGAACAACTATAATTATTTCTTTGATATCATCTTACAACCGTATACTAAATGCAAAGTAATTTGTTGACTAATTCATTTTACTAATTTTCCTATCCCTCTCGCTCATGCTTCTTTCTTCACTCCTATGCATTTTCTACAAGTTCTCTTTTTTATTTCTTTTCTCCAACTTGTATAAACTTATTTTTTTATTTCTTTTCTCCAACTTGTATGAACTTAATGATATTAAGTATTGTTAAATTTGTGCCCAATTTAATACTGAGAACAGAGGGGTAAAATCGGTATTATTAATTTTTTAGGGGGTGTTTGGCAACATGGAATTTGGTAAGGAATTGGATTTCCTTCTTCACACAAATTCTTCAAATTGTAATTCCAAAAATTTGGAGAATGTCAAGGTGGAGGAAAACACATAATAGAATTATACATAATAATAATAATAATAATAATAATAATAATAATAATAATAATAATAATAATAATTATTAAATGATTTAATATAATAATAATTATATAATATTTTATAATAATTATTATTAAATTATCACAACAAAATAATAATAATGAATAAAAAATAATATAATTATAATGTTAATTATAATAATATAACAATAATATTATAATAATAACTATATTACACAGTAATAATATTATAATTATAAACTAATAATTATATAATTATATATTATTAATACTTATCTAATATAATAATTATATTATAACGAATATAATATTATATATATTATTATAATAATAAATAGTAATTATATTGTAATATTATTAATATATAAGGCGGAACAAAAAATTATAATCAAAGAATAATTATATTATATGTATAAAATCCATAGAATTAATATATATTATATATTATTATAATAGTATAATAATTATATACATAATAATTATATTATATTTCCATATAATTAATATAATATTATATATTTTTAAAATACAATGGTTTACTATTTTTTATTCCATATAATTAATACAATATTACATATTATTATAATAATATATATTAAATGTTATAAATAGTAATTATATTATATATAATTAATATTATATTATATTTATAATTATAACTATAGAGAATATTATCATATTATATGGATATAATATAATATTATAATACTAAATCAGTACATTTAATATTATTATAATAATATTATATTATAATATTATTATATTCTGTTATATTAATTATACGGACATAATAATATAATATAATCATTTATTATTATTGTTATATAATTACTCTATAATTTTTAATAGTATAATAATAATAAATTTTCAAAATTCCTGAATTTTCCAAACAATCAAACAAAAAATTATACTTCCCAGAATCTTATAATTTGGACATCCAAAGAAACTGTGGAATTACTAATTCCAGAACTTTTTACTCCTCCACCTTATAATCCGATTCCACCCTACTAATTCCGCTTGCCAAACATGCCCTTATAAAATGCTATAAAAATCAGCTCCTAGACCCAAACCTAAATCTTCAATTGACCAAATTATTGCAGACTATTTTTTATTACATATCATATTTCACAACCTAAACTCATATAGTATTATTAACTCTTAAGCAACTATCGAATTTCACAATCAAAGAATGGTCGTGAATGACAAAATCCAACTCAAATTCGGTCTTGGGTAAATCATTTAGCTACGCGTTTAGTATCCTTAATCGTATTAAGACTAAGCGACCCCGTCACCACCAAATGGGCCGCCTTAACGAGCTCCTCTTTCACCATAAAAAGTACCGCAGCAGCAAATACGCTCTGCATTATCTTCGTGCCCATTCCTTTGTAAAGGACTCCCACTCCTTCATACCGTATCATCTTACTTATCGCATCAATCGTCCCTAAAATAAATACTTAAAAAATAAATATATTATCCTTAAATAAATATTTTAAATATGTACGAACCTTTGTATTGGCGTTTACGGTCATCTTCGACGCTTTGTCGCACCTGAAGCCTTGCCTTTACAACCAGAAAAGGATACGTAACAACGGTTGCGCCGAGTTTGGCAATGGCACCCAGATAAAAAATCTGAAAATTAAATAATTCTTTCACGAAATGATAATTGATTAAATTAAAATATATATATATTACATCGAGAGCACTCAATCCTTCAGCACCCTTCGATTTGGAAGAGCGTTTTTTCTTCAAGTTCTTGAGCAGAGTCTCGTATATCATGAATTGTATTGCGGGATTACTAACCTGTCAGAAAAAGCGTAAAGTTTCAATGCAATAAAAGTAAATATTATAAGTTTATTATTTTACCATTATAAGTGTTGGTATGACACCCTTCCAGAAACCAAAAACACCCGCTTCGTCGTAAAGCTCTTGTACCTGCACGGTAATTATAAAATTTTCAAAATGAAACAAATAATATATTCGTGATTAATAACAATAAATCGAGTAAAAATAGATTACCACATCGGTAGTAGTACAAGGAGAATGTTGAATGACTGCAGGTTGGACAGGTTCATCGAGCACATAAGACAAACCCTGAACAGGTTGTTCCTTTTTCTTCGCTCTCTTATGAGTCTACGAATTAGTTATACGCATTATTAAAATTATTTATTGGATAATAAGACTAGACTTATTTTCTATTGGTTCTACCTGCATCCTCATGACAACAACCCAAATTGGATTTGTTAGCATGACATTGACGCATCTGCAAATTAAATCGGTAAATAATATTGTTAAATAGATGGATGAAAATATTAAAAATTAAAAGGGAAGTAATTTAATTAAATTAAATTAAAAGGGAAGTAATTTAATTTAATTAAATTAAATCGGTAAATAATTTAATTTAATTTAATTAAATTACGCAGAGAGAGCAGCGACGAGAAGAGAGTGGAACATTCCTACGGATCCATCGCCCTTTCCGTTCTTTAAGCGATTCAATGCCGCAAATTCTGCTTTGTTCCTAAATATTTGGTAGAAGTAGTAATACACTCCCTACATTCAATAATCAAGCCTTAATATTTAATGATAAGTTTTTGTAATTTGTTTACAGAGTGATTGGAAATTATAAAAAAATTGTAGAAAGATGGAAAGGGAAATGTATTGCCGTGTTGGATTGGAGTCTTGTGTGATGGTGATAGAGAAAGGGGACTGACCTGAGAAGCGGCGGTGCCAACCAGAGAGGGCGTCAAGCCGCTGTACAACCTCTTCCATCCCTCATGCTTCACCATCTACAAATCAAATCCCCCAAATTACACTATTTGTTAATCAAATCAATTAGAGTAAAGAAAGAGGGGGTGGCGTACCAGATACATGTGGCGAACGGTACCATCTTTGTAGCTAGACTTGGACGGATCACGCTCCGTCTGTTGCCGTGTATTCACCTGCAAGATCGATCGAGGTTGTCAGTGAAGTAGATCGTCCGTCACCTGCAAAATCGACCAATGCAATAATGATCTGGTGATAAAGAGAGAGTGTTAGTGTACGGTTTGGAGTGGATAAGTGAGGAGTTGAGCGATGATCCCGCCGCCCGCTCCGGCCAACCCATTGATCAGAGCATCCGACATCACCACCTTCCCCTTCCTCTTCCTCTTCTCTTCCTTTAACAGCGACAAGAACACGAATACTGAAATACGATCGCGTCCCCACCTTACGGGACTTCTCGCTATGCACAATTAAAAGGTGTGTGGAATTGTCAAAGGAAGAGATTGGGATGTGGTTGGTGCATGGAATTGTTTGTTCGAGACGCAAGCGAGCGAGTTGGGAAAGACGAGACGAGGATTTAATTGAATTCATGAGTTTATTTGTATTATTTTTCTTTCTCATCAATTTATAGTTTATTTGGGGTTGGTTTTCCTAATTTTCTCTTAACTTTTTTTTTAATTATTATCCTACAATCTACAGTAGTGACTGACTAAAATGATTCAGTCAAAGTCAATAAGAAGGGTCGATATTTTATATAATTGTATAATTAATAGTTAACTAATTAACGCTTAATTATTACAAAAGTGATGATCTACATCCCCTTTAAATCTATTAGAATTAGAATGGTGGATGTTAACACATATTAAATATTAATAATAAATCAAAATCATTTAATTTTTGTCATCATATATAAAAAATAAAAATAAAAATCTACTTATTCACACATTATTAATTTATTTAATATTTTTATTTATCATCATCTATAATTAATCAAATTTAAATCTATAAATTTCGAAAATAAATTATTGGACTGAATTAATATACGATCTAACACGTGTTAAACAGATAAGCATGAATAAAAGTATCTAAAAAATAAACAAAAAATATAATAATGAAAATAATAATAATAATTTTGCAAAAATAAGCAAAATAAAAATGAAAATATTTTACTTTTAAAAATGATTAAAAATAAAATAATAAAAAATTGTTCAAATAAATACGACTTATCATGTGTTAAATTAAATATAATATAAATATTAAATAAACCAAATCATTTTTTAATAATTTGATTTATCGTCTAATCAATGTGGTTACCACCTAATTAATACGATTTGTCATATATTATGATTTATTATCTAAAATAATTTAACATTTAATATATTTTTATATATTGTCAACATATTAATATATGAATATATTGAGAGAATATTAGAGGGAACAATTACAATTTTTCTTATTAGAATTGACTAACACGAAGAAGTCAAGGACAGTAAGGGAATATATTGGCATCATCTATAATTAATCAATTTTTCTTATTAGGGAGGGGGGATTTACCAATCCTTTATTTTGGACCCATCTTTATGCAATCTCCTCATGCCACCTCATCACAACTCATGCCACATCATCACAATTATTTCAAACATTAGATTATAATATGTGGCAACATATGAACCATAGATTAACCTTTGATTTTGTGTGGTTATATTTTATTTGTAGATATTTATGTGTCCCTTATTTCACACATAGTTTTAAGCAATTTTAGAAGACCACATCACATTACACTAATGACGTGTCAAAATATTATTTGTTAGGTTCATGTTGGACCAATTGTTGATTTTGAATTTTTTCACAATATGATACATGATCAATTGTGAATACAAATAGAATGTGAAGAGTTTAAATATCTAACATTAATAAATTAATAAATCAATATATAATACAATAAAACATACATCAAATATTGTTAGTATTTTCATAATATAATTTAAATATATTAAGAAATATATTCGCTGGAATTTTATCTTTATTTTGAGATCAATATTATCATATATTTAATATTTTTTTCTAACTTAAAATTATGAAAATAATTGTGTAAAAAAAGATATAAAGATAAATATAATTACATTAATGACTTGTAAGACTAATTATTATTATTTTTAAAACTATAATTGAAAAAAACTGCACATACCATTATGTTATTATCATATATTCAATATTTTTCTCTAACTTAAAATTATGAAAATAATTATGTAAAAAAGATATAAAAATAAATATAATTATATTAATGACTTGTAATCCTTATAATTATTATTTTTAAAAATATAATAGAAAAAAATTTGCACATCCTAATAATAATTATTATTATTAAAACAATTATGTTATATTTGTATTTGTACTTAAAACAGTTTCATGTTAATCTTTAAAAAAAAATAATGAAAGATATTTATTTACTAAACACAAATAATTTCTTTAATTTATATACATTTTTCAATAATAAACATGAAACTTAAAATTTATCAGACAGAAATAATTTTTTTAAACTTTTACAATGTTATTATTCTTAATTTTAGATATGAAAATTTAAAATATCATATGATTTTTATTTTTGTTTATGTCCACTCATGTTGTTTTATTATTTGATAGTGACATTTATTTTGTTTTGTATGTGTTGCATTATAGTACTAAATAAATATTTTGCAATGTGTCATATTCAAAAATAGTATGATAATTTTGTCATCATCATACTTCCTTAATCAATATGCTATTTATTTTCATAAAGTCTTATATTTGATCCCGAAAAATCATAACTATATATTATGTGTATATATTACGTGTATGGTAAAACAAATTAAACAAAACCGCCGCGAAGCGCGGGTAATCTCCTAGTAGTACATAATTTTACAGTTCTGTCGTAAAATATACTGGCATAATCACACACACACACACACACACACACACACACACACACACACACACACACACACACACATATATATATATATATATATATATATATATATATATATATATATATATATATATACCGTTCAAAAATCTAGGAGGGGCATATGTCCCCCCTAGTCCATTAATAGATCCGCCATTGTTGTTTAGATGTTTTTTATATCAAAAATGTTAGGATTTTTTGTTTTCGGTAAAGTAAGAATTTTTATAGAATTTCCTTTTAAAATTTAGTTATTTTTTAACATGAAAAATGTTTATATATAGTATTGCATAGTATATATAGTGTATACGAACATTTCTTAAAATTATGTTTGAATTAGTTTTATATATAGTATTGCAGAAATATTCGCTACCTACTAATATGTTTTGAAAGAGATTTGACAGTCAAGTCGGGAGATAGAAAACAGTTCTATTAAAAAAATCCCTGTTTATTTTACAGATGGGCATACTTGATATTTTCATTTTCGGAAGGGTATATATGAAAATTGTTTCTATCCGCTCGGTTCAACTCCGGCGACTTTGCCTCGTCGCTCCAATTTCTATTTGATTTCATAATCGCGAGAATTGGAAATAGAAACACGGGAGTTAGTCAATCGAACCGAATCGAATTCCAATACTCCGAGGGATTTTTACAATTATAATCGAACCTAATTGGATTTGGGGATGGATGATATGGCAGAGAGGGTATATCATGCACAAGTTTATCACGAGAGACAGAAACTGCAGCTTTGTCTCTTGCATGCCCTCAACAATCTCTTCCAGGTAGGTAATCTTCAATCTCCATCAATGTCTGTATGCATGCTGATAATAATATTAATTTGAATTGATTGTTGTTGATCAGGAAAAGGATTCATTCAGTAGAGCTGCATTGAATGGCATAGCAGAAAAGTTAGATATCGACGATCCCAACAAAAAGAAATGGACACCTCTATCCATAATCTTCAAGCCTCACCACAATACTGTCACGGGCAATTACGATGTAAACGTGTTAATGGCAGCACTGGAGAACAAAAAGAAAAAGGTGGTCTGGCACGATCGGAGGAACGGAGCCTCGTCCATCGATTTCGACAGAGAATCCTTAATGGGTATCATGCTTAACAAATCTTCCAAGAGATATGGAGGGTTATACACTACGAGGCATTGGGTCTCGTTGCGAAAGGTGAATGGTTTGTGGTATAATTTGGACAGTGATCTCGCGGCCCCTTTGTTGTTTCAGGAAAAACAAAAACTCGTATCTTTTCTCGATGATATGATAACTCAGGAGGGCGAAGTGTTCCTTGTTTTCCATGATGATCAGTTGTAGATTGTATGAACATGTCGAGTTTATTAAAATAATGTAAATTAAGTACAAATTTGTTGTGTTTATTTCTCTTGTTTCTCGCGTTTTTTAAGCTTTAATGAGATGATTATGATAAAACTAACGCAAGTTTTCATAGTCAAATTCTTAATATTTTTCATTGAACACAAAATAATCAAATACAATCAAATATTATTATTATTTAAAAAGAAACGGCAAATTCTCGTACCATTGCAATAATAAATAAACTTACATAATAATGGGTAATAAAATATATATCTAACCCGTCTTACCCAACACCAAGTACACCGCGCTAATTTACAGAATGTGGAGAAATAAAGCCAACCAAAGACGAATCCATATAATATACACCACCTTTTTTTTGTCACTTTTCTAGTTACCCAAATTCTAAAAACTACAAATAATATAAATAATCCGAGCACGGAAGCAAAGAAAAATAAACCGACTCCAAACAAGGAACATCATATATTCCCGTACCTAATTAATTCCGACCCATACTCTGCCTCCAATACCAAACGGCAGTATTATAATGCTCGTTACGAATCTTCTTACTCGCAGCCCTCCAATCGTACTTCTCGGTTTCTTCCCTCGCAGCATTTCCCATCGTCTCTCTCAACTCTCGGTTTATCAAAAGACGTTCGACTTTGTCGAAACAATCGTCGAGATCGCCAGGTGTAAATAGATAACTGGTCCGGCCTTCTTGGTCGGGCGGGATTATATCCGGGATCCCGCCAGCTCGCGCTGCGACTACCGGCACGGAGGATGACATGGACTCGAGTACGACTTGACCCAGAGTTTCGGATTCGGAAGGCATGACGAATACGTCGGCGCTCGCGTACGCGCGCGATAGTTCCTCTCCTGAGAGCATCCCCGTGAAGACAGCTGGCATTCCCTTAAACATCTTCTCCAGTTCGGCTCTGCGGTCATACATGAAAATAATTTAAATTTATGATAAAAAAAAATATTTATTATTGTTTGATTTTTACCTGTATGGTCCGTCTCCGACAAAAGCGATTCTAACTTCGGGTAGCCTCTCCATTAGCTTTTTGAGAAAATCTAAGTTTTTTTCGAGACCGAGTCGTCCTACATGAATCACCAACGGCTTTTCTGGTTCTCCCTGCCTGAAAAAGAATATTTAATTATTCATTATAATCTAACTTAAAAAGATATGTAATATAATGAGAGAGAGAGAGAGAGGGTTACGTGAGTCTGACACGCATCTCGTGGCTGCGGAATCGAGGATTAAAGCTTTCAGAATCGACGCCCTTGTTCCACAGTCGTATTCTACTTGCTGCAAATAGTAAAAAAAATAAGAAGAAAAAAAAGATGGAAATTAGAAAAATATTAAAATGAAACGATTCGACGAACATGACAAGACTTTGGCGGTTTCGAAATCCTTGGCAATGGCAACTGAAGGAACCAGAGTCAGATCCGCCGATCTGTGAAGGAACCCGATAACCTGCCACATGGGTTCCACCAACCAATTGAACGTGTACCTCGGAATATACCTGCTCGAAAAAAATAATATTGTGTTTAATAAATTAATTAAATAGGCCAAATTTCATACCTACCCCTACAAAACCCCACAATTTCACGTATAACCTTACAAAACGTGAAATATCATGAATACTCCTACAAAACTACTAAAATTTCACGAATACCCTTTTTGTTAAATTTCGGTTAACTATCTGCTAAGATTACCCCTAATTTATGCTTTTTCGATTTTTCCGACATAAAATTTATTGCTTTTTTACATAGGGGGTAAAATCGGAAAAGCAAAATTTAGCGGTAATCTTAGCAGATAGTTAACAGGAATCTAACAAAAAGGGCATCCATGAAATTATAATAATTTGTAGGGGTATTCATGATATTTCACGTTTTGCAGGGGTATACGTGAAATTGTGGGGATTTGTAAGGGTACATATGAAATTTGGCCAATTAAATATTAATACGACAATAATGTAAATTCTTACACTGGGATATGAGTGTGATATGACATCACCATCGGAAGAGACAGCATTTTAGCAATTGCAAGTGCACCAAATATCTTAACAAAAAATCAAATAAAAAATTAAATTGATTAGCAACATTAACTGTGAAATTAATTAATTAATTAAAAGGAGAAAGTACCATAATTCCAGGTGAGGTGGCGTGGATAATGTCAGGCTTGAACTTGGAAACCTCTTGAAATATTCTAGGGCTCAGTGCTAGAGAGAGAGGAACTCCCTGATACATTGGGCATGGAAAACTGAAAAACAAACGGTCATAGCATGTTAATTAAAAAAATTTACAGTTAAATTGTACGAGACGAGGAAGGGTAAAATTGATAATTAAGGTTTTAGTAGATTACCTCCAAGAACCGATAACTTTTGCGCCGTGGAAATCTTTAGGCGCTCCTTCATGTGTTGTCACCACTAGCACCTGAAAGTGTAATAATTAGTAATTTCGTTTAATTGTAAATGTTTTTCGCCAATTTGAAGTTGGAATTCGAAAATTGGAAATCAGAAAGAAATATATACTTCGTCACCCATTTCTCGCAAGTGTTTGATGAAATTTTGGAACCTGTTCTTGTATCCAGAGATATATCTGCCAAAAGGAAGAAAAAAAACATGTAATTATGAAGAATCAATAAATCTTTTGCTAATTAATACAAGGGATATTTAGGTCATGCCAGAGAAAGTAAAATTATTGAGATGGAATGAAATTCATGATCAATCTTCTACTTTTGGAATAAGTAATAATTGCAGAAAAGGTAATTTAATGACTAGCCAACAATCAACAAGAACAGTTGGAAAAGCCCAATTGGCCATGACGACAAAGAAAACTCGCTTCATTTTTCTTCAGATTACACAAATTAAAAGACTAGAAAAAAAGAGAAATCAGAAGAAAAGGTACGGACGCGAAGGGAGAAGGTTCGACGAAGAGAGCAATGCGACGAGGTACCGATGCCCAATCCGCAGTGCCCAACAACGGTGGCGAGTCCATATCATGGATATCGTCCATTGTCATCCTCCTCCGTAGATCGAAGCAGCAAAGCAGCAAAGAGAAAGGTCAACAATAGTAGAAGGATTGAAAGGGGAATGGAGAAGACGGGTCAGCACAAAAGAATTCGATGCGAAGGAGTACGTATTGTGTGTGTGGACCTGTGGACCAGTGGGTAGCTTTGGAAAGAATCAATCTCGATGGGGTGTGTCATGCGTGTGGGGGGAGAAGGGAGAAGGAAGAAGGGAGGGGGAGGGGAAGGAATGCTTGGTAGTATATTCCTCGTGTTGGAATAATTTACAAGCATAATTAGCATATACTTTTCCCCTAAATCCCTCTTTCTTATCAGTATTTGCAAATTGCAAGTCCCCTCTCTCTCTCTCTCTCTCTCTCTCTCTCTCTCTCTCTCTCTTCAGAATTCAGAGGGCACATGCTTTGTGTTGGATGGATGGATGTCTTGCCTTTTTTACTCATGTAACATGTAGAGTAAACATGGAAAATATATATGTATATAGGGTGATTTTATGGTAGATTTTTTTTTCAATTTTTATACAAATTAACAAGGATATTTTGGGTATTTTTCAATTTTCTAATTTAAATAATAATTAATACAATACTCGAACAAGAAACTAATTTAATTAAGAATATCTAATTAATTATAAATTCCCAAAATACCCTTTCGATAAGGTTCTACCATTGAAATATATGTAGTGTGCTGATGGAGGAGTAATGCTACGTGACAGTATATTATGGTAAGGTTGGCAACGTGATAATGAATTGACACACACAAATATGAAATTTCATCTAATTATACTACAACACATCAATAAAATACAAAACTAACAAGACATGATGATTCTATCATGTTTTTTTAGCATGTTGTATGTATTTTTACTCATGGACTATTCGAGAAGTTGCAAATTGTTGATTAGTATAAAGTCTATCTACTAAAAGTTAATTCATTATTTATTACTATATATTTCATTTTAAAAAGATATATTAATTTTTATCTGATAATAACATTAAAATATATCGTTTTTTTTTTTTATATTTTTGTAGTTTATCATTAAAATATAATTATTAGAAATATATTGCCATTAAAGTAAATACATTTATTACGATTATTAATTTAATTAATATTTTTTAAAAAATATATTATTTTATTTTACAATAATATTTGTTTATCCGGTAACACTCTTTATTTTTTATTTTCGAATAATTATTTTTTTATTATTTGGAAAATTGAGAAACTATATGAATGGTGAAAATGTATTACATAAACATATTTCTTAAATTCTTTGTATACAAGAATAAAAGAAAATCGCATCATGTATATATTACATTAAATATGAATTTTGGTAATAATATTTTTAAAATTCAAAACAAAATGACGACATGCTTTAATGAAGATTTTCATAAGTTATTATAAAATAACGAAACGTAAAATATTAATTAGATATATAAACATTAAATTGTCAAATATATAATCAATGAATAAAATTTGTCTATCTTCCTTTATTAAATAGATTCATCTAATAGATAAATCAACGACACATAAATAATCACAAAAACATATAAAATTTAAAATTTAAAATGTCAAATTATATTAACCAAGGGCGGAATTTTATAGGGGACGGGAGAGGCCTTGTCTCCTTAAAATTTCCGTCGAACAGTATATATATCTAGTGATTCAGTGTATTTTACCAGTATAATTATATAAGTTCAACTGTTTGATCCGCAATTTTTTTTATAATATAATTTCAGTAACTAAATTTATTTGCTCTCCCAAAAGAATACCTTTCGAGATCCGCCACTGATATTATCCATGTATCAAACAAACGAGTTGCGAATCTCGACTGGAGTTTTTTTTTGAGGTAGAGGCAAATAAATGAAAGAATACTACAAAAAAAAATCAACAAGAAGAGTCAATCAAAGAAATTTATATTTTTGTAACGTCAACAAAATATTAAATCACTGATTTATAATTATATATATTGTTCGTTGAAAATCTTGAAAAAAAAAGAATTATCTCCGATCTTTATATGAATTCGTCCTGCTTAGTGCTTGCAATATCAAACAATCTAATATTCAAATATTTAGCAATAGATTCCATGTAGTTGCTTAAGATGTTAGGAAATCAAAAGATTTGGGCTAGTATTCGAATCGTCATGCTAATATATATAAAAAATATGATTTTTCATATCTTTGGGGAAGTAATGGGATACCCCCTAACATATATTCATCCTCCCTACACGAGACAAACTTCGCTGTATACTTTAAAAGGCTCCGGCATTATTTATTTTTTTGAATGGTATCCGACAAGCGATCGTTTTTTTTTTCTTTTTTCTATTCACATTTTTTCAAGTCACTAAAATATTGTTAGTTTTGTAACTTATACTTTTTCTCCAATAAAACTAAATAAACGAATAGAAATAAAGATAAATAAATAAATTCTTAGGGACCGTTTGATTCGTGCTTTGAAATATGTCTTGGAATATTATATGTCAAGAAATTTCATTCCATGAAATAGTATTGCATGACATCTACAATATTCATGTTTGGTTGATGTATCTTCTTTTCCTACAAATTTAGAAATTATGTGAAATAAATAATATTTTTAGAATAATTTTAGCTTTTAATATTTGAAGAGATAGAATGTCAATGGAAATAAAAAAAAAACATCAATTTTGGTGGTAATCCTATTTCCATAAAATATGCGCATGGATATCGTGGATGACGTTAATTTATTACCTGATGTATGAACCAAACATGAAAATAAAATAAATTATGATGGATGTCAAGACATATTAATTTTAAAGCACGAACCAAACGCTCCTTTGACGTCAATTTTTTGCAACTAGGCGTGAACGCAAGGTGTTTATTAATTCATCGAATAGAGACCAGACCGATAATTCAACAAAAATCAAGGAATAAGTGGATAACGATACAAGGAAATAAATTGCATGTCTCTTTCTTTCTGATATTATTTGCGGCGATGGATTTATTGAACTTGACAATGAATATCAGGTTTCAATTATATCAAAATTCCCCAAAAAAAGAAAGAAAAAACGAGTCCCCACTAATGATTGAATATAATAATAGTAAACAAAATAAAATTAATGTGGACATCGCTGTCCAAATGGCAAATACGAAACAAATGGCAGGCCTATATTGTTTCGATCAGGACACTTAAGCTTGTATTGATTATATATGCAATAATGCAATTGAACTGATTTATCATGTAATAATTAGTTTACTTCATTAGAAATGTAAAAAATATTATTCTACGAAGAAGGGGAAACGAATTATTGAACATGAAAATGACGTGCACGGTACTACTACCTTCAACTGTGTTGAGGAAGGAAAGTATCTAAATCCATGATCATTTTCAAGGACATATTTGTATAGGAGTTGAGGAGAAATATGTTTCGCATCTATTCCTTCAAATTTTCGACCAACAATAAATTTATGACTAATAATAAAATGTGTTTTATCATATTAAAGTGTAAATTTTATTGTTCGGTCTCTTAGAAAATATTGTTGTCTAATTTTAATAATTTTTTTAATTTGTTCTCAGAAAAAACACTGTTAAACTTCGTCATTGATTGCATACCATCAAATAATGTATTACATACGATAAATATGTTTATACTTAATGGATGAAAGTACCACAAATAAACAAAATTATAATAGATGAAAAAAAGATGATATGCCAAAATAGACAAAATTCACATCACTGATTACGGCAAAATGTCTCGGGTCTTAGTTCTTAGACACGAAACAAACGAAACAATTACTTTAGCGACTTACCGATGTAATAATTTAATTTTTAATCCAAATAAAACAAAACAAATCAACGTCTAAAATAAAACATAAAGTCAAAATAAAACATAACAAATAAATATTCAAAATAACGACATAAACATATCATCCAAATAACATCCAAATTAAAACAAACACTAAATCATTATAATCATTTGATGTTAAATTTGTCGAAGTTGACCCAATATTAATAAGAGAGGATGTATAAAACTTCGGACCACGGGCTAAATGGAATTAACACGGCCCGATTAAAAATGTTTGATCGTTTTTTTTAATCCGTATTGTAAAGAACGAAACGTTAAACAACACATTTTTCGTTTTTTAATCGTTTCGGACTATTTTTTTACAACATTGCTCTTAGGTCGTTTTTATTATGTAAATAACTCTTTCAAAAGTTTCTGAAAGACCGACGACGGAACCGGGCGTTGCAAATTTTTTTTTTTTTAAATGGATACGAGATGAGTCATGACTGATCCCAACTCTTAAAAAACAGTAAATTGTATTCTCGGGAGACCAATTTCAAACTGCTATTAAAATTAACATTAAAATCCAATATCAATTTCGAAAACAAAAAAAAACAAATGATACATAACTAGATAATTAAACATAACAGACCTTTTTTTTACCATTTTAAGTTTTAGGATACCCGGAATTTCAATACTAAAATCTTTTTAAATTCCAAATATATTATCACACACACCCAATCACACTAAAAATAATTAAATAATAGAATATTGTATATAATACATATTATATTATATATATTTTTAAAATTTATCATATCAATGTATAATAATATATATTTTTAAATTCAAATGGGAAGCCAAAGACTCAATTATTAAAACATGAATTTTTAATAAAGATAGACAGAAAAAAGAAAATAAAGAGACTTGACAGATAATGTGAGCTACGGTAAATTGGACCATATAGAAATAAAGGAATGCACGCATCTTCGATAACTCCACGTCCCCTCCAATAGTGGTTGTTAATAAAGCCTTCGAAGACGTAATCATTTGGAACAAAACTATAAGATAGAAAGACAACAAATATGTTTTTTAGTTTTTGAAGCGTTAATTTTGTAATTTAATTTCTTTGTTTAATGAAAAAATTAGGGTATACCTTTAAGGTTATCCTATTTAAAAAAAAAAAAGTAATCGCTAGACGCTATCTATATATCTATTTATGTACCGTATCGGATATAATCATCAATTTTCTCAACTCAATATTATATGATACGTTATCTATCTTTGCTTTGCTTAGGAACATTTGCTTTGGAAAAAGAAAAGAAAAAATCTTCCCTTAGTTCTCACGGATCGATTCGCAGCGCACCAAACTAGTAAAGTAAATCCATCCATTGACTACTCTATAGTCTATATTCCCTCCCCCCCCGCAAGAAAATGAAAGCAGCAACCATTTCAATTTAGTTTACACATATAGGCCCAATTAAACATGGCCGGCCTACTTTATTTCTCCCATCCCTCCAATCTTCCTTCTCTTCCCAATTCATTTCCCGCCAAAAAACCTACTGCCCCCACACCACTGGCGATCCAGCCTCCGCGCGCAGAGACAAGGAGATCTCGCTCGTTCGTACCTCCACCAGTCCGAGATCGGCTCACTGACCCGGAGCGATGGAGCTGGAGATGCCTTCACTGGAGGAGCTGGAGTGGCTCGAATCCAATTCTCTTCTTCCCGAGCCTGAAGAAGACGAATATTTCTTCCAGGACGAAGATCTTCTTGCCGATCCATCTCCTCCATCAGGAATACCTCCGATCAACGATTCGTCCGGTAATTTTTCATTATTTTTCTCGTATTTCAACAAACTATCATTGATACTGTTAACTTTACTTTAATTCGACATTCATTTTGATTCCCTCGAATAGATACTCGTCCTGCTGCTGATTCGATTGATAACCAGAACAACAGAAAGAGATTGCGGCAAGATGAAATAGATTCTTCAATTCCAGCGATCCATATTGAGGAAAGATCTGCGGAGGCTAAGAGAAGAGATTCAGACGAGGACTGGCTCCGGTATTCCCCAAAGAAGGGGAAACACATAGCACCTGAGATCGAGATCGATGTGCAAATGCCAGATGCACCTGAGATCGAGATCGATGCACAAATGCCAGATGAACCTGAGAAGATTATATCTCGGTTTGCTTCGGAGATAGAAGGAGATTGCATGCCTATCACCGGTTCTGACGGCCAGAGGGTTTATGCTAAGCTCAGATCCAGCAACATTCTTCAGCACAAATCAGTACAACAAAGAAACTCTACTTCTACTTGTCTTCTTTCAGAACCAATCAGTGTATTAAATGCTCGAGCAGAACAAGAATCCTTATCAAAGGTACATTAGATCCATTTCTTTTGACTTTTGCTTTTTTAACTAATTTGTACTGATAACCTGTTACTCGGTACTGAAGGCTTTGCTGGAGAGTTATGAATCACAAACCGAGCAAACTCGTGTTCACGAGCCAGTTTCCCACGAGAAACTATGGGTCGAAAAGTATGCGCCGAACTCTTTCACAGAGCTTCTAAGCGACGAACATACAAACCGAGAGGTTCTATTATGGTTGAAGCAATGGGATCCAATTGTATTTGGAGGCAACGTGCGGTCCACAAGTGACGATGTGTTATCTTCTCTGCGAATGCATTCTTCCGTTACACAGCCCAGAAAGTTCACAAATAACAAAACTTATTTTTCTAAGAATAGAACTGGTCCTTTTAATAACCGAATTAAAGGCGGTTCGAATGATACAGAGATGGAAAATCAAAACTCGAATTCTTGGAATAAGAAAACCTCGTCAGTGAATAAATTACTCGACCAGAAAGTACTTTTATTGTGTGGGCCACCTGGTCTTGGGAAAACTACTCTTGCTCATGTTGCTGCCAAGCATTGTGGATATCGCGTTGTAGAGGTCTCATTTTCATTTATTACACAATATTTGAAGTTTTTATATTTTTAATGAAGTTGGAATTCTTATAAGTAATGTTGAATGTAGTTAAATGCAAGTGATGATCGATCCGCATCAAGCATAGAGGCGAAAATACTAGATGCGGTGCAGATGAACTCTGTCATGCCTGATGCTAAGCCCAAATGTTTGGTACTTTTTCTTTTTCCTTTTTTGTATATTTAATATACTAAACCTCAATATATAAATTAGTTCAATAATCGAGCCTCATTTTTTTACTTTGTAATACAAAGGTGATTGATGAGATTGATGGAGCACTTGGCGACGGCAAAGGTGCTGTTGATGTCATCTTAAAAATGGTAATTTTTTTAAAATGCAAGTTACAAAGCATGTCTTTTTTTGATATTTTGGTGTTTTTATTCATGTAGGTGGCTGCGGAAAAGAAGAACATGTCAGAGAAAGGAGAGGATGCAGAGAAAGAATGTCAACCAAAAAAAGGATCCTCTAAAAAGGGATCTAAACCAGTAAAATTGTCTCGACCTGTAAGATATATCACTCATTCAAATTCCCTTCTCTCTTAAGTCCCAAATTAAATTTTTTATTTTATTTTTTCTGTTAGGTTATTTGTATATGTAACGATCTCTACGCGCCAGCCTTGAGACAGTTGCGTCAAGTAGCCAAGTAAGCTCTTTATATCTTCATTTTCAGAATAGGTTTATAAATTAATATTTTTAAAACTTTCTAGGGTTCATACGTTTGTACAGCCTACAACTACTCGTGTTGTAAGCAGGTACATATATAATAACATTCATCAAATATAATAATCAATATTTCCTATACTTAGTGTTTATTTATGCAGGCTAAAGTATATATGCATGAAAGAAAGATTCAAGACGAATGCAATTGCTCTTGCTGCACTTGCTGAATGCACAGAGTGCGATATTCGATCATGTCTCAATACCCTTCAATTTCTTAATAAGAAGAATCAAGCTCTCAGCATTGTGAGTTCATATTATTATTATTATTATTATTTATTAATTTATTATTGCCTTGTGCAGCGTGACAAATATACATATTTTTTATTTTTTTTTGTCTTAAGGTGGATGTTGATGCTCAAATTGTTGGGCGCAAAGACATGTCAAGAAGTGCTTTCGATGTCTGGAAAGAAGTATGTTAAAATTATAATTCTCACAAATTAAATGTTTATTTTATTAAGTGTCGATCAAAATTAATTTGCTTATTTATATCTGTAGATTTTCCATAAGAGAAAGCCAAAGCGTGGATCAAAATCCGTGAATGGTGTGAGCGATACGGAACATTTGTACTCTCTTATTTCTAGCCGGTAATATTTTATTTACATGATGAAGTTTATTTTTTATGTTCAATTAATTAATATATTATTAAATTCATGCTTGGAGTTTAACATGACAGTGGTGAATACGAGTTGACAATGGATGGTATTCACGAAAACTTTTTGCGGCTATCATATCACGACCCAATGATGCACAAAACTGTAATTTCCTCTCAAGAACTCTTTATAATGGATTTATTTATTTATTTTTCAATAATTATTCAATGGTATTTTTTGCAGGTGAAATGTTTAGATGTATTGGGAATCTCAGATTCTTTAACTAGTTATATTTACAAAACTCAGAACATGCGACTCCTAGGTCAGACTAGACCCTATTTTTTTTACTTTTATATTTTGGACGGTCCACTCAAACCCTAAACCCTAAATTATGTATTGCAGCTTATCAACCTTTTACAGCAATATGTATGAGCCGGCTCATCGCCCAAGTTGAGAAACCTAATATTGAATGGCCCAAATCTTTTCACAGGTAATTTCTCTCTCTAGAGATATAAATTACAAACCTTGTGTAATTAATGCGGATTCTTAACAGATGTAGAGCAATGCATATGGAGAAGAAAGATATACTGAGGACTTGGGAAAAAGGATTAACTCCATCGATTTCAAGGCATATATCTTCCGATTCCTTTGTTCAAGATATCGCTTCTTCCTTTCTACATATCATTTCCCCACCCAATTTGCGACCAGTAAGTTCTCACTTTTTTCTTTTTTAAATGTTTTATTTTTTAATCCATATTTATCCAGGTGGCAACACATATGCTATCAGAGAGAGAAAAAGATGAGCTAACTCAGCTCGTAGATACAATGGTTTCATACTCAATAACATACAAATATTCAAAACACGTTCCTCAAGAGAAAACCCATAACAGTAACTTATTCGGGGAGGCTTCTGATGAGGACCCACTTGCTCTCGACCCCCCTATTTCTGATTTCGTAAACTTCAAGGTTCGTTCTTCCCTAAATACCCTTGCATCTTAATTTATTCATTAATCTCGTTACTGTGAACTTACACAGGGTTATCAATCTGAGATCCACGGGCTCTCTTTAGCCATGAAGCAAATCTTGATACACGAGGTGGATAAGAGTAGATTCCTCCATGAAAGTGTTGGCAAATCGATAACTCGAATTGAGAAAACCAATGCGAACACAACAGCTCTTGTCAGAACTCACGCACCACCTTCCCTTGAAAAATTACCAGTTTTAGCTTCGAAGAAAACATTTCATCAAACGTCCAATTTCTTCGACAGGTAATTTAAAATACTGTTTGGATTTGATTTGATTTGATTTGATTTGATTTATTCGAAGAGCAGGTTTAGAAAGCAAAGTAGCACGGATGGAAAAACTGAGAAGGTTGCGGTGGGGAATCAAGAGACTATTAAAAGGGATTCGCGCCCTTTGCTCTTCAAATATAACGAGGTAATTTGTTCGTGATATTATAATTTATTTATTCGTAAATTATTGTTTGGTGATGTTTCGTGATTTGCTTGCAGGGTTTCACTAATGCTGTTAAAAGACCGGTTAAAATTCGTGATCTACTTGTTTAGCGTTTTGCTTTCTATCCATAAGACGTGTGTGTGTGTGTGTGTGTGTGTGTGTGTGTGTGTGTGTGTGTGGGGGGGGGGGGGGGGGGGGGGGGTATATCTGAGTGGTATTTCTAATGCTTGATTCAATGAAATTCTTTTTCTTGCTCATAAGCAAAGCAACATGGCACACATGATGCTTTTGTACTGTTTTCAGATTTTGTGTTGACATTTTCTTAGAGAGGATATTTCACTCACTATACAAAAACAATAAAAAAAAAAATAATAATAATATCTGTGTATATCCCATAAATTAATAAAAATATTGTATTCTTACAAAGGGAGTGGTAGCATATACTTTTTACGATTGAGATTATAAAAACGTTGCCAATCCAAGGATCAAAATTAAACTTTTTAACATAAATTTTCTAATATAAATTCCCATACACCTCATTTTAGGGGCAAAAAAGTAATTTCTTAACTTCATCTTTTACACCCTCCATCGGTAAGATGGAAAATAGTAACATATATTAACAACGGTAATACTGATAAGGGTAATACTAATAATTATTTGAAAATACTGATAACTAGCTCTTTCCTCGCGCAATTGCGCGGAAAACTTCGAGTTTGTTATGATTTAATTTTTCCTAATATATAATTAGATTCTACGTTTTCTTGCCTGATTGTTTACATATATGTGTTTTGGTGTATTTTTAACCCACTATTTTTTTTTTTTGATATTGTAAAAAATCGCTATCTTTTTGTAAACTAAAAAAAAAATCCTCTACCAAACTTTTATTTCCAAATATTCCCCTATGGATGATATTAAATTTTTTTTTGACCAAATACCCTTCAATCTTCATAATTAACTATTTTTTTTTGTTATTTAGTGTTAATTTTAAGAAATTAATAACCATTTCTTAACGTGTAGTGATTTAAAAAAAAAGAAATTATTATATAGTGTGTTCATATAATTTTAATATTTTTTTATATTCAAGAAAAACTAACATAAGATAATAATAAAAAAATAAACAACAATAAAAAACACATTAAAAATATATTGTAGAAAAATATCTATTTAAACATCAAGTTTTTTATTTTCGTTGTCATTTTATTTTTGTAATAGTTTCATGATTTTGTATTTTTTTAAATGTTTGCAACATGTTCTTTGAGTATTATGTTCATATTATTATTATTTTGTGTTAGTTCTTCAGGAAAAAATGTAAAATTTAAATATATACAATGTATGAAATATTAAAATTATATAAATATAACATATAATATATTTTTTAATTATTATATGCTATAAAAAATAATAATTTTTTTTCAATTACTACATATGTAAATTTAAGAGATTTTTACAATATCCAAAAATTGAATGAGTTTTTTGAAAAAATTTCATATTTAATCGAGACAAATAAATACGAATGAACCATGTCCACGATGGACCAATGTTCATGTTTGTATAGACCATGTTTAAAAAAAAATCAAATATTTTAGATCTTTTGATCAAGATCATATGGGATATGTATCATTAATAAGATAAAATATTAAATTAAATGACTCAACGGGTCAAGTGAGAAGCAACACCAAAAGGGAGCAAACCACATAAAATAAAATAAAATACATGAAGAGGTGACGTGGCTTCATATGGTGATAATAAATCTCTTGACTTTATACGTAAGTATAAATTATGTATTAGAAAGTTCAAAGAAATTTCAAATCCTTAATCGTCACGAGTGATTAAAGATAGTTCCATTTTGGAAATTTAATCATCGGTGTTCTGATTATATAATGTATCGTTTTAGTCTTGCTTATTTTATCTTTTTATCATGTTTATTACTGCGGGGTCGAAAAACCGAAAAACCGCCAGCTCCGCCAATTGTTTTCTAACATTAATTGCTTATTTCGATTATATTAGACAAAGATCTACATTTGAGTTTTGTTAGCGCTTTTTAATGATACATTTTGGTGCATGTATACTTTTTATACGTAGGTATTTTGTTAATATATTATGTAGATAACAATATTCCCAATTTCATGTGTATCCCTGCAAATTCTCAAAATATCACATAATACCCCTAAAAAGGAATCATCTTGAATACCCCTCAAAATATCGAAAATGCCATGCTGGTAATGGAATTATCGACATATCTTGGTTTTTTTTAGTTATTTATTTATCTACATGGTCATTAATTAAAGCATATTTGGTTTACGGATCACGATAATATCATTTACAAAAAAAATTCCACGTCATGTCATGTGGATTACCCATTTCTAACTAATCATCTAAAATTCATTTGTATCATACAAAATGCATTTTGAACTCATGATACCTATCCACTCTACTTGAAACGAAAGCATGAAGTGTGTTTTTATATATACATACGCATTCTAATTTAATAAGAAACTCGAAGTTATCAACACTGAAAATAATTAAGAAGAAAAAAAGTTTGGATAATTCAAATGTTAATCGTAAACAATTTTCTGAAAAGATATGCTCGTAAGATATCAGAGAAATTCAAAAATATTATTTTCTATAGTAATTTCTGTCACCAGTTGTAACTTATATTCTGTAGAATTAGAAGAAAAAAATGTTGATGTAAGATAAAAGTATATTTATTATACAACAAATGTACAATTGGGTTGACACAATTTGTACAAACGATCGTTTGTACAATTGATTTGACACTTGTGTGTAGTAGAAACCACCTGAGTTCAAAACATGTCAAAGCAAAAATAAATGTACACACTAATTTATAATTTGTCATAAAAAAATAGTTACATTAAAATATTAAAATATGTATTGATAGTTAAATTTTTCTACTGATATCTTGACAAATAAAGTCGAATTGACGACTTATTAACGTATTACTTTTTATTTGACAGAATATTTGACCGATTTAAAAAACGTCGGGAACGTATTACGTATTTTATTATTCGCGTATTGCGAATAACTAACTATGGAAACAAATATGTTTCAATTGCTAAATTGTGTTTATTTTTAAATGTTGAATGAAACTAATTTGCTTATTTATATTTGTAGATTTTTCACAAAAGAAATCCAAAATGTGGATCAAAATCTACCAATGATAAGAACAACACGAAACACTTGTGCTCCCTTATTTCTAGCCGATGATACTTTATTACTTGCTCGAGTTTTATTTGTATGTTTAATTAATAATTACTAAATATATTATTAAATTGATGTTTAGTTTCTTTTAGTTTCAAATCATCTATTTATCTGCACGGTCATTAATTAATTGTATTTATATTTGTATTCTTGCGTAGCAAATTCGGTTATATGATCACGAAAACAACATTTCTAAATAATGATATAAAATTCATTTGTATCATACAAAATGCATTTTGAACTCATGATACCTATCCACTTACTTGAAACAAAGCATGAAATCATTGAAATGTATTTATATGTACATATGCTTTCTACTTTAGTTGAAAACTTGAAGTTCTCAACATTGATAATAAATAATTAAGGAGAAAAAAGTTTGAATAATTGAAATGTCGATCATAAACAATCCTCTGAAAATATATGTCCGTAAGATATCAGAGAAACTCAACAAAGTTAGGTTGTATAGTAATTACGTCTCCTGATATATAATATCAGTTTGTCAGAATAGTAAAAAAGTAAAGTAAATTGGAGTTTAAATCTCCTGATTTTTATTGTCGTATTAACATTGGTTCATTGTCAATTAAGAGTCTAAGACTAATTAATATCCAATGTTTAGATCTCCTGTTTTTCATAGGTTCATTGTCAATTAAGCATACATAATGCTCGGTAGATTATTTTGTCTAACTATATTGTGTACAACTAGAGTGGACCCTCGCTCCGCATCGGATCAAAATTATGTGATTTTTGACGTGTAATGTTTATTATTGTTTTTTATAAAATTTTATTATATAATATAAATAATTGTAAAATATATACGGAATCACGTATAAGTGAATTTGAATAATTTTATGAAATGGTATTATCATTATTATCATAAATATTTGTATTTTATGTTACAATGTTGAACATGTATTATCCTAATAAATATGGTTGAGTTTAAATTAGAACTTGTTGACAAACTTTAATTTTTTTGTTAATATCCACGTGTATTAAATTATGAAGGGTGTTCATTTGGTCGGTTTGGTTAAAACCGAACGGTTAACCTAACCGATTTAAGTCGAAGCGAACTAAATTCAAACCAAACTGGACCGTTTAACTTTTGAACCGATTAAAAATATTTTTTTAATAAGAAACATTATACTTAAAAATAAATTAATAAGAAAAATTATATTTTATTTATCAAAATTTAAATTAATATTATAAAACATAATTGTATTATTTTAAAAGATTATCCATTTTTTATATTTTAATATTAAGATATTAAAAATTTATGAAAAATTAGGTATTATTCGGTCCGATCGGTTTAACCGATTTTCTAAATTCTTAAACCGAACCGAACCGAACCGAACCGAACCGAATAAACCAAGCAATATTATTTTTTCAATCGAACCGAACCAAATAAATCGAAAAAACCGAACATAATTGTACTAGGAGTTTTGACCATCCTTTGGCCTTGCAATTAAAAAGCATTGCATCCTCGCCTTGCGATTAAAAATGCGCTCATTGCGCTCTTTTCATACCGTCTAAAATGTCACTAGCCAATGTGTGTCACAGCTTTTAGCTTTGGCTGGGGTCATTTTTAGCCTTGTTGCGCGCCACAACTGTAGTGCGGAAGTTGGGTCTAAACAAACTCGATGCTCCACCAAGCCCCAAAAAACTTTTGTGAAAGGACACTCATTGCAGAGATGATTAGTCGTTTCTAAATCGAGAGAGCATAGAGTACACATCGGTTCGTGAGACCATCCTTTATTTATGAGATTTTCTACGGTTAGGATACGATTGTTTTAACGCTAATCACCCGAATATTCGAACCTTTTAATGGGTCGTTATTTTGAACATTGCCGGGGTTCAAGAACATTCAATGGCGAGTGCGCTATTCTAGCGTATATTTTGGACGAATTAAATCGTGGGGTGTCGTGATATGCCGCGGTGAAGAAAGTGAATGTTGATATGATATAGTATTTTATGATGCAAATATACAGGCTAATTTAATAATTTGTCATAAATTAATTGTCACGTTAATTTATATTATTAATTGTCACTTTAATTTATATTAATAATTAATTTTTTGAACTGATGTTTTTATGAATTCTGTCGATTATTTTTGATGCATTACCGTGCATGCTATCTAATACTATAGTTTAATTTTCTTTTTTAAACTTTAAAACAATTGTGCAATTGTGCAAACAGATGTCAGATACTCTGTAAAATCGGCACGGTGGTTGCATCTCCATTGTAAAGACACGCTGGAGACTCCAGTACTTACGTCCGTCCTTCACTCGTCACTCGGTCCCTGGAGATGGAAGGGTAGTTCGTCGCGCTGGTTTTGCTCGAATCGTTGGGGAGACCGAGCAGAGAGACCGAGAGCATGAGATGGAGGAGCGGAATCAGATGATAAGGTTGAACGTCGGAGGGAGGTACTTCCAGACGACCGCCGGCACTCTCCACTCCGCCGCTGCTATTTCCATTTCCGAACCAGCTTCTTTCATTGACCGAGACCCATCTCTCTTCTCCGCCCTCCTCTCCGTCCTTCGATCCAACCATATTCCTTCCTCAGCCAATTTCTCCAATCAATCCCTAATCAAGGAAGCTATCCACTATGGTATCGAATCCCGTCTCCGTTCCGCAATGGCTCCTCCTCCTCTCCTCGGCTACGATGCCTCCCTCGCAACCTGTCTCGTCCCAGCTTCTGATGCTTTTACCACGGCTCTCTCTGCCGGACCTGACGGATCCGTCTGGCTTGCTCACGGAGGCCAGATTTCTTCCTACAATTGGAGTCTTTCCTACACGGACACCTTGCGAACCCACCTGGATCAAATCACCTCTCTCAGCCGAATCAATTCCCAAATTGCCGCAGCGGGTTCAGTAGATTCCCCTGGTCTCCATTTATACAACATGGCCGCCGGAGCCCATCTAGCAACAATTCGCTGGACCGATCCCTCGGACCTTCGTTCCCACAAAGCCCATGTAACTGCCATTGCCCCTTATTCCAATGAAGAAGAAGAAAGTAATATACCATTATTTGCAGCATTCGAGTGCCAACATCGGGAGAACTGCATACTGTCAGTGGACCCCGCGACTCTGCAGGTAACAACAGAGTTTGGTCGTCAGAGCGGGAACGCAGCAAAGTCTGCATCTCCGACAAAAATAACACATCTTCGCGAAGCCGGTCTCGTGTTCGTGTCATCCGTAACCGGAGGAGCATTCGGGTACTCGGGTTACATGAGACTGTGGGACCCACGATCAGGACTCACCGTATGGGAAACCAGCGAGCCTGGCGGGGCAAGCCGCAACAGTAGCCGGTTCGGGGATTCATTCTCGAGCGTGGACGTCGATAACGATCGAATGGCTCTATATAAAATTTGTTCGAAATCGGGCGATGTGGGTTTTGCCGATTTCAGAAAATTAGGGGACGATCCTTGGATCTATCTGTCCGACGGGTTCGGACCCGTCGATTCAAAAGGAGGTGAGAATAGCGTGGTTCATTGCTATAAGAAGCAAGTGTTTGTTAGCCGGGAGTCGGGATTGGAAGTGTGGTCGCAATTGGGAGACTCGTCTAGGAGGAATTTGGTGGATACGGAAGAGGATGCGAAGAGAGGGGTTATTAGTAGTATGCAAGGGGGAGGAGATAGGTTGTTTATTACCCGTCTCGGGATGGAGGGTGTTGAAGTTTGGGAGAGCTCTCTTTCTTCCCGTGCCATCGCCCTTCGATAGACCATTATCAATATCGTGAAGTTTTATTTGATCGGAGAAAAGAACATGCATACGAAGAATCATTTACGCGGTTCGATACTATTACTTAAATAATTTTTATTTTCGGACAGTTGTTTCTTTGTCTGGATTTGACTATCCCTTGTTAATCATACGAGTAGTATTTAATTTTTGTTCACCTGTATTACTGTATTCGTATTCAATACGGTAATCAATCTTAGTCGATATGACAAACCGGGAACGAATTGATGACATAAATGAGATTAGTTTAGAGTTATGTGATCTTGTTAATGATATGCTATATTAGTAATCTATGAAAATTAGGTGATATGTAATGAGCCAATTTAGACTGACATGGCAACAACCATTATCAATATATAGAGGATATGTATGGACACATATACATTCTAAAAATCTGTTAGAAGTTGCTTTTGTTATTATTACGAGATTGATACTATTATTTATTATAAAATTAATTGTTTATTTTGTGAATTGATAAGGCCAACAAGTAGAACGAGGGGAGGGGGAGGGGGGCCTTCACATGATGATGATCATGCCTTTCAGTCTCACTTTCCAGAAAGGCAGCAAGGGTACAATAATTTTACTTTTCTCTCTGCATCTCTTCTTGTTTTAAAAAAAATGCTTACTTTAATTAATTAATTAATTTATTACAAGAAAAAGGGTCCCTGTGTGGTTGCCTTCCTAATCAATTCTCTTTATATTAGAGGCAAAATTGATAATTGAACCTACATGTTCACATTCCTCATGACATGGAGATAAATAAACATGATAGTCATATTCACTCTACCTTCGGTTCTCTCGTGAGTTCACCATCCACCCTTTCCTTTCCCTTCCTTTTTCTTTAAAGCATTCAGAAAGAGTACAAACTGTAGAGCTAGCATCAAACTTTTCTCTCTAGCTTGGGGGGATCAGCGATTCCTTGTGCCCCTCCCTTCTCTTTAGATATAGCATCCTTTCCTAATATATAATTCATGTAAATTACCAAGCATTGCAGCTTAGTTAATTCGATGGAGAAACATAGCAAGAAAGGGTCTGTGTTGAGTGGCATCCTCTCCCTCTTCTTTCTTCTGTTTCTCAACCTGGGTACTTGCTTTGCTCAGCGACGTCAAAGCGAACAATCGCACAACAACAAGAGGAAGAAGGTATCACCGAGTTTTTCCCCTTCTCTAGTCTCTTCCGCCACCTCGAACTTCGGCTTTAAAACACGCCACTCCGCCCTTTCTCTCACCTCAATCGGGTCGTATATTAAGAATATATTCTCTTCGGACAAACACGGCAACGTCCAACAAGATCAGACAACTGCAACGAACTCGACTATATTTTCCCCATCTCCTTTTAGAGTGGTGCCGTCCTCGCCCTACGATGACCGAACATATCACATGGATAGCGACATCATGACAGATACAAAGAAGCATTACTCCTTCACATCGCGCACTGAAATATTCCCTTGCACGCTGTGCGGAGAAGTCTTTTCGAAGACCCACATGTTGGATCTCCACCAAACAATGAAGCATTCTTTGTCGGAGCTGTCCGATGATGACTCGGGCATGAACATAGTACGCATCATCTTCCAATCAGGGTGGAGAGGGACCTTAGGAGGCCCAAATGTGTGTCGCGTCTTCAAGATCCAGCACAACCAGAGGACACTCACCCGTTTCGAGGAGTATCGAGAAATGGTGCGGTCCAGAGCGGCGAGGCGTTATGCCGGTGGCACGGCGTGCGGGATGGAGGAGCGATGCATGGCTGATGGAAACGAGAGACTTCGTTTCTATTGCTGTACAATGATGTGCTCTCTTGGTTCAGGGGGAGTATGTGGAAGTCCGTATTGTTGCACTTGCGCTATATTGCGGCACGGATTCTCGGGCAAGCAGGCTGATTTGGCTGGCATAACTACATTTTCTTCGAGCTGGGGCGCACATGTTTCGCTGCCGGAGGAGGTGGAGAGAGAATTTGGTTTTCTTCAAGTCAGGAGGGCAATGCTCGTATGTAGAGTTGTCGCTGGTCGAGTTGCACGTGGAGGAGCGGAGGAGATGGTTGATGTGAGATCGGTAGGGATGGAGAAAGGGACGATGTTCGATTCTATCGTGGCGCCCGTTCCGATGGGAGGAGGGAGCGAGGAGGAGTTGGTCGTGTTTAACTCTAGGGCCGTGCTTCCGTGTTTCGTTATTATTTATGCTGCATCATAAATCAGAGCATATATGGCTGTTTTTTATTTATTTTTTGTGAAATATGTATGTTATTTAGTATCATCTCTCTGTCTGTTTTTGGTTGGTAAATGTTATCAACTATCAAGGCAGAGGAAGATTTCTTTTGTTTGTTACTTTTGTATCACAGTAGCTTCTTCCTTTGTTGGCAGTCCTTTCTATTTGTTTTGTGGAAATTTTTTGATCTTTGTACAAGTCTTAAAAAAACAAGAGGCCGTTCACCTGCCCCCAGAATTCACCACCACATTCTATATATCATAATTAATACACTTAATTAACATGATAATTAACCAAGGACATGCAACTAACAGTTAACTAATATATAATTAATATATATATGAATTAACAATTTTTAGTTAATATTAATTTAATGTTAATTGGGTGTTTCTTGTTAATCACCATGTTAATTAAGTTTGTTAATTAGGATATAAGCATGTGGTGGTGAAATCTTGGGGCAAAGTATAATTTCCCAAAAAAACAAGTGGGAAAGAATCAACTTTGATTTTTTTTTTTTTGAAAAATTGTGAGATGTTCGGATTTCGAGAGTCCGGGCAAATAATAATTTTCTAACTCAAATGGTACGAAGATAATTAAGAAATAATTATATATTTAAGAGAATAATTAATATAGAAGCGAAGATATTGTATTCTCTTATCAATTATGTTTTCTTGGTAATATCTAATTTCATTGTAATTATGAACCCCTTCTGAACAAGATCTTTTAATGAAGAAGCAAAGAGCCAAGGGAAGGAACTAGGATCACTTTACAAGGGGGCGAGAGAAAACCTATCAAATTTTTTGTAGGGTTACAATTCATAGGCATTTTTTAAATTTTGAAAAATATTAGTTTGATCTCATAAATTAGTGACCAAAATAATTAAATATGTCAAAATGAAAATAATAATTGAATTTAGGCTAATTACTTTTGTATGGATATTCTACAAAAAAAATTAGGCTAATAAAGATAATTAAAATCAATAAAGCAAAATAAATTATTGGTAATTTTTTTTTATAGTTTGACCAAAAAAATAAACTAATTACTACTGCATTATTGCTCATATTTCATCAAATAATGAAGAAAAAGATAGTTATACTTTGTGTTTGCTCATATGTCAACAATATGACATTCAAAATAAAATCTAATTCAAATCTAGCGGAACCCATCATTTGCAATGAATCATCGTGACAAATTTCATTACCAAGAAAACACGTTTTGTAGTTGCCACTCAAATCGAGGGAGTTAAAACAAGACGTAAAAGCTTGTCACAAAAAGAAAAATCTCGAACCAATTTCCGCAAGTACTCGGCATAATTCAAAAATTGTAGACAAACCGCACAACTCCGGATTATTCATCACGTTAAAACGAAATATTTTGTATGTGGGGTTTAAATTGGGGAACAAATGGTATATCGAAATGGAGATATTTTATTGAGACATTGAGTAAGAAATATAGCAATTTGAGTTTTGATTTTAATTTAATGATGTTTAACTTCAATTTCTATTGTGATTAAAATTCATATGACCGATCCATTTAAGGAGTTGAATTGCCTATTTCTTTAAGCCTCCAATATTTATAATAGAATTATAATTCATGACGAGGGCCAACCAAATAATTGTACATGGGTACCATAAAAAAAGGAATATTTTACTTTTTTTTTTCTCATTTTTTCCATTTAAGGAATATTTTTTCCCCCCTTCTTTCAATAGTGCATAACCTCACGCAAACCATCCGACAAATCCAAGAAGTTGCAAGGTGGAGACAAGGGGTTCTAATCGACGCTCGATTTGTGCCAAACCATAACCTTGACGCTATTAACATCCTCTTATTAAAGTGTCGCACATGGGAAGCACCGTTCCAACTCACATATATGGGTCGGAATAAGTACGTCGTTCTTCTTCCTCCTATGATTAATCGAGACAAATTCATATCAAACGATCTTGTTAGTTTGAGGCGGGCCAACTTTATCAATTATGCGTGGGAAATCTCTATTGACTCATATCGGGTCTACTACCCATATCGAGTATGGTTTCGTCTCATCGATTTGCCTCCATATGCGTGGGACCCAACCGAATTGGCATCCATAATAGGAAGATTTGGGGTGCTTATTCATCACGGACCTCTATACGAGCTATCCACTATGGAGACGCTAGACATAGTGGTAGGAGTGGCCGATCTCTCGCTAATTCCCGACTTCATCGAACTCTCCGGTCTCGGCCATGGTAAGTTGGTGCAATTAAAGTTTCTTAGTCGTGAAGAAAATCCGCTTCAATTTTACTATCCAGAGAATCCAACGCCACCGGATTCGTTGTTTGAGGCCATGAAAGAGGACATCGAGCGACGTCAACACGAAAATTTTCAACACATAACGAGTGACTCGGATGATAGTTCAAAAGTGCCGACACCTCCATCTCTAGTCGAGCTCAAGGTCGCTCCTCCGGCCCCTCTCCCACCGGGTAAAGTTTTGGTCGATGAATCATGGCTACAAGCTTTATGCAAACTAATTCCTTCCTCCATAATTGCACCATCCGAAAAATTGCACCACCCGATAACCATCGAAGCTCCTCCAATTTCTGCCGATAAGGATAGGATTAATTCCTTGCTCCGACAAGGTTTGTCGATAATCGAGGAGGTAACGAATAACAAGACGGACTCCGACGAATACCATCCAAAAAAAAGGCAACGCAAGAAAAAACCTTCTTCCTCCGAGGACTCGATGAAGTCGACATCATCCAAAGGTATAAACATTTTTCTATCTTCTCTATTGAAATCTAAAAAACGAAAATTCCTCGGTCCCGTAGGCCGCAAAAATCACCTAAAGAATCGAAAAAACAAATTCTATCTCACTACAGTTAACGGGTCTGTTTCAAATGGTGCAAATACCTCAAAAAATTCCCTTAACGGGTCTGCAGCAGTTAACGGGTCTGCAGCTAATAATTCCCCATTTCTAAAAATTCAAACTGTTGCAGCGATTTCTCATGTCTGCACTAATAATTCTGCAGCAGCAGCGAATAATTCTGCAGCAAATAATACTCCTGCAGCTGCTCCTGCAGATGCACCTGTAAACGGGTCTGCACCCGCTCCTTCTCGGGTCTGCACTAATATTTCTGCAGCGATTTCTCAGGTCTGCGATAATAACTCGTCTATGGCAGCGAATAATCCTGCGGTAGATAATAATCCTGCAATAGCTAATATTCTCGGATCTGAACCCACTCTCTCTCCACTCTCTCTTATCGGGTCAGATTTTAATTCTCTTGGACCCAATATCTCAAAAGCTTTTACATCAAATAATCGAGATCTTCCTCTCTTATTGGATCACCCGATTCAATGTGACAACATAAACCTAGATGAGGAAAAAAATTCTAATTTCACGACAAATAATGTCCTCCATACTTCTTCATCACAATATGAGGGTCCACTATCGTCCCCCCTTCTTCTTGGCTCGGGCTACCCTCTAATCTCTAATGATAACCACAAAAAATCCCTAAGAGAGGAAATTCGTACTACTCACGAAACAACAAAACAAACCACAAAAAATATACGTACCGCTCATAAAAAATCGAAGAAAAAATTCCTAAGAGAGGAAATAATAACGGAACTCCAAAACGAAAAAAATGAGACAACTCCTCTTTCTTCAAACACTATTGCGGAAATTCGTGACATGTTGGGGCTCCCTAAAACTCAACAAACCGAAAATATACTCACCTCAACCAACTTACAAAATCAAAATATTAAACCTAAATCTATCTCTATTATTGAACAAGTAAACTCTATTACTAATTCAACTCTCTTGTTGCAAGGTTGCATTAATGAGGAGCATAGAGATCATGAAGAGGAGGATGGCCCAACAAGCGTGCCTTAATCATTTATAGATTTTACTTTATCTACCTTTAATCTTTCTTTAATCTCATCTTGTCTTTAATCTTTCTCATCTTTCGAACTCAACATCTTTGTCTTATGATGAATCAAATAAATTTTTCTTTGATTACATGGAATGTAAGAGGGCTAGGTTACAAAGATAAACGTAATCTAGTACGTGAATCGCTAAGAACTTCAAAATGTAGCATGGCTTGCATACAAGAAACTAAGTTATGCAACCCGAATAATTTCTTAATAAAATCTGTTTTACCCAATTATCTCGCCTCCTTTGAATGGTCTCCATCTATCGGGACAAAAGGAGGACTCTTATCATCTTGGTCTAATCAATTTTCTCTTATCTCCTCATACTCCACTCAATTCTCCCTCAACACGGTACTATCACTTACGGATGGAACTCATATCCTAATATCCAATATATATGGACCATCAAGCCAATCTTTAAAACAATCCTTTTTGTTAGACCTCCAAAATATAAACTTAAATGGTTTACCTTGGATCCTTATCGGTGACTTTAACCTTCTAAGATCCCCAAATGACACTACGGCAAATAATCCTAATCTTGGCCTCATCATGCAATTCAACTCGGTAATTGACCAACTAAATCTTATTGAAGTGCAATTAACTGGAAGGCACTACACATGGTCTAACAAACGCTCGTTGCCAACTCTGTCGAAGTTGGATCGGGCATTCATATCAAATGACCTCCTCTCTCTCAACCTAGAATTCTCCTTTGAGGACTTGCCGATGACCACATCGGACCATCCACCACTAATTCTGAGAATCAAAACCCCGTCTCTAAACAAAAAAAGACCGTTCAAGTTTGAAAAACATTGGCTTAAGTGCCAAGATCTTACTCCGATTCTTGAACAAATATGGATTCCTAGACATCCTCTACCGCCGATTCAATCCTTCATAAAAAAAATGAAATCATCCAAATACAAAATCTGTCAATGGGCTAATGATAAATTCAGAAATATCAACCCGATTTTATCATCTGCGAAAGAAGTCCTTCGCTCTCTTGACATCTCTGAAGAATCTAGATCTTTATCTCAAAGCGAGTTTATATTGAGAATCGATCTCCGCACTAAGATCTCAGAATTAACCTCAATATTAGAGGAAAAATGGCGCCAAAGAAGTTCTAATAGGTGGCTTAAACTAGGCGACAATAATACGGCTTACTTCCATAGAGTAGCTTCATATAAAAAATTCAAATCCAACATATCGGCAATTAAAGTACAGGGTCAAATCATTACATCACCTACTCTAATTCTCACTCACTTCTCTAGATTCTATCAAGAACTCCTAGGCTCTAGAAGCTATACAAACCCCCAATCTTCGTTACTCTTTTTTCAAAAAATATACTCACAAACCATCAATGACGATCTCTCTAATTTGACTCTTCCCTTCTCGATGGAAGAAATAAGGTCAACGGTAATGTCTCTTGCAAAAGGAAAATCTGTGGGTCCGGATGGATTTGTCTCTGAATTCTTCCAACAATACTGGACTCTATTGCAAACAGATATCTTCGCGATCTGTGAATCTTTTCATCAAAACTCAATTCCCATTAGAGACATGAAAAGGATAAACTTCGCGGACATCTCCTTATTAAAAAAGAAAACAGATGCTTTGGAAATGACCGAGTTTAGACCAATTAGCATCATCACCCCGATCTCCAAAATCATCTCCAAACTCTTATCTAATAGAATTCAACCTATCCTTCCAAACATTATCTCCAACAGACAAGCCGCATTTATTCGACAAAGATCAATTGCGGAGATGTTTATATCTACTCGAGAAATACTGTCACATTTGCATAAATCAAAAACTCCATCAATCATGCTTAAAATAGACTTTCGAAAAGCATTTGATACAGTCTCGTGGGACTTCCTATTCAATCTATTATCGGCGAGGGGTTTTCCTGAATCATGTATTCAATGGATTAAAGCCCTAACATCCTCCTCTTCCTCTAGAGTCCGAATCAACGGACAACGGGGTCTTCTATTTGATCATCTAAGAGGATTAAGACAAGGAGACCCTCTATCTCCGCTACTATTCAACTTAGTAGTTGATTCACTACAAAACTTATTAGAAACTCTTAACCCAATTCTATCGGTCCCAATGAAATTTGCACCGAAAGCCATGCAATATGCAGATGACACGATTCTCTTTATCGAGGCGAGACCCCATAACCTCAAAATCATTTCCCATGCACTGGATATTTTCTCTGAGTTATCCGGCCTCCAAATAAATTGGGCGAAAACTTCCTTTGTGCCTATAGCAATACCAGAGGAACTACACTGTGTCCTCACGAACATCCTCAAGTGTCCCCAAACCTCTTTACCCATCACCTATCTAGGCATACCACTCTCTATCCGAAAACCACCTAAATTAGCATTTGCACCTCTTATCCAAAAAATGAGAAATAAGCTATCCTCTTGGAAAGGACTCCTTCTTTCCTCAGGAGGACGCTTGACGCTGGTCAAATCGGTACTCAATGCTATACCCATCCATTATATGCAAGTCCTAAAATTACCCCTATGGGTCATTAAGGAAATCAACTCAATATCTAGAGGTTTTCTATGGAAAGGAGAACAAAAGTGTCTTGGAGGACATTGCCTAATTAACTGGAGCAAAGTCACCTTACCTAAATCTAATGGTGGGCTAGGTTTGGCGAATTTAAAACTACAAAATGAAGCTCTCCTCATGAAATGGATACATAAAGCCAATAACGACCACTCTTCTCTCTGGTCTGAAACATTAGTGGAGTTATACAACTCTACAAACATAACCCATACATCAATCTCCCAGCAACGAACGTCCTCTTTCTTTATCAAAGACTTGGCCAAACTGATGCCATTATACAATACTTTCAACTCTCTTACAAGCGATGACTCCAACGAACAACTTCAACCTTTCAAGTCCAAAAACATCTACTCCTTCTTCATAAATCCGGGTGTTATCTGCCCCTGGAACACCTTACTTTTTAAAGCACAAGCTCCGCTCAAAGTCCGTTTCTTCGGTTGGTTAGCCATCCAATCTCGCATACTAACGAGTGATAGGCTGCAGCTAAGAGGATGGCCGAACAACCAAGTATGTCCCCTATGTAAAACAGAAGAGGAGACAAATACGCATTTATTGTACGAATGTCCTTTCTCTAAAGAAATATGGGGCAATCTCACCGCTCGATTGCAAGAATTACCTCCTGATATATCGAAACCATTCGAATTTTGGTCGTCAACTCATACCACAAAGATATGGAAAACGGCATGGCTGTCAGCCATATGGAATATCTGGAAATCCCGCAACGACTCCATCTTCAACGACAAACCACAATCTTCAACGCGGATCTTCAATCTTGTAATACAAGACACGGTATCCTGGAATAAATACTGCGAGTAGTCCTTTTAGGTTACAAGTAGTATCTTATATAAGAAGTAGTCATTTAGATCTTCCAAATTATTGTAAAATGTAACACTTCTTTGATATAATATATTCGAGGTCTCGACACATTGTCGAACCTCCTTCAAAAAAAAAAAAATTAACAATTGATTCATAATTACTAAAAATTTAATATATAATTAAGGTTCTTAAAAATATTCAGAAATTAATAAATATGAATTAATCGTTAATTGATATAAATAATTAGTGAGTTAATCATGAATTGGCGACCCATCATGATATTCTGAGAAGAAATTAGGGAGCATAGCATAGTAGAAGACCTCGTAAAAAAAAATATCATGATATCCTGAGGAGAAATTAGGGAGCATAGCATAGTAGAAAGCCTCGTAAAAAATTGAGTAAACCTAGGGGAGCCATGGCACCTGCTAGCCCCTCTCTAGTCCCTCCAAGCGCTTAGTATGTCCAGCCAAAAAAAAACAGAAGTTTTTATTTCTCAAATCTACCAAAATCTTTTAAGAACAAAATACAAAACACAAATACTTTAATGCATATATACAAGAAAGGCAACATTCACGGTCAAAATATAAACATATAATAGGAGAGAAAACTATAAAAATAAGAGTAAAGTAAGTTGGAATTGAAAAACCTACCTACGAATTTGAATTTTTGCCTATGAAAACCAAGAATTAGCATTTGAATGAATTTTTCATGAGATCGGGCTAGGAATGCCAATGTGATGAGTAAAATTCGAATCCGCGGGTATTCGATCCGAACGGGACGAGTAATACCCACATGTCGGATAATATATGAACCACTCTGGATTCGGGTCGGATATGGGGATAAACTTGTACCCGCATATATTACACGTTATCCGAAAAATACCCGATCCGTACTCGTACCCGAAAAATATCCGAAACCCCCGATAATTTATACATTTTGAATGTTTTATGACTCAATTATTTGTAGTATTTGAATTTTTAATGTATTTTAACATGTTGATTGTTTTATTTATTCAAAATTGTTGGAGATTTTATGTATGTGTAAAATAATTTTTCAGTTTTTGTTGTTGTTGATTTTTTCGAATTTTAATATATTTGTTTTACTATTTTCGGATAACGGATAATACCCACGGGTACAAATTTATCCGCAGATTCAGGTACGGAAATTTTTTAGCCGCGATTATTTTCGGTTCAGTTACAGATAATACTTGAAAATCGGGATAAGATATGACTTACCCGAACCCGACACGTCCCGTTGACATCCCTAACCGGAGCTCATTGTTGACATTGTTTCCTAATTGAAATATCTTGTTAAACAAAAAATACTCAGCAACTTGAGCACGTAGTTTTTTTTTTTTTTTTTGTGAAACAAATGCTGGAAGCTTATACATCTTTCGTGCAATTTCTTTAACTCGAGCTCATATTTTATGAAAGAACATTGATTGGAGATCTTTAGCACTAATATACATGGTCTTTTTTCATAGAATATGAACAAAAAAATCCATCTGTATGAACTTGAGTTCGTATTTTATGAAAACTCAACATTGTCATTAATACACTGTTGTATGAATAAAAGTGAAAAATGTAAATACAAAACTAAACACATAAAAAATAGTATATTCTTAGACCACATCTTCACCCTCCTTTCTATCATATTTTTCAAAAAAAAACAAAAATACCGTCATGCTTCATATCTATCTCCATGGTTCTCAAATCCAACAGAAAAAAATATATATATATAAAAAAAAAAAGAGTGCTAGCAAAAATAGAGAAAAAGAAATAAGCAAATCAGATGATCTGCTACAATACTGTCCCCGTGTTCTTTTTTTTTTTTTTTTTTAATTCATTTTTCTCCATACTCCTACACTCAACCGAATACAATTAATTAATGACGAATTTATTAAAAAACTAGAATAACAGTCTCTCTCCCGATTTTTGAACGATAATATATATATGTGATTATGCTTATATATTTGACAATATGACAAAAAAATTATGCACTATCGTCCTCCAAATTTTTTGAAAATATTTCACAATAATTCTTCCTAGATACAAGACAAAATCTGCCCTAACAATGAATCGCATACATTCTTCACTTGACCATTCTTTTTTTATTTTCGATGCATTAAGTGGAGCGAAGTATGATTATGCATGTCTTCGAAGAGACTTTGAACAAAGAACGAAGTATTTTTTTTAGTTTCATCTATGTTTAGACTTTGAAATTTGAATTGCATACAGTTACTATTTTTTAACAAAGAACAAAGAAGTTAAGAGGAGATGATGACCTTCCATACTATTATTTTTTTGAGGTCAAAATTTTCAGAGAATAGATGTGTGGCCTGCACTTTGTTTCCTTCGTGAGGTCGTTCTCCTCATTTTTTTCACCACATCTTCTATAACCACTTTTTCAAAACTCATCATCACATCTTTATATCTTATTAACACATTTAATTCACATGATAATTAACAAGTAATATTCGATTAACATTTAACTAATATATATTTAACGTACACGTGAATTAATAATTAATAATTAATATTGATTAACTGTTAATCGAATGTCTCTTGTTGATTATCAATTACTAAAGTGTGTAAATTAGGAAGTGGTGATAGTTCGGATAATATGATAAATTTAAGAGTAGTGATGCATACCCCCTACGATCTCTTCCTCCCCTCCCCCTGATGACATAACAACATTTTGAAATCTTAATTATATATCACAATTTATGTTTTAACTACATTAATATATGATTTGACATCTTATGAAAATATTAAATCTTAATCACGTCATCAAACTTTGTAGAAAAGAATTTAGAAATATGTCCAATATTTTCTTAAATTTAAAGGTCATCCAGATTTCATAGGAACAAAGTTGTTCCAATTGGAATATGATTAATGTTAGAATAATATGATAAATTTAGGAAGTGGTAGT
Organism: Luzula sylvatica; assembly: GCA_946800325.1. NCBI lineage: Eukaryota > Viridiplantae > Streptophyta > Magnoliopsida > Poales > Juncaceae > Luzula > Luzula sylvatica. The sequence continues at coordinate 30,876,365 of OX326961.1, read as the reverse complement.
AGTTAACATTGGTCAATTTAGGAAATAAAATAAGAGATGCTTATAAGTTGTAAATCTTGGGAGTGTATCGAGAATTAATTATCTTTACAATCAATGATCCGGATAGTGATCAACCCGGCACTCATATATTTTCTTGGATCGAAATTCGTATACGATTATTTACGGATATAAATATGGTTGGTATATCACACAAATCGGGAGGTTTGGATATTATCGGATATCGGATATACATATGAATTTGAATCTTGTCACTTCTTAAACGAAACATATGTATTGCATAAATATTTTATCATTTATTACACATAATAAAAAATATATATATAAATTGTGTATTTACAGTAGATTAATATTTCAAGTATATGAATTTACAAATAGATATTCATATTTGATAATTATTCGTAACTGAATAATACCCGATTTCATATTATGATCCGCTTAAAATCGATCCGGTTCCAAATCCAGATCTGGATCTGGATATTTTTCAAATATGATCCTGGTTCTGGTTCGGATATTATCCTCATTGACACCCCCTATATAAATACATGGAAATATTACGCGTGTTTTAAAGGCGTAACATTATTTTGATGTATATTATAGTGCCTTTTCTGGGTTTTATTTGGTATTTCCTTGCACAATTAACCGTTAGCACATATACATTTTTTTGGTTTAGACTTTAGACAGTTAGTCGATATCTCTTGATGAAATTAAGAATATTTATATTAATGAATTATTATTTAGACTTCAGAGGTCTAATTTCTTCGGTTATCTTAGTCGTCGATAATTTATCATAATATAATCCGTTAGGTTGCCTCAATTAATTAATGATTTAGGTTAGGGTGAAAACATTCAACCACAATCGTTTGAGAGTTGCCAATTCACACGGTGGGCCAGTGTCAATCTTAAAAATATCGAGAAAGCAGTATACTTTAGGCCAAATTTCATATGTACTCCTACAAAACTTCACAATTTCACGTATACTCCTTCATGTAAAACATGAAATATCATGAATACTCCTACAAAATTACTAAAATTTTACATATGTCATTTTTGTTTGATTTCGGTTATTTATTTCTTAAGATTAACGCTAATTTGTGTTTTTTCGATTTTTTCATTGTTGGAATTTATAATTGGATTTTGATTGATTGGGTAGATAGTTGGGGAACAATATTGAGGAGGATTAAAGAATAAGGCAGGAAAATATAAAACTATCACGCAACAACAGAGAGTAGACAAGATACAATTGACCTTTTTTATTATTTGTTCTCTAACGCTACAGTACGTACAGAGGTTCAATATATATAGCAATTATATTCATCCTCAAAAGACACACCTAATTAAACAAACATCTTTATCTATATAGCAGACACCTTTTATTTAATAGACACCCCCCTTAATTTTAGACACATATTCTAGATACTTCTATTTTAAATACACACATTTAATATAATTATCATGTCCCAAATTATTAATAATATTATTATATAAAATATTAAAATATTAATTTTAATACTCTCCCTTAATGCTTTTATTCGTCATTTTCATAATTTCTCGAAAGCGGATGAACTTCTCACTTGGAAGCGCCTTAGTGAAAATGTCCGCCAATTGATATTCGGATATGACATGCTTGACAACAAGTTCGTCATCTCCAACCACTTCTCGAATAAAATGATGTCGTAGCTTAATATGCTTTGTTCGACTATGGAAGACAGAATCCTTTGACATGGCTATCGCGGATTGATTATCGCAAAAGAGAATCGTTGCGGTTTCTTGTTTTCCCGCCATGTCTTCTAACACCTTTCTCAACCATTCAACTTGTCTCGCCGACACGTATTCCGCCTCCGCTGTTGAAAGTGCGATTCGTTCTTGCTTCTTCAAGGCCCATGAAAATATACCCGATCCGAGAGTAAATGCATAACCGGATGTGCTTCGCATGTCATCCACACTACCGGCCCAATCGCTATCACAAAATCCAACCAATTCTATATTCGTTTTCTCATTCTTCTCATACATAAGTCCAAAATCTTTGGTACCTTGTATGTATCGCAACAATCTCTTTGGTACTCCAAAATGTTATTTGTTCGGCTTATTTATGAACCGAGATAACAAACTCGCTCCATACATAATGTCGGATCTTGTAACGGCAAGACATAATAAACTACCCACTAGGCTTCTATAGACCGATTTATCGGCATCACCACTATTATCTTCTTTCATCATCTTTTCATTCACCAAAATCGATATCGTCAGCGGATTACAATTCTCCATTTTAAATTTAGCGAGAATATTTTGGACATACTTCATTTGCGAAATAAAAACTCCATCTTCTCTTTGATTAATCCCGATACCCAAAAAATAATGAAGTAATCCCAAATCATTCATCTCATATTTCTTCAACATATCCTCCTTGAATTCTTGCACCATCTTTTCATCACTACTGGTAACAATTAAATCATCGACATAAAGAGAAACAATAATCATACCGGTTTTGCTTTGCTTGATGTACATGGTTGGTTCACTCGGATTCCTTTTAAACCCTTTTTCGGTGAAGTAAGCATCGATATTGCTATACCATGCACGAGGTGCTTGTTTCAGTCCATACAAAGTCTTCTTCAATTTGTAGACCTTGTTATCGTCTTCTTCAATCACAAACCCTTGTGGTTGCTCCACGTACACCTCTTCTTTCAACACGCCATTTAGAAAAGCAGATTTCACATCAAGTTGGTATAATTTTCAACCTTTATGCGCGGCTAATGCAACCAACCACCGAATCGTCTCTTGCCACCGGCGCAAACGTCTCTTGATAGTCGGTACCGGGTTGTTGAGAGTATCCTTTTGCTACCAATCTCGCCTTGTACTTTTGAACCGATCCATCCGGATTTGTTTTTGTCTTATAAATCCACTTTAACCCGATTACACCTTTCTCGTTTGGTTTCTCGACTAACTCCCAAGTTTCATTTTTCTCGATCATTTTTATTTCTTCTTCCATTGCTTTTCTCCAAACCTTCTCTTGAACCGCTTGCTCAAAACATGTCGGTTCTACGACACAAAAATTGCAATTCATATAAATATCATTTAATTTTCTCATTCTTATCGGTGTTGATTTTCGTGTTGAAGAACTCTATGTGATATTTGTTGGAGGAGATTGCGGTATTTTTTTCTTTTTCTTCACTTCCGTCTTCATCATTATTTTTCTCAACTTGCGGCTCGAATTATTTTTCTTCTACTACATCGGGGATATCGTTAACTCTTTTTCCTTTCCAATCCCACTTGTTTTTTTCATTAAAAATCACACCGCGGCTCGTTATTAATTTTTTTTTTCAAACTAAAGAGTCTATAACCCTTTGATTGTGAGCTATAACCCACGAAGGCACATTTTTCTCTTTTTTCTTCAAGCTTGTGTCTCATCTCTTTCGGAACATGCGCGTAGCAAATATATCCAAAAATTCGTAAGTGATTGACCGATGGTTTTCTACCACCGGACCATACTTCAAACGGCGTTTTATCTTTCACCGTTTTTTTCGGACATCGATTTAATAAATAAACCGAGGTACTCGCTGCCTCGGCCCAAAAAATAATCGGAAGACCCTTATCATTCAACATCGCTCATGACATCTCAACGATTGTTCGATTCTTCCTTTCGACAACACCATTTTGTTCGGGTGTATACCCAACCGTCAATTGTCTATTATTCCGATATCTTCACAAAATTTGTCGAACTCTTTAGAGTTGTATTCGCCGCCTCGATCACTTCGTAACTTCTTGATGAAGCATCCACTTTGCCTCTCAACCATCATTTGAAACTTCTTGAAGATAGAAAATGCATCGGATTTTTTTTTAATGAAATAAATCCAACACATCCTCGAGTAATCGTCTATGAAGATAATGAAATATCGGTTACCGTCTTGTGAAGGTGTCTTCATCGGACCACAAACATCAGTATGCACTAGCTCCAATGGTTTTGTCGCTCTCCATGCATTTTCTTTCGGAAATGATTCTCGATGTATTTTACCGAGAGCACACGCCTCACACACATCATCATCCTCTTCAATATTCGGTAAACCGTAGACCATATTTTTCTTACTCAAGAAATTCAAACTCCCAAAATTCACATGTCCGAGCCTTTTATGCCACAACCACGACACATCTTTCGCACCGGCTGCCAAAGCGACAAGTGTCGATGCTTTTAGAGTGAGAGGAAAGCTTCGATTTTTCTCCATTTTAATATTCGCTATTACTTGACTCCCGTTTTTCGCCTTCTTAAAAATTTTACAACTATAGCCTTCAAAATGGATCGTGTGTCCATTCTCAACCAATTGTCCAACACTTAACAAATTTTGTGCCAACTCCGGAACAAACAACACATCTCGAATGAACATTCGACCTTTCTTCGACTCAATCGCAATCGTTCCTTTTTCTTTAGATCGAACAACTGCACCATTTTCCATGGTAATTTGAGTAGTGGCCGTCTTGTCGATTTCACTAAAGACTGATTCAATTTCTGTCATATGGTTGCTACACCCGCTATCGACGTACCACACATCATTCTTCTTCTCAAATGCCGCTTGACACGCGTAGAATATTTTCGTTGTCGATTTTCTCATCGGTATAGTTGGTTTGTTCATTTGCTTTAACTCAGCAATTTTTTTTCATATGGCCGAACTTCTTGCAATTGTAGCATTGAATTTTTTCTTTGTTCCAATAATTTTTCTCGGCATGAGTCGAACTTTTGCACACACCGCACCGTCGCTCTTGATTATTTTGATAATTGCTTCTACCTCCTCCTCTTCAAAATTTTCCTCGACCTCGACCTCGAGTTCTACCGTTTCGACCATCACGAAATGATTCTCCCTTAAATGTATTTTGATTTGATGATTCGATTACGGCAGTTTTTGATTGGAACGCACTCGTTGTTCGTGCCTCTCTAAAGAACCCATCAAGTCGTGCACACTAAGAGTCGATAGATCTTTGGTTTCTTTGATAATAGACAACATGTTGTTGTATTTTGAAGAAAGACTAATAAGTATTTTTTCGCAAACCGATTTATCGGTCAATTCTTCGCCAAAGCCTTTTATTTGGTTTACCACTTCCAAAATATTGGAGAAAAAATCTTTGAGGGTATCGTTCTCCTTCATCTTCAAGTTTTGAAATTCCCTCTTAAGCGTCAAGAGTTTAACAGTCCTCACTTTTTCGTTTCCTTGAAATTCTCGTTGCAAAATTTCCCATGCTTCCTTCGACGTTTTAGCCCCAATTATTCTCGGGAATAATTTCTTCGTCTTTTACTATTTTCCATAAATCTTGCGCGATCAAAAGAGTCTTCATTTTAATACTCCAATAATCGTTTCGCCATCGAAAATAAGTTGCGAAATTTGTGGGAGTCCGAAAACACCGCCTTGGGCTGTCATGGCTTTCTTCTTCTCCAAGCTTCGGCAAACTCACTCTCGCAAACACTCGCAAAAATCTTGGCTCTAGATACCAGTTTGTTGGAATTTATAATTGGATTTTGATTGATTGGGTAGATAGTTGGGGACAATATTGAGGAGGATTAAAGAATAACACAGGAAAATATAAAGCTATCACGCAACAGAGAGTAGACAAGATACAATTGTCTTTTTTTTATTATTTGTTCTCTCACGCTACAGTAAAGAGGTTCAATATATATATCAATTATATTCATTCCCAAAAGACACACCTAATTAAACAGACATCTTTATCTATCTAGTACACATTTTTTTATTTAATAGACATCTCCTTAATTTTTAGACACATATTTTAAATACTTCTATTTTAAATACACACATTTAACATAATTATTCTGTCCCAAATTATTAATAATATTATTATATAAAATATGAAAACATTAATTTTAATATTCAACATAAATATTATTCCATATTTACATAGAGAGTAAAATCGAAAAAACAAAAATTAGCGATAATCTTAACGAATAGCTAACCGAAATATAATAAAAAAGACATCCACGAAATTTAAGTAGTTTTGTAGAGATATTCATAATATTTCACGTTATGCAAAGGTATACGTGAAATTATGTAATTTTGTAAGGATCCATATGGAATTTGGCCTGTACTTTATGGACCTTTTCTTCATCAGTTGAGTCCAGGAATTTTCCTCGTCAATTTTGGGTCTAGCTAAGGGTTGATTATTTGTTTTTTCCATGGCCCGATCGATCTTCTGCATGGAAAGTAATAAAGTAGCAGACCAACAAGAAAAAAATTAAAATCAAACCGAAAGAGTTGAAAAGGAAATTAACAGCGGATCAAGACCAACGTTTTGATTTTCAAAAGTAGCATCCTCCTTTTAATTTTTTCCCTCCTCTCTCCGTATTGATTCATTCACCATAGCACCGCTATAAATTGGGTGATTGCATTCCATTATCACTTGCATGCATCCTTTCCCCCTTCTCCTTCACATTCGTGTTCTTTGCACATAATTTCTATATTAGTCGATAAAACCAATAAATTAAATTGCACCCATTCTTGATTTCTTCTGTCAATTCAACTACACCTCCATTACAAAGAATGGAAGCTCTAGCCCCACGGTGCACTCGCTTTGTCTCTGCCCCGAAAGTCCATCAGAGTAGAACTGCTCTGAACGGACTTTCTTCGAGATGCAGCTCAATCGTGCAACAAAAACATCTTTCCCCTGGATTGAGATGCTCGGCGGTGTCGTCCCCTTATGTTGCTTCCCCTAGTTCGAGTGCGCGTCCCTTTCACAAGAAAGCTGAGACGGAGGAGGCTATGAAGTTTGCCGAGGCGGCAAAGAAGGGTAACTTGGTCCCCGTCTATGAGTGCATAGTGGCGGACCATTTGACTCCGGTGCTGGCCTATCGTTGTCTCGTTCACGAGGATGACATGGAAACCCCGAGCTTCCTCTTCGAATCTGTCGAGCAGGCCTCTCATGGCTCCAATATGGTATCCAATTCAATCTTTTCTTTAATTACGGATCTATTAAGTGACTAGAAAGGACAGCGGCCCCAAAATTGTGAAAAAATAATATATAGTAATTTGATAGTGTATTTTTTTTATCGTATTTGTATATGTATCCGAAAAAATAAAACGAATGCGGATACAGCATGACTATTATTGATCGTATCCACTCCGTCTACACCCCTAGTCCCCGTTGATTTCTTTGTAGATCCACCACTTATCTCTTCATTTCAGTTCTGAATCATTCCCTCTTCTTGAGTTTCCGTTAATGAAAATAAGAATGACGAGTATCTTATTGTTCTAGGGACGATATAGCGCAGTGGGAGCGAATCCAGCAATAGAGATCGTGGCGAAGGAGAACAAGGTGACAATCCTGAACCATTTAGACGGAACGTCAAGAGAGGAAATGATAGAGGATCCAATGGAGGTTCCTGATCACATGATGCAAGCATGGAACCCACAACTTATTGATGAACTTCCCGATACCTTCACCGGTACACTTATTTTCCCCCTTATTTGCGTTATATATACCCCATAACATGTAATTGTCAATTAATTAGTACAACATTATCTTTTTATTTGCAGGAGGATGGGTGGGTTTTTTCTCTTACGACACGGTGCGCTATGTCGAAAAGAAAAAGATTCCTTTTTCCGGAGCACCCAATGATGACAGAAACATTCCGGACCTTCATTTGGGTCTCTACACGGACGTTGTTGTGTTTGATAATGTCGAAAAGGTTTGGTTATTTGAATTTGAATCTTATCATTGTTTTTCAATTTTCTTTTCATGGTTGTGATTCTCTACTTGTATTTGGTTTGACCTGCAGAGAGCTTATGCGATTCACTGGGTCCAAATCGATCGGTATTCCTCGGTAGAGGAAGCATATGTGGATGGCAAGTCCAAGTTGAACATGCTGCTCTCCAAAGTTCATAATTCTAATATGTGAGTATTTCCCAAATCATTCAAATAAATTCTTTTTAGATTCATCTTCCACTAGCTAAAAGAATTTGATTAGTTCTTACTAACTATATTTTATTTGGTATTTACCAATTTATCAGTCCGACTATTTCTTCCGGGTCTGTGAATTTGCACACGAAGCAATTCGGGACGCCGTTGACAAAATCAACCATGACAAGTGACGAATACAAAAATGCAGTATTGAAGGCAAAGGAACACATCTCGGCTGGAGATATATTCCAGATCGTTTTGAGTCAACGGTTCGAGAGACGCACATTTGCCAACCCTTTCGAAGTTTACAGATCTCTAAGAATCGTGAATCCTAGTCCTTACATGGCCTATTTACAGGCTAGAGGTTGCATTTTGGCGGTCTCGAGTCCAGAAATCCTCACTCGTGTTAATAATGTACACTTAAAACTCTGACCTGATTCGAGTCAAATCAATCATTGTTAATTATTTCATTTATGCAGGGAAAGATAATTAATAGGCCACTTGCTGGCACTGTTAGAAGAGGCAAGACAAACGAGGAAGATAAAATGCAAGAAAAGCAATTATTAAGTGATGAAAAACAATGTGCTGAACACATAATGCTTGTTGATTTGGGGAGGAATGATGTGGGCAAGGTTTGTATCACAATCACTCTCATTTTCATGTTATAATGATATTTGCACTCCACAATTTAAATGCCTAATTCATGTTGTTAATTATGACAGGTGTCTAAGAATGGGTCGGTAAAGGTGGAAAAACTAATGGATATTGAGAGATATTCCCACGTTATGCACATTAGCTCAACAGTAAGTTGAATTAGTAACGGTATTTTACTATTTTGTTGAAGTTATGTTTTGATAATTTTGTGAAATTAAATGGATAGGTATCGGGAGAATTGCTCGATGATCTGACTTGCTGGGATGCTCTGCGTGCCGCTTTGCCAGTTGGAACGGTGAGCGGAGCCCCGAAGGTGAAAGCAATGGAGTTGATAGACGAACTCGAAGTGACGAGGAGAGGGCCTTATAGCGGTGGGGTCGGATCGGTTTCATTTGGGGGTGATTGTATGATTGCACTTGCTCTCAGGACCATCGTCTTCTCTACCGAGCTGGCTCGGGGTGATCATGGTGAGGGGCGCAAGGAGTGGGTGGCCCACCTGCAGGCCGGTGCTGGAATTGTTGCGGATAGTAATCCCGATGATGAACAACAAGAGTGTTTGAACAAGGCTGCAGCTCTTGTGCGCGCTATTGATCTCGCCGAATCTGCTTTTCTTCATATTTAAACCAATATCTCGTACAGCAAACTTGTCGTTGTCTCTTTTTTTTTTTTTTTCAATTTGTATTCTTTTTATTGTAAGACGAAATAAATAATAAAATGCATTTTCTGATGACTAATTAATGATATAATCGGCCGAAAATTAAATAACAGTCCTTTTCTTCTGGTTCAATATATGTTGACAAAAAAAGTTAGTAGCTTATTGTCCAATCCAAAGTTATTCGAAAAATGGCGATCTATTCGAATCGAACCAGATTAAAACAAAATTTGTGTATAAACTCAAAATTCTCAACTTATCAAAATGTGTGTATAAACTCACATTTTGCTAATTTAATATTGGGAAATTGTACTCCCCCCCCCCCACCACCACACACACACACACACACAACTTCTATTTTTCATCCTCTATAAGTATTTCGAAGAGAATTAGTGTGGATAATTAACAATTGAATTAACATACAAAAACGAATTAATTGTAAATTTCAATGTACCAATCAAAGTACATGATAATGTCGTTATTTTTATATATAACTTGATGTTAATTTAATGTCAAATTGAATTATTAATTAATCATTAATTAATATCACCCGTGATATAATGTTACAACGTCAAAATAAATATAATGAATTGTGAGAACATAATATATGGCCTCTTTAATATTGGCAATTCAAATATTCATTATTCAAGTCCAAATACTCGGTATAACAAACACAATACATTCATTATTCAAACCCAAATATTCATAATTCAACATTCAATGATCTGTGCCCAACATCGAATAACCAACCCAAACTCGAGTTGCTCAAACCTTAATTATGAACCGATCGAGCAAGGGTGGAACAACTCCACGTTCAAGGTCCTTGATATAATTTCAAAGGAACCGTAGATTTGAATTACTTTTTTAATGTGAAATTCATAATGTATTTTGTGACATTGTAATTAACTTAAAGACATTTTATGCAAAAAAAAAAAAAGGAGATAAATAATTATGAACCGAGTCGAACTGAACTTGGGCAGACTTCAGACTTCCAACTGGTCATACTCGGTTCGTTGACAACCAGTGGCGGATCTATTAAGGGACTGGAAGGGATAGCGATTCCCCCTAGATTTTTGAACGGTAGTATATATATGTGATTATGCTAATGTATTTTACGATAAAATTGAGAAATTATGTATTATCATCCCCTAAAAAAAAATTTTAATTTCTCACAACTATCTCCCCTAGATTAATCCCCTCCCCCTCCCCCTCCCCACCATTGATAATGGACAAGATCCGCAACTGTCGACAACCCTAATTCAATAGAAAACTATTCTTATATTAATCTCAATGAAATAATCTTCCTTTGATTCTTCCTAAAACTCTTTATTGTAACCTTTATTCCACCAATAAATATTGGGGGATTTACATATTTACTCCTTTAAAACTCAAAATAACACATTTGGCCTTCGAAAAAAATTAAAATATCATATTTATCATCTCAAAATTTTAAAATATCATATTTATTCTTTTTAAACATACAAAATATAAAAAATATCCAAATCCTAATTTTTTTTTTTTAATAAATAGAGAAGGCTCATATGTCCTCCATCCACTAATCCACAATCTTTCACAACATATGATTTTTTGTGTCTCGCATTTAACCAATTGGACTGTAAGCTCATTGACAAATCATAATAATAATTATTATTTTGTCAAAAATACATTTTATGTTTCTAAACTCCACTAATTGTTTCCTTCTGTTTCTTGTCTTTCTTGTCTCTTTCATTATTTATATCCAAATAAATCCGAATGTCCAGCAAAAAAAAAAACATCTCTCACGTCTTTAAGAACATTTTTTCCAATTTTAACTGATGCCCCTAAGGGACATACGAGCCTTCTCCATTTATTAGTTTAACGGAAAATGAGATAATTCTATCTTTTGGGTAGTTACGATATTTTAATTTTTAAAAATACAAATATGTTATTTTGAGTTTTAAAAAGAATAAATATATAAATCTCCGTAAATAGTCCTTCCTTAGATTTTTCATCACACACACACACACACACACACACACACACACACACACACACACACACACACACATATATATATATATATATATATATATATATATATATATATATATATATATATATATATATATATATTTGTTTTTTAATGGAAAATGTTGGACATACCCCCACCTCTCCACCCACATCCTTGATGACGTGGATATAGTTTAACACCTTAAAAATTAACATTTTAATTCATGATTTAACATCTTAATTGTATGTTCAATCATAAATTAAGATAATTAAACCATAAATTAAGATGTTAAACAATATTTTGTTTGTTAATTTTGAAGGTGTTAAACCATATTCATATCATCAAGAACGTGAGGAAAAAGTTATAGGGATGTACATCACTACTCTTTTTTAATTTCTCTTCACATAAATCCAAGTTCAAAACAATACAATATTTTCTCAAAAACAACGAGCCTGAATAATAAGCCCAGTTACATAAAAGAGAATTAACCTAACAAATCATAAGATAAAAGCCCAGCCTAATCATATCGTATGATATTTTAGGCCTGGAATTGAATTGGAATATGCTGCATTCCCTAGTCTAAGACTAGACTGACTGCTGGCAGCCGGCAGGTAGAGCTAGGGCTGCAAACGAGCCGAGCTCGAGCGAGCTGTGCCAAGCTCAAGCTCGGCTCGGAACTTATTCGAGCTGGCTCGGCTCGTTTAGAATTATGGTTCGAGCTGAAAAATCAAGCTCAAGCTCGGCTCGTTCTAATTCGAGCTAGCTCGGCTCGGCTCAACAGTAGCTCAATTAAAAAAATAACTTAAATTTTAATTAAAAAATTGTAATAATCGCGAATAAACATAAAATATTTTAAATACTAAAATATCTTAAAACATAACAATAATAAATCAAACATACACAACACAAAACATAAAAAAATAGGATTTGAACTTGGTATTATTAATTTGTCTCCCCTAGTTAATATTCTTTTTTAGACCTAAGTTGTAACCCGAATTGAAATTATTATGAAGATAAAAAATTTCTTTATAAAATTTTATAATTAAAATAATATATATAATGTAAATTAATTATGATAAAAATATTTAATTTTTTAAATCGAGCTCAAAAAAATTTCGAGCTTAATACGAGCGAGCTGAGTCTGGCTCAAGCTCGGCTCAATAAGCGTTCGAGCTAGCTCAGCTCGGCTCGTTTAATTTCGAGTTAATATCGAGCGAGCTATTATCGAACTATTATCGAGTCGAGCTCGAGCGAGCCACGAGCCACGAGCTAAAGTTGCAGCCCTACGTAGAGCTGTCAAAATCTGACTCGATCCGAAAAAATGACCTTACCCGTCCGAACCCGACCCGAAAATATTGAAAAGTCAACGATCCGAATCCGAATCCGAAACCGAACCCGAATGACCCGAATCCGAAATCGACCCGAAACCGAACGACCCGAAATCCGAACTAACCCGAAACCCGAATGACCCAAAACTCATGACCCGAATGACCCGAAATTCACGACCCGAATAACCCGAAAATTAAAATATTATTGTTAAAATCAATATAATATTGCTAAAATATCTCGGAATCAATAAAATAAATCAGAAATTACCCGAAAATAAATTTTTGAAAAATCGAATGATTCGAAATCAAATTTTGTGAAATCTGAATTATCCGAAAATCAAAATATTCAAGACCCGAATGACCCGAATACCGAAACGATCCGAACCCGAATGATCCGAAAACCGAAACGACCCGAAACCGAATGATTCGAAAACCGAAACGACCCGAACCCGAATGACCCGAAAACCGAAACGATCCGGAACTGAATGATTCGAAAACCGAAATGACCGAATCCGAACCCGAAATGATTTGATCCGAACCCGACCCGACCCGCCCGATTGCCACCTCTACTGGCAGGTTCAGTGCGAGCATTGAGCAACTGGATGGCATATTCGCAAACAACGCTGCATTTCCAATTGCAAGCTGCCACTGCACTTGCAATTATAATTATAATATATAATTAATATAATAATGATTTAAAGAAATAGCCAGATATTCAACATTCTCTCCATTTACGTTGATCATATTATATTCATATTATATTATGCTCCTCGAATTATAATATACAATTAATATGTGTTAATAAATAAAATTTCCATATTAATTTGATATTAGTTGAATTGATTGTTAATTAATCTTTGCAAAGTTATGGTTGGGGGTAAAATTGGAGGGCATACAAAACGGCCTCTCTCTTTTTTATGTTTTTCAGCGTGCATCTCCTCTACTTTCTTTTTCTCCATTCTACCACCCTCCCGTGAACCAGACCAAACCACTGTCAATCTACGCTGGTGGTGATCGGAGAATTGCGAGGTGGCGTCGTGGAGGCTAATGCTGCTTCGATTTTGGGTGCTTTCTTGATTTGTAAAGCAAGCGTGTTCTTTCTCCCTTTTTTTTTTTTTTTTTTTTTGAGAATTCAAGGTCGGAAGGGGAAGAGGAATTGGGGCAATTGATATAGAAATGGATAGGATCTGGGGAGAGGAAATGGGATTAGTATCACTATCAGGACCTCGAATGCTCAATTTTTCGGTGGCGTTGTTCTTCTCCTTCACCTTCTTCATTTCCCGTTTCTTATTCGATCGATTCCTCTATCAGGTACGCTTCTACCCATTTCCACCCTCCTCTTGCTTGATTGAACACGCCATTTCACTCGATTCAATTCAGCTCAATTCAGTTCAACCCAATTGCACAGATTTAAGATCTGTGTTGCACTGATTGATCCGTCATTCATCTTTTGCATTTCAAATCCCTGATTGAGCCATTTCACTCCATAATTTTAGTTTTAATCTCTGCAATGCAGCCAATGGCAGAATGGTTATTAAGCAGCAAAGCAAACAAGTTGATGAGCGACGATACGAGACGATCAAAGATCATCAAGTTTTCAGAATCGATGTGGAAACTCACTTACTATGCCACTGTTCAAGGCTGGGTTCTTCTCATCATCAAACAAGAACCATGGTCTCTCGATACCAAACAATACTTCCCCGGCTGGCCCAATCAACAACTCAAGTCCGTACCAACTTCTCATTCCCTAAAATTATTAAATAATAATAATAATAATAAATGTGTGTCGATTTACTTTTTCAATTAGGTTTTCTTTGATGCTGTTCTACATGTGCCAATGCGGGTTTTACATATACAGCATTTTTGCACTCGTGGCATGGGAAACACGCAGAAAAGATTTTGCGGTCATGATGTCGCATCACATCGTGACCACGATCTTGATCACTTATTCGTACTTGACCAGATTTTTTAGAATCGGTACGATAATTCTAGCATTACACGACACGAGCGATGTATTTCTCGAGGCGGCCAAGTTGTTTAAATATTGCGAAAAGGAGATTTCTGCGAGTTTGTTCTTCGGCCTTTTCGCGGTTTCGTGGCTTCTTTTACGCCTCGTTTACTTCCCTTTTTGGATCATTAAAACCTCGAGGTCCTTTTCTTTTTATTGACCCATTTTTTTTATTTTTTTATTAAAATATATAATTATGAAAAATGAAATGCAGTTACGAGTGCCTGGAGATTTTCAAGCAGTTAGAGGAATTTCCAACATTGTTTTATTATATATTCAACACGATGCTTTTGACGTTGTTGGTATTTCATATGTATTGGTGGAAACTAATTTTCAACATGATTATGAGGCAATTGAGTAATAAAGGGCAAGTTGGCGAGGATGTTCGCTCAGGTAATTATTTAAATTTAAATTTCATTTTTTATTTTTTATTCGAATTAATTACCGTGATTTTGTACCTGTGATGATTTGTAACAGATTCCGAGGATGACGATTAATGTGCGACTGGCGAAAAGATTAATTAATATAATTTTAATACGATATGATGGCTGCTTATTTTTGGTTCGTTTTTTTTTTAAATATTTTAGGCAGGAGTTTGTATGAACTGTTTTGTTTCCAATTTTGCCTTTTGATGTTTAATGTGGAGCTGATGAGAGAATAGAATGGGATAATTTGAGTGATTTATAGGCAAATCAAGTATAGATAGGATATTATGATCTTTTTTAGAGGAAGAGTTTTTTTTCGTGCTTATTGTTATTTTATGAATGAATGAAGATTCGGGTTATTTTTTGAGTATAAACACGGACTGTTAGTATTCGAGTAGAATACGTACATGATCCTCGAGTTCAAAGCATTTTGCTTTTTGGTATTATAATTTTAAATATATTAATTTCATTTTCGAAGCCTTCCTCATGAGAAAACTCTTTTAGTGCGGCACCTTTTATGTTAAAGCAGTATCAAATAGGGGTGTGTGAGCTATTCGGATTATAATGGTTGAATTCGGTTGAATTGGTTCAGTTTTTTCAGTTTATTTTGTTTGGTTCGGTTGAAAAATTGACATTAGTTTATTTGTTTTGGTTCGGTTTTAATGTTTTGAAAACTGTTTAAGACGAATTGATTGAATTATACTTTATTTTCACATTTTTCTAAATCGTTAATTTCAAGCATGGAAATTTGATATAATAATATGATTTATTTATAATTTTAAATAAATAAAATACGAATTCTGTTAATAATTTATGTTTATATTAAAATTATAATTATTTAATTCGATTGAATAAATGAATAAAAATTCAGTTTATTTGGTTCGATTTTAAATCGAATTAAAATTTCATTAGAACCAGTTCGGTTTGAATATATATCGATATGGCCTTAATTCGGTTTGAACCGACCCGACCGAATACACAGTACCAAAATTACTCTATAAATAATACCAAAAGAAAATCTAACTATTATGTATGGTCTTGTTTCCATTAGACTAGAAATAGTACAAGAACAAGATATTTAGGAATAATTAAGTAGAGAAATACAAATAGTTTAGGATACAAGTTACATTACAACACAAGCATTTCAAACAAGGGTCATTCTTAATTATTTATTTACATTTTATACAACAACGAAATGAATAATTAACCGATTCATCAATTAATTATTCATAATTTAAACGTCATCAGCATCGCTCCCGCCTACGTACGAGTCATGACTCCCATCTGGCCCCGACAATTTAAACCTATTCAACGCATACATATACAAACACAATCAATATTTCGATACCATAGT
Organism: Luzula sylvatica; assembly: GCA_946800325.1. Classification (NCBI taxonomy): domain Eukaryota; kingdom Viridiplantae; phylum Streptophyta; class Magnoliopsida; order Poales; family Juncaceae; genus Luzula; species Luzula sylvatica. The sequence goes on along the minus strand of OX326961.1, from coordinate 30,860,061 downwards.
AATACAAAATATGTGATATTTACAATATACGAAGTACCTTTCAAGGATAAATTTTCCTTCTTTATACTTCTGGGTCATTTCATGGGCTGAATCCTGTTATTATTTCACGCATAAGATGCAAAAATTAAAGAAAAAAAAAAGTTAGTAACTTTAATTTTTACATACATATTTCCATCCAACAATGGACCCGCAACCAACACAGAAAATGTCGCAAACAGTGTGCATTCCAGTCAACATCATTCGCTCTTCTTTTACTCCGAGAGTCACGTTGACACTGTCCATTTCAACAATATATTACATGATAATTAACTTATAAAATGGGAATATACGTAATTTTATGCAGCGGAAACAAAATGGGAAATGGATCCACTTGCACTTTGTTGAAGAGATAAGCCTTTCCATGCCTGCAATAGAAGCCCTGCATTCCACAAAAGAAGGAAATTTATTACAGAATAAATTGATTACAAAATCAAACAAAGAAAAGAGATGCACAGAGTCAATTTTGATGGGGGGAGAGATAAGTTTGTAAAAATTCGAGGTTTACAGTTGTACACAAGACGGACAAATCAGATGGAATTCAGGAATCTTGTTGATTAATTGGATCAAAAGTCAATTGTCCTGATTACGAACACGAGGATCCCAATTGAACCATGGGACCTTTTCAGGAAGTAATCAGCGAGATCGAAGAGGTAAGTGATAGAGAAAGGAAAAGGGGAAGGGAGCCATTGAACTTGATGGAAGAAACAAAATAAGGGGAGTAGATAGGAAAAGGATGACCTTGGAGACGATCTCTTCGGCGAGGGCAAGATGGGTGAGACACTGCTTGCAACTGTAAATTTTCCCTTCCAGTGCTACTACCTCCATTAGATCTCTCTCTCTCTCTCTCTCTCTCTCTCTCTCTCGACTACCTCCGTACCAACTGAGAACCAATCAAGCCAACGATTGCTTCTCCTTCTTCCCCGCCAATTGATTTACAGAGAGATCGACTCCTCATCCTTTTTCTTCTACTCCACTGATTGTGATTGATGGATTGATGGATCGATGGATTGACTACGGAACCCTTGTTTTATATTTTTTTCTACGCACCGTTTCCCCACTTGCCACTCCACCCTACCCCAATAAAACGTGCCCCCAGATTAACACGCTGTAATAAATACATATTATCTCAATTAATAATTAGCACGCTGTAATTAATAATTAATTAATTAATTAATATATAATTCACATCCATCATAATTAATAATTTATATTTATTATTAATTATATATTTTTATAAATTATCATATCAATTAAGACATTGATAGTGCACTCCGGAATGCTGCATTTAATCACAACACGCCAACATGACAATGCGTAGGAGTAAAAAAAAAACACGTCAAAAAATAGACGAGCCGCCACTTTGTACAGGCAATGTCTAATATTCGGGCAACGTCCGATATACCCGCCATATGCCGATTTAGATAATTGTTTTTATACGTTTCATCTTCAAATTTATATTTTTTTTATAATGGACAATAAATTTTCATTTATAATATAGAAAAATATATAAATAACAAGTATTTACATATCTTTAATTCATAATATAGAATAATATACATAATAGTAAGAATGTACAAATAACATCATGTCTTTTTTATAGTACATAAAAAGTATAAATAATAATAAAAAAAAATATATAAACAACAACATATCTTTAATTCATAGTATAATAAAAAGGTATAAATAACAATGAATTTTTTATCCAAGTATAGAAAAATATATAAATAATAGTACAAAAATAAAAATAATAACATATTTTTAATCCATAATATAAAAAATATAAGATAAGAAAGTATAAATAATAATAGATCTTGAACCCCAAATATAGAAAAATGTACAAATAATAGTACAAACATATAAATAACAACATATTTTTATTCCATAATATAAAAATGTATATTAAAAAGGTACATATAACAATAGGATTTTTATCTATAGTGTAGAAAAATATAAAATAATATGAATGGGTCGGGCAGTGAGCAACGTGGGGCGAGAAGAATATATCAGGTAGTGGCGGAAGCAACTCTGAAGTGCGTGAATGGATCGGACAGTGAGCAGGAACAATTTTGAAATGTATCCGAAATGAATTTCTCTGAAGTGGAAAGACATTCCTCATTAAAATGTGTTAATTAAGATATATAAGATGTGATGAGGAAATTCGAGGGAAAAGTATTATTTCCCGCAAAATTTTGAGACAGATGCACTATTTATATTGCCATGAAATCGTATTATAAAACAGAGTGAAATGAATTTTAAAATTAATGAATTATTTAGTTTATTTGAATGTTTCAAAAATAAGATAGTGAAAGTATTATTCTTTGCTTGGTTATTAAAAAATCATGGAATTATGTTAATTATAAATATTGAAATGATTTTTAATTAAATTAGTAAAATAATAATTATAATTTAGTTATAAAAAAAATCATGAAATTAAAAGATTGATAGACACAATAGCTGCAAAATTAGAATATTGTGAATATTCGGTGAAGGACATGACAGTAAATTATGTTAATTGTTTCACAATATTTTTGTTTCGAACTAAAATCAGTAAATTTCGACATATTATAAATAAATTCACAAAACCCAACTTTAAACATAACTAACATAATAATGTTTGCACAAATCGCTACAACTACAAAAGTAAACTAAAACTTCCAATTTACCTTCCCAAAAATATATATCTTTATCAAATAATTACCATCACAAAAGAAGTACGAAAATATCAAAATATTTTTCATTCCAACTGAGAGGATTATCAAAATAAATACGTAATAGAGGATTCCAACGTCAACAAACCTAAACACAAATCTGACCCAATTCTAAAAAATTCAACAAAATTTGGATGGAGCTAGAAAGAAACAAAGAGGTCTGAATTTTGTAAGAGAAAAAAAAAAAAATACAAAGAGATATTTTTTGGTGCTTAAATTTTTGGGAAATTTCATTTTATTGACTTGCAATTAAGGAGAAGATACGTGCAAACCTCGATTTTAATTCCAAGTAGTAACCAAACAAGAAACAATGTTTTGCTGAATTTTATTTTTCAATTCCATTCTAAAATCCAGTAGTCTAAACACCCTCTCACATATTAACGGGTGACGTTGATACATAGAGACCGACTATTACACTCTACCTAATTGCACTCCAATTGAACTTCAACATGTCATATTATATAAGGAGATGTCATGTGTACATTTCAAAATCTAGCAAAAACCCAAAAACTGATCGTAGTCCAGTTTAAAAGAGATTGGAAATATAGACCGAGCGGTCGATTTTTTGCGGGCAGCACTCAAAATTCGGGCAGCGTCCAAATTATCTTTTTATAATTATTTTATACCTTGACGCTCGTATTTATATATATTTACAATGTGATCAATATTAAACAAAGTATATTTTATACATTTTTACTACATCCGCGATACAACTTTCTTAAGAGAAAATACAAAAATGATATAATTAAAGGTTATTATATGAATAAAATGTTGGGTATTATCCCAACCCCGGGCCCGCGCAGCAGATATGAAAGGCCCGGTCCGGTTCCCAAATCCCGAGATCACGCTTCGATATCGAGGGTACGATGCAAAGTAGGATAGACGATTACCAGCGTGAAATTGATCACGCACGACGGGTTGATCGCTCGCATCCTTCTCTTCTTCGGTGTCACGTTGGTGACTAGCCCGTGCGTCCCATACCACACGTCTCCCACCGTCTTGACACACCTCCGGTTGTCTTCGTGCGTCCCATGTCCACACGCTTCCACAGTCTTTTGCTCCTTCGGTTTGATCACAACGAAGAGCCACAAGTGTCGCTCCTCTACCCGTATCCACCGTGAGTCGTAGCACCTCGGTCGCGGATGCATCTGCCTAGACGATGCACCGGCGAACTTGTATGATTGCGTTCGATTCTTTAGACGGAGAAAACTCTTTTCTCCTTTTTCTCTTTCTCTCTTTCGTCGCACTATTTCAACTCCTTGATGGAATGATAGACTGGATTGGACTGAATGATTGTCTAAATAGAGAGAGAGAGAGAGAGAAAAAAAAACATCTTATTTATACTAAAATATGATAAGGATTGGGTCAAAGGCTGTGTATATCCAATATACACTTCCAGCATGAGGTTAGTTGGAACTAACCACTTTATGGAATGAGTATGTATAAAACCATTTTATACACGAAGATGTCAGTTGGAACGAACCACACAGTCAGTTGGAACGAACCATAAAGTCAGTTCGAACGAACCATCTTCTGCCTCATTTATGTGTTAATTCCAAATTACATTCGTAGTAGTAAGTTCTAACGAACCATAAGGTTAGTTGGAACGAACCACTCTTTGGAATGAATATGCGTAAAACCATTTTACACTCGTGGCGGTCCGTTCGAACGGACCCGACGGTTAGTTCGAACGAACCACTCTCTGGAACTTAACTTTGCACAATCATATTATGCTTTTAATCAACCCATGAACATTCATGTTCATATATTCTTATATGTATATTTTTACGGTTGATCCGAAACTGTATTTCTTTCATAAAAAATAAACAACACGAAAAAATACAGAAAATATACACTATGTCTGAGCACATAGTAATTAGATTAATTATAGTTATTACGGTTGTTGCATTAAAATAAAAGGTATAAAAGATACAATAAATAATAAATCGTAATGTATAAAGTCATAAACGGTACAATAAAAAGTATACAATATGTTTAAGCACATAGTTTTTTATAAAAACTTGAAACTGAAATGTTCATCTATTTCTTTCCTTCCTTTTGTTATATTCTTGAGTTGATATAATACCTAAAAAAGAAAAAAAAAATTCACTCGAATGGGGTGCACTTCAAACGGCCGCCAATACATTTTGGAATGCACTAAAAATGTATTGGAGGCCGTTTGGATTGCAAAACTTTTTCTCTGAAATTATTGTTGGTCTTAAGTGTTGTTAGAGAAGATACTGGACTCATCTAGTTATGCAGTTCTTTCGATGATGTACTGGAGAAGAAGTTGGGCGGAGTACAAGTTTAAATTTTCTGGATCATATTATTTATGGGCCTTTATCTTTTATCTTATTTATTGTAAAGCCTAATATATAAAGGCCTGGTAAATCAGTTTAGTTACAAAGGGTAATTAAGTAATTTCAATCAACTCAGTTAGTTACAGTTTAGTTAAAGAGGGTAATTAAGTAATTTAATCAAGTAGTGGAATCATGGATTAGGCATGATTAAGGTACTATAAGTAGAGGTGTAATGATTGTAAAAGCAAGTTAAGCAAATCAGATAAACAATAATCTTCTTCTTAATCTTCCACTTAAACTCAATCTTCTTTACACAAATTATAATTAAATCTTCAAATTAATCTTTAAATCAACTCATTTAACAAGTGTTAACACATTGATTCCGTAAAAAAATATAATAGACATACAACAAATATTAAATATATGAAAATACATTGCATCTGTGTAAAACTGGAAAGTACATCTGAGAGATAGTAACGCAATTTGCACCGGACAGCTGTGGCCTCACACTGAAGCTTTGAACCCTAATTACTGAATATGTATAAATATTTAGTCCTGGAGTTGTGATCTACGTCATTTCTTTCTTGAAGATAGGAGTCGGCTGAGCAATCGAAACGAGGGCGAAGATTTGAGGTGGGAGCTGTGGTGAATCCTCGCATCATGTGCCACACATGAGCGACGGAACATGTGGGAATCATCAAATCCTAGGAACTCGTTTCGATCAATCTCGTGCACGGAAGGAGGAGTTATGGAAGTATACCTCACCGATTTTATCGTGGGATGAACACGTTGTTAAGTCTTCGGGCAACCTTATTGCGCAGCGGAACTTATCCGAATCCTTAAAATCATGGATATGTGTAAGATAATTAGATACGAAGGAAGAGTTTCAAATTTATATCTCAGATTGCGAATAAATCTGGTTGAAGGGCACTAGCAGATTTTGCGGTCATGATGTCGCATCACATCGTGACCACGATCTTGATCACTTATTCGTACTTGACCAGATTTTTTGGAATCGGTACAATAATACTAGCATTACACGACACGAGCGATGTATTTCTCGAAGTGGCCAAGTTGTTTAAATATTGCGAGAAGGAGATTTCTGCGAGTTTGTTCTTCGGCCTTTTCGCGGTTGCGTGGCTTCTTTTACGCCTCGTTTACTTCACTTTTTGAATCATTCAAACCTCGAGGTCCTTTTCTTTTTTTTGACCCATTTTTTTTAATTTTTTTATTAAATATATTGTTATGAAAAATGGAATGCAGTTACGAGTGCGTGGAGATTTTCAAGCATTTAGAGGAATTCCCAACTTTGTTTTATTATATATTCAACACAATGCTTTTGACGTTGTTGGTTTTTCATATGTATTGGTGGAAATTAATTTTCAACATGATTATGAGTAGGGATGTAAACGGTTCGGATATTATCCAAACCGACCCGAACCGAATCCGCCTAAATATCCGGATCCGAATAAAATTATGCGGATCCGAATGGATCCGGATCCGACACGGATCCGTTTTTTCGGATCCGGATCCGGATTCGGTTTTGATAATTGGGATCGGATCCTGATCCGAATCCGGATATTATCCGGATCCGAATAACAGTATAAAACGGATATCCGTTTTTAAAAGTTTATTATGTTTTTAAATAACTATGGTCTTATAGACCCAACATAAGTTTATGTTTGCATGACTTATAACTGATAAACCAAGTTGATTCTAAAAGAAAATGAATCTTTCATGTATGTTTTTCCAAATCCCAAAATATTTGACAAATACTTGATTTTGTTTCGTAAAATTATAATGTCCTTTTATGTATTATTGAAGTATTATTTTGATATTGTTTAAAATTTGTTGGTAAAAGAGATAGTTATGTTACATACAAAATATCCGTTTGAACTATCCGAATAATATCCAGATTCGTATCCGTATCCGAGATATCCGAACCGAATCCGTATCCGTTTAATATCCGAACCGTATCCGTATCCGGGAATATCCGTATCCGTATCCGTATCCGAAAAAAATACGGATCCGGATCTGGTATGACCACTATCCGAACCGGATCCGAACCGTTTACACCCCTAATTATGAGGCAGTTGAGTAATAAAGGGCAAGTTGTCGAGGATGTTCGCTCAGGTAATTATTTAAATTTGAATTTCATTTTTAATTTTTTATTAGAATTAATTACCGTGCTTTTTGTACTTGTGATGATTTGTAACAGATTCTGAGGATGACGATTAATGTGCGATTGGCGAAAAGATTAATATAATTTTAATATGATATGATGGCTGCTTATTTGTTTGGTTCGTTTTTTTATATACTAGGAATATAGCCCGCGCTTCGCTGCGGAATATATTATTTAATAAGAAATAATATAATTAGCAAAAATAATAATTTTATATATTATTTGATATATTATTTGATATATTATTTCGCTGCGGGATATATTATTTGATATATTATTTGATAAGAAAATATAAATATTTGTGTGAATAGTATAATAAGCACAATCAAAAATATTATAATAAGCACAAAAAAACGCAGCTTGGTACCAATCAAAATTGTTATAATAAGCAAAAAAAAATAAAATAATACCAGCTGAGGCTAACAAAAAGTATTTGTGTGAATAGTATTTTATTAAATTAAAATAATTTATTTAGAACACAAGACATATGTCAATTATATTTATTAATACGATGAAAAATTCAAATATTTTATTTAGAACCCAAGATATATGTCAAATAAAATAAAATTCCCAAAAAAAAAAAAAATAATATGAACAGTAACCGGGATGAACAGTACTCGGTTAAACAGTGTCGGGCGAACAGTGGAACAGTATTGGTGAACAGTGAACAGTGTTCGCCGACGTGGCCTCATCATGTGTCTTGTATTCTAAAATTAATGGGAGGGGGAATTTTAGGCCAGGAGTTTTTATGAACTGTTTTGTGTCCAATTTTGCCTTTTGATGATTGTTGTCGAGCTGATGAGAGAATAGAATGGGATGATTTGAGTGGGATTTATAGGCAATCAAGTATAGATAGGATATTATGATCTTTTTTAGAGGAAGAGTTTTTTTTCGTGCTTATTGCTATTTTATGAATGAATGAAGTTTCGGGTTATTTTTTAGTATATACACGGACTGTTAGTATTCGAGTAGAATACGTACACGATCCTTGAGTTCGAAGCATTTTGCTTTTTGGTATTATAATTTTAAATATATTAATTTCATTTTCGAAGCCTTCCTGTTGGTTGATTTTTCGAGTAAATTTTGATTTTGCTAAGCTAAGCTAACACGAGAAAACTCTTTTTGTGCGGCATCTTTTATGTTAAAGCAGTATCAAATAGGGGTGTGCGAGTTATTTGGATTATACCGGTCGAATTGGTTTGGTTTTTTCAGTTTATTTTGTTTGGTTCGGTTCAAAAATTTACATTGTTTAGTTTATTTGTTTTGGTTCGGTTTTAATGTTTTGAAAACCGTTTAAGCCGAATTGATTGAATTATACTCTATTTTCATATTTTTCTAAATTGTCAATTTTAAATATTAAAATTTGATATAATAATATGATTTATTTATAATTTGAAATAAATAAAATACGAATTATATTAATAATTTATGTTTATTTTAAAATTAAAATGATTTAATTTGATATAATAAATGAATAAAAATTCAGTTTAATTGCTTCGATTGTCAATATATTTCGATTGTCTTATCCGGTTTGACCTGACCTGACCGAATAGACACCGTACCAAAATTACTCTTTATAAATAATACCAAAAGAAAATCTAACTATTATGTATGGTCTTGTTTCCATTAGACTAGAAATAGTACAAGAACAAGATATTTAGGAATAATTTAGTAGAGAAATACAAATAGTTTAGGATACAAGTTACATTACAACACAAGCATTTCAAACAAGGGTCATTCTTAATTATTTATTTACATTTTATACAACAACGAAATGAATAATTAACCGATTCATCAATTAATCATTCATAATTTAAACGTCATCAGCATCGCTCCCGCCAACGTGTGAGTCATGACTCCCCCAATACTGGCTCCCATCTGGCCCCGACACTTTAAACCTATTCAACGCATACATATACAAACACAATCAATATTTCGATACCATAGTAATACAAAATATGTGATATTTACAATATACGAAGTACCTTTCAAGGATAAATTTTCCTTCTTTATACTTCTGGGTCTTTTCATGGGCTGCATCCTGTTATTATTTCAGGCATAAGATGCAAAAATTAACGGAAAAAAAAAATTAGTAATTTTAATTTTTACGTACATATTTCCATCCAACAATCGACCCGCAACCAACACAAAAAATATCGGAAACGGTGTGCATTCCAGTCATCATTATTCGCTCCTCTTTTACTCCGAGAGTCACGTTCACACTGTCCTTTTCAACAATATATTACATGATAATTAACTTACAAATTTATACGGCGGAAAAAAATGGGAAATGGATCTGCTTACACTTTGTTGAAGAGATAAGCCTTTCCATGCCTGCAATGGAAGGACTGCGTTCCACAAAAGAAGAAAATTTATTAGAGAATAAAATGATAAAGACATATACGGAGTCTATTTTGATGGGGGAGAGATAAGTTTGTGAAAATTCGAAGTTTACAATCGTGTAGACAAGACGGACAAATCAGATGGAATTCAGGAATCTTGTTGATTAATTGGATCGAAGTCAATTGTCCTGATTAAGAACACGAGGATCTCAATCGAACCATTGAACCTTTTAAAGAAGTAATCAGCGAGATCGAAGAGGTAATTGATAGGGAAAGGAGAAGGGGGAAAGGGGGGGAATTGAACTTGATGGGAGAAACGAAATAAGGAGAATAGGAAAGGGATGACCTTGGAGATGATCTCTTCGGCGAGGGCAAGATGGGTGAGACAGTGCTTGCAACTGTAAATCTTCCCTTCCAGTGCTATCAAAAACAATCTCCCCATTATTTCTCTCTTTCTCTCTCTCTCGATTTCTCTCCAGATACCAACTGAGTCCGTCAACCAATCAAGCCAACGATTGCTTCTCCGTCTTCCCCGCCAATTGATTTACAGAGAGATCGATTCCTCCTTTTTCTTCTACTCCACTGATTGTGATTGATGGATCGATGGATTGATTACGGAACCCTTGTTTTATATTTTTTCTACGCACCGTTTCCCCACTCGCCACTCCACCCTACCCTACCCCAATAGAACTTGCCCCCAGATTTACTGTCCCAGCGAATTAATTCATCCAATAATAAAATTTGTTTAAATTAATTGATGCAATAATAAAATTTGTTCACGTCCCTATTATCATCTCATAAGATTCGGATTCGGACATGAATATTTTTTTATGGTGACAAAAAATTAATTTCCTGCAACCAGTTCATGTCTGACTCATTACCTCAGATTTCATCATTGTATCCTAATTAACACGTTGTAATCAACACATATCATCTGAATTAATAATTAGCACACTGTAATTAATAATTAATTAATATATAATTCAAAATCCATTATTATTAATTATATATTTTTTATAAATTATCATATCAATTAAGAGGTCGATAGTGCACTCCGGAATGATGCATTTAATCACAACACGCCAATGTGACAAATCGTAGGAATAAAAAAAAGCACGTCAAAAAATAGACGAACGGCCACTTTTTACATGCAATGTCTAACATTCGACCAACGTCCGATATATTTGCCATATGACGATTTAGATATTTGGTTTTTCTACGTTTCACTTTTAAATTTATATATTTTTTTATAATAGCCAATAAATTTTCATTTACAATATAGAAAAATGTATGAACAACAAGTAAACAATGTACAAATAACGTCGTGTTTTTTTTTATAGTACAAAAAAGTATAAATAATAATAAAAAATATAAATAACAACATATATTTAATCCATAATATAATAAAAAGGTATAAATAACAACGAACTTTGTATCTGAGTATAGAAAAATATATAAATAATAAGTACAAAAATAAAAATAATAACATATCTTTAATCCATAACTAGCTTTATCCCCGCGCAATTGCGCGGGATGTTTTTTATATAATTATTTAAATAGAATTAACGCGTGTGCGAATTAACGCGCATGCGTTTGAACTAAATTAATCTAATCATGATATATTTGCAAATATCATGATGTCAATAGATGTATGAGGTTCACGAAATTAGTCTGCCACGAATATTATTTTCTAATATAATTTGTATAAATAGCATTTGCTCAGGTGCTTCTAAATTCGATTAATATAATCAGGACATATTCACAAATTTTAATATGTATGTAAAATAGGAAACAAAGACCAAATGTAAAATAAGAAAAAATGATCAAAATGTAAAAAAAAAAACCGAAATGTAAATAAAAAGGACCAAAATGTAGATTAAAACTAAAAAGGACCAACATATAAATTAAAATGTAAAAAAGGACTGAAATGTAAATAAAAAAGGACCAAAATGTTAATAAAAAGGACCAAAATATAAACTTAAATTAGAAAGGACCAAAATATAAATAAAAAAGACCAAAATGTAAATTCAAAAATGTAAAAAAGGACCGAAATGTAAATAAGAGAGGATCAAAATATAAATAAAAAGGACCAAATTCTATTTTTTTAAACTAAAAAGGACAAAATTTAAATAAAAAGGACCGAAATGTAATTTTTTAAACTAAAAAGAACCAAAATATAAATTTAAAAATATTTTTTTACAAAAAAGCCCTTGATGACGTGGCCTCATGTTTGAGCTCCATTTCTTCCAACTTTATACATAAGCTAGCTTTATCCCCGCGCAATTGCGCGGGATATTTTTTATATAATTATTTAAATAGAAGTAACGCGTGTGCGAATTAACGCGCATGCGTTTGAACTAAATTAATATAATCATGACATATTTGCAAATATCATGATGTCAATAGATGTATAAGGTTCACGAAATTAGTCTACCACGAATATTATTTTCTAATATAATTTGTATAAATAGCATTTGCTCAGGTGCTTCTAAATTCGATTAATATAATCATGACATATTCACAAATTTTAATATGTATGTAAAATAGGAAAGAAAGACCAAATGTAAAATAATAAAAAAGGATCAAAATGTAAAAAAAGACCGTAATGTAAATAAAAAGGACCAAAATGTAAATTAAAACTAAAAAGAACCAACATATAAATAAAAAGGATCAAAATGTAAATTAATATGTAAAAAAGGACCGAAATGTAAATAAAAAAGGACAAAATGTTAATAAAAAGGACCAAAATGTAAACTAAAACTAAAAAGGACCAAAATATAAATAAAAGGACCAAAATGTAAATTCAAAAATGTAAAAAGGACCGAAATATAAATAAAAGAGGACCAAAATGTAAATAAAAAAGATCAAAATGTAATTTTTTTAAACTAAAAAGGACCAAAATGTAAATAAAAAGGACCAAAAAAGTAAAAAATATTTTTTTTACACAAATGTCCTTAATGACGTGGAGGCATAGAATTCTTGCAATTATCTCTACTTTATACATAAGATATAATATAAGAAAATATAAAGTAAAAAAAATACAAATAACAACAAATCTTGAACCTCAAGTACAGAAAATGTACAAATAATACTACAAAAATATAAATAACAACATATTTTTAATCCATTTGGTATTTTGTTCATACTAATTATCGCGTGTAAAATTGTCGTGTGTAAAATTATCGTGTGCCTGTTCATACTAATTATCGCGTGTAAAATTGTCGTGTGTAAAATTATCGTGTGCCTGTTCACACTAATTATCGCGTGTAAAATTGTCGTGTGTAAAATTATCGTGTGTAAAATTGTCACACCTTTTGGTATTTTGTTCATACTCATTCTTTATAGTGTTCAAATAGAAAAACTTAAAGGGTGATTCTATGGTACGACATTTTTCTTATGATAGATTATTTTTAAAATATATTTTGATAATTTGTCTATTTAATAGTAATATTCAAGTGTGTTTTTTTTATCAATTATTGTTCGACAAAATATGAAATATTTATCAAACTTACAGAGAAACATTCAAATTAACTCAAAATACCAAAATTTTTTTTTTTTAAAAAGTCTTGCCATAGAATCACCCAAACTTAAAACATGAAGTGATAAATAATATAATTAACTAATCAACCCAATATATCTTAGTTTAATTGGAGTTCGGATTTGCATGTTAGGGCAGTTTTATTAAAATGTGTCTCAATAATATAACACCACTGTGTGTTTTGCATTATGTTTTTGAACTAAACAATATCTTTTGGAGTTTAAACTAAGTAAGCATATCATGAATTTATGATCATGTTGATTTTTACTCGGTTAGTTCTTATATTATCTCTTTGTTTTATATATGTTGTCGTGCAGAATTATGAGTGGTCTTAATCAATATAATATCGAGCAAAAATTTCAAAGAGAACACAGAAAATATCTCGATTAAACAGTTGTATCATAATTTTTTATGAAACTTTAAATTATTTTTATTTTAGTATCTTTATTGACTTGATAATGGGTCTTGGAGACAATTTGTGGTATTGCTTTTCCTTAATGCCAAGATTTGGAAAATATAACAAGAAGCTAGTGATAGAATATGACAAGTGTCATTCTCTTGTTAGATGGCCTATCCCAAAGAGATAAAAAGCCAAAATATCTCGTTATAATGTTAATATATACCGAAAGTTATGCAAAGTTGCAAACAAACCCCCGGATCATGATCATGATCATGGCTTCTGTTAATTATAAGTTAAAGTTCGTATTGTGTGCGTTTCAACGATGTTTATTAAAATCTTCCAATTTATACTGGGATTTATCATTATATATAACATTGCAAATTGTAATTTCACACTCACAAGATAATCATTTTTTTTTATAAATAAAAAAAATTGTATGTTTTTCATTTATTGATATCAATTGTAAATGTAAATTAACACTCAACCAAGATAATCATTTTATTTTGTCATCATCAAAATTAGCACCAAAATGCAAATTATTCGCATGAAAATAAACAAGAAACGTAAATGTAATGCCGGCAAATGACAAACTTATCGGAAGGAGATGATGATGTATGACTAATAGATGTGTCATTTGAAAAAAACAGTAGAAGAATCAACATCATTTGTTCGGCACGTGCTCTTTCTCGCGACAATTGGAGATGAAAGATGAAAGAAATTTTCGCTTTAGCTAACTAAGAGATTAATGTATCAATCAAACACAATAATAAGGCATATTTTCATGTGACATTATATGAAATAATTTTTTTAGAAAATCAATATATCAAGATGTATTCTGAAATTTGAAACGAGCGACCTCACTCTACTCTGTTTCTCGAATTCAAAACATTGCGAGTTAGTACAATAATTAGGAGATGATTGTGGAGTTTCTTAAATGCAAATTAATTCATAATCAACGTGACGAATTTAACGACTGCAATTGTGTTAGTAGGGACGGATCCAGGATCATTATATAAAGGGGGGGGCGGGGGGGGGGGGGGGGGGGGGGGGGGGGGGGGATTTTATAGGGGTACCGGATTTAAAAAGAATTCAAAATATGTAGTTTGAGGGTTTGAAACTCAAGACCTTACTTTTCCTAAACACATGTTTTACCACTATATTACTTTAACGTTTGTGAAATATAAACAAATTTATTATAATTATTACGTCTAAAACTAGTGAAATCACCTTCTTTCTTCACTAATCTTTTCGTTTTCGGTTTCATGAGGGGGGGGGGGGGGGGGTCCCGTTTGCCTCCCTGGATCCGCCACTGTGTGTTAGTGAATTTTGGATATAACAACAAATATATGTAACATAAAATATGTTGCCTTTGTTATAACAAAAAAGAAAGTTAGGTCACAAGAACAACTTAACAAAGAAAACAATGATTCTCAAGACTAGAATGAACCAAATGAAAACAGTAGGAACTGGAGATATCCAATAGTTTATGTCTCCGGTATAACAAATTAAAAATTACCATATAAATAAATAATTTAACATCTTAATTTATGATTTAATTATTTTATTAAAATATCAAATCATGAATAAAAATTTTAATTTTTAAAGTGTTAAGTCATATTTACGTCATCAAATTTCTTGGAAGAGGCGTGGAGTATGTTCAACATTTAAAAAACGGATTATATATTCAAACTCCGTAACGTCAAAAAGTAGTCTTGATGAGGTGATAAATAATGGTTGAGTGAGTTGATTAACCTATCTAATTAATTCGATTAACGATTTAATTGACCGTTTAATTGAATTGATTTGTCAATTAATATGTACTAATATAATGTATTGACATAATTAACAATTAATTGAGTAAATTAAAGAAACTAGTCAATTTGAGAGACGAGTCAATTAATTGAGTCAATTAGAAAAATTAATCAACCCAAATAATTATCTTTTGCCAGCTTACGGAAGGACCATGAGATGAGTTTAGACTTTAGAGGGACAAGTATATTTTCCCTATAAAAAAAAAGGACTTCAAAGCCCATGGTTTTTCCTTTCGTTGACAATCTTGTACTCCAACCCTTCAGACAGTGTCGTTCACCCTTAAAATAAAGGGGGACAAAGTAAAATTTCCCTAAAATAAATAGCTACTTACATTTAACCAAAAAATAGATGTATTTTTCTATCTATCTACATATCTGAATCTAAACCTAAAAATTCTTAAAAGGGTTTATATAACTTACGGTCATGGCTTTTCATGAGGGATCAAATACGGATGAGAGCAAAATGCAAAGGTTATATGATGCATGTGATATGATCTTCTCCTCCGGGAAGGCCGGTCTCCCGACTATCCGACATATACCACGGCTTCAAGAAATTCTCGGTAATTTCAATTTCGAAATTTTATTTATTATATGCAAAATATGGTTTTTTTTGAGAAAAATATGCAAAATATGGTAATTTGCCTTTGTGTTTACGTTAATTTTCCTATGAAAAAACTAGATATATCAACTTTTCCTTGATCTTATTTTATGCGGTCATGTAAGTGTTGTTTTCAAGACAAAATGTCCAACTTTTAGATGAAAATGTGCAGAAGTTTTTGACTAAGATTTTGCGATTAATACAAATTATAATTCTATTATCGGAACACAATTGATCGAGATTAGTTGTATTATTAAATATATAGATATGATGGAACCAACAGACGTGGGGATCGATGCTTTGAGCGATGACAAAGGATCGAGTGATGGTGAGTCGAGTCCAACAAGGGAAAATGACTTATTCTTAGGAAAGACTGTGAAACAACTCACTTACATACATATACACGAATGTGACGATTTCTCGGTGAGAGCAGTTTTTCTAATTTGATCATTTTTATCTTACATTTGGTTAATTTCGCTATGCTGCGTTCCATAGATTGGAGTGTTCTGTTTCCCAGCAGGAGCGAGGTTCCCATTACACGATCATCCGAAGATGGCGGTTCTTAGCAAAGTGTTGTATGGTTCTGTGAGATTGACATCCTATGATTGGGTCACAAATCCTTGTTCAAACCCTAAAAAAAGTAGGTGAATGTATCATATAGATATTTCTATATATAATTTTTAGAGTTTTGCACCTTAAATAGGTTTAGTCAGGGTATCAAGATATAATGAGACCTTAGTTTAAATTCCATTGTGTTTTATTTGAAGCAAGGTTAGCTCAAACTGTGGGTTCCAATAAAAAAAGTGACTGATGATCCATATATCACTTTTTTTTATTTTTTTTTAAAAAAAAATAGTATTTGTAAAATTAAAGGTTCTATTTTTGAGTTTCTACAAATAGCATTTTTCAAACTTCAGAAATTTGAATTTTTTTTTTTTTTTTGCATTTTGTTGTGAACCCTTGTTCGATACTTCAATATGACGTTTTTACTTTCAAAGTAAGAACAGAGTAGAAACGTTCTTTTTTTTAAATAAAAGAGAGAATAAACTTTTGAAAAGTTGTTCTTGTTTGTAAGTCTAGCTATTCTAAAAAGAAGAAAACAAAAAAATCCTCGAACTCCTAATTTTCAAAAATATGTCATAGCTCAGTTGGTTGAGTGTTTGACAAAATCATACGATGTAAGAAATTATAGGTTCGAGTTTCATTGACATACAAAAAAAATATTATTAACGAGTTAACCACAAGTGAACGTTTGTTGGGCGTCATTAAAAAAAAAAAAAAAAAAATTCAAAAACATATTAATTTGTACAGACTCATTATTTCCCCGGTCTTTTTTTTTTTTCAGAACACATTCATGTACGTTTTGTTCAAGTTTTCTTGAACAATAATTAGCCAAAACAGAAAATTTTAGTTCACTTGATTTTCTCGATCACTCGGTTCATATCTAGATTTTGATATACCTTGAAATTCTTGAAAGACTCTTTGTTTGAAGTAAAACAGTGCGCAATTTAACAAGTGTTCTTATCATTAAACAATTTTTTTTATTAAGATATGAACTGAACACCCAATATTATCTCATATTCAATTTATGATACTCAATCAATTTAGACAACAAAATGTTAATTTTTTCACCAATTTATAAAATCTGAATTTATTTTCCATTTAACATCCATTTACTCAACCAATTTGTTTATACAGGTGGGTTCGCGAAAGTGGTGGCGAACAATCGGCTTCTAGAAGCACCGTGCAAGTCATCAGTGTTATTTCCGAGGAGTGGCGGAAATATTCACTCATTTTATGCCGAGACACCGTGTGCCATATTAGATATCATCGCCCCGCCTTACTCTGACGAGATGGGTAGGCCTTCCACGTATTATTCTGCGATCCCCATTCCTACTCTACCCGGTGAGAAAAAGGAAATTATTATGACATGATTATATAATTATATACGTCACATTTTTATACTGGTTTGTTTCGTCGAGGATCGTGAATTCGTAGTAATTTCTTCATTTTAGGAGAGTTTAACCTATTAAAGTTTTTCTTTACTTTTGTTTTAATTTTTTTAGAAAGTTTATACGAGTAATTATCTTGTTATTGTTTAGGTTTTGCGATACTACATGAGACTGATCTGCCAGATGAGCTGAGAGTGTGCGGGGCACCTTACACCGGTCCTGAACTAAATATGGATATGGAGTTCTGCTAAATATGGATGATCTTCTCTATCTTTTGATTTTGGCAATTTTACAAAAGAACCCTCCTGATAACCTGAAAAATGGTTATTCTTCGCATTCGAGTTAAATCGAGTTAACGAGAGGGATGGTTTGTAAAGTTGACCTTCATCATTTGTATATATGCAGTGATATTATCGGTGAATATTAAATATCATATGTGACGCGTTGAATGAAGATTGAAAGATGGATATGACGACGACAAATATTTCCTTTTGTTTAGACTTTTTGGTATTTTTTTATTTTAGCAGTATGAGGGGATAAGGATTGACAAATCCCTTGGTCATTTCTATATAGACCGATTTAGGTTAATAAAGTAAATAAAAATTCAATATATTGTCGCAAAAACTGTTCTCATCATGTATAAGTGCCACAATAATTCAGTCTTTTTAGTTTCATCTAATTCTTTAATCGGCATCAGAAAAGGCGAATTAAAAAATCATCCAATTGCGGACTATTCGCGACACGACAATTCTCCCTAATCTCGCCTTTTTTACCCGATTGAAAATCGCCCATTTTCACCATCCCTTCAACAAAAGCCTTAAAAAACGCGTCTTCATCGACACTAAATTTCAGAACCATTTTTCTCGTCCTCTCATCATCTGAAAATAAAGTCTGGTCCGAGTTTAAAAACCCTTTTAACGCGACCAAGTCCTTAAAATACTGATTATCAAATATTACGGGCGTGAAATCAAGTCCGCCCGTCACATTTTCATCTCCACCTTGGGGGCACAGTTTAAATAAATTGTTTCTGTACTCCGGGTCCATATTCTGGTCGGGTCGACCCGACCCGGATTGGTTATAGAGGCGAAACATTATTGAGAAACAACGGGCTTCGCCAATTGAGTGCGAACCTGATAAGGCAACTAGATCCGTTATGGTCAAGTTGAATCTTTTGAAAAGGCTGATTAATGTGGTTGTGTTTGCTCTTGGACTCGGCATTATTTCGCTCGAGTCTTCTTGAATGGCTATCAGACTGTCTTGTCGACCCAGTTTTACGTCCCAGAAGGGCCCGCCACTCTGTCAAAAATAAGTTTGGTTCTTGTTAAACATTGTACATGTAAAAGCCATTAAAGTTATCAATTAATGCTAATAAATTCCAAATCATGACTACATGAAGTTCTAAATTTGGCATGCAATTTCAACATCTTCAACAAGGGGCAATTAATTTCTTACATACCCTTGAAAAATGAAAAATATCATATATATCCTTTCAATATGAGAATGGTAAAAGAGGTAAGTAAAATTTGGTACCAGTGCAACTGCATCTCGTGAGGCGATGATGATGATGTCAGCACACGATACGATTCCAGGACACTTTTGTTCGAGTGCATATTTGATTTCGTCGATCACCTCGAACGATCTCAATGAATTTATGTTCGACAGGGCATCCTTTTCTCCGAGCATATTCGGTGTATCATCCATTAAAACCGATCCATCACAACCCTAATATTACCAAATATATTATTATGTGAATATTTTATAGTTAAAAAGATATCTTATAGTTTTTTTTTGTCAATACTATATTAGTATGTCTCACATAATAATCTTAATGTGAGATGAAGGCTATACGAATAATCAAACTATAAACACAAAGATAAAATATATTATAAGTGAGGGAAAAACAGCATCCCCTAAGACTTGAGGGTTACTATGGTAAATTTACATTCAAAACAAAAATATCAACCAACGATAGATATTAACTTATATTGACAAAACAGTGGAATATATCAAGAAACTCAAAATTGAAGAAATTTCCTTTTTTTTAACTTACATTGACAAAACAATCATGAAATTGGAGCCTCATGACAGAAGCAACACTCCTTGGCTCGCGAATCATAGCTGTACGCATCACTTTTCGCACGATGGACTCGGCTTGAGGGCATGTTTTCGAGTAATATCCTATTTCCAATTCTTTTGCAGAGAGGAAAGGAAATATTGAGATTAGAGAGATGAGGAGGAGGAGGAGGATAGAGAGAGGACTGATCATGGTGATTGGTGAAGCTTGAATTTTTGAGAATTTGGGTACTTGGAGAGAGAGTGTGTTGTGTGTTGGTGGGTGGGTAAGGGGAAGGAGTGTGTGTACCCCTTTTAAGGTACAAGAAACGAACAGTCAAATATTTGAGGGTCCAGTTTTGGACAGGCATGTGTTATCCCCGATATTGACCTCATTGCAAAGTATACAATTTTTGATTTTTTTAAGAGGAAGTAGAATTTAGAAAAAAAATTATTATATTTTTACATGATATTCTTACTATGAGCTGATAAAAAAATACAATAACTTTTACATCATAAATTTATTTTATAATTTTTATTAGTATCTTCCTAATTTATATTATGATATCAAAATAAATTTTAACAGATAAATAAATATCACTTATTAAACTAAACAATAATTCATAAGTCTGCCATAAGAAAAATAGTCTACGATAGAACTCCTCTATAGTAAAAATTAATTCATAATTTCACAAGTTTCGTCATAATTCTATAAGTTGAATTAGAATCAAAATCGTTTGATACACACTAATTAAAACAAATAATTATACATTATCAAATTTTTAAGAATACACAAATTGTAGAATGTGTGCAATATAAATCTATCAAATGTACGAAAAGAATATTACCAGAATTATGAGTGAGATTGTAAACAACCATATGCCTTGTATAGTTTCAATATATATATATATATATATATATATATATATAATTTTTATCGTTTTTTCGTGTGGGAATCACAGCACAAAAGTAAAAATCTTATCATTTCATCATATGATTTCTTTCTTAATTTGAGATCAATAATCACTTTACTAGAGCAAAAAGAAAACATTCAAATTCAGCAACTCCACGGCGATTTAATTTAATTTTACCGGGCTCCATCGACAAAAAATGTCTAACCTACCAGATTAGATTATCATCAGACTGTCTTCGGAAAACTTTGACTCGAGTTGACCGATCTAGAGTCTTCGACTCTTCGAACCATGAGTTTCATTTTTTTATATTTTATAATAATATAATGTAATCAAAATCACTTTTCTAATATTACAACTTTAACATATATAAATTAGTTGTATTTGTATTTATATCATTTGACTCCACACCATAAATTATATATGTTTGCAATTATAACAAAATTGTAGTCCGGATTAATTCATTGGTTGGGTAGAGTGGAGATAACGCGTACATTCATTTAAAGTAAAGTGCTTTGTGTAACCATCCTTGTGGCGACAAACTCTCTTAAATCTTAATTGAAGTTACTAATTAGCAGATAAAGTGTTATCTTGTCTAACTATTCAAGTAAAAAAAATAAAATCATACTATATTAATATGTATTTTCCATAATTTCTAACAAATGTTATATTACATATCAAAATGATAAAATAAAAATAACAATAGTTAAATGAGATAATTTTAATTGGAATAACAAAAATATACGCTTAAATTGATGAATTACAAATAGAACCAGTCCAATATTTTTTAGAGGTTTTTGACAAAAACATAACAAGACTAATTAAAAATTAATGTTATGTTCACTTAAATTTTTGAAATTTTTGTTGGATTTAAATGAGGTTTGATATTGCATAATTGATACGTTTGAGATATTTTGTTGAAGAGCGAGAAATGAGTTATTGATGAACTCGAATCGGGATATGATTTCAGAAGGAGGAAACTTCTCTTGTGTCATGGAATGTGACAACTAACCGACCAATTGTTTGATTTTTCAAACTTGAGATGCGCTGTAACCACCAATCATCATTGCGCTTCGTTTTTACCAGGTCATGTATTCTCAAATTATGATTGTCGATATTTGTTTTGTAGAGTAAGAAATCGAAACATAAATTAATTCCGAAATACAAATAGTAACTAACGAAACAAAATGAGTGAGCCGGTCATAAATTGAGTGACTTTTATAGATATCATATGAATAAAAATAGTAAGCCGATCATAATTATATATATTTATCAAAAAATATATCTTATAAAACAAATATCCCAATAATTATCATCATTATCTTTATCCCTCATTTTTTTTATTTTTATTTTTATCAACAATGATTAATGACCCACTACATGTGCCACATGTCAATGCAAGCCACATAAAATCCATATTCCATGAGCATCAAAGTCTTCAAAGAACGACATGACTTATCTCTCCCTTATTGGCCATTGATGAAGTCCTTATTCTTCCATTCACCATGAAAGAATCTCAATCCTGATGGGCCAGCCGATGGCCCATCATACGAGCAGTCCAAATTTCAAACCCATATATATCACAAGGCCCAAAACCCTTCATCTCTCGCAAACGCACAAAACCTCCTTCCTAAACCCTTCTTCTCTCGACAACAAGGCGGCGGAGATGGGCGGAGGACAGAAGCGTGGCCGTACTCAGCGCCGTCATTTCAAGAATAATCGCGATAATGTTTGGAAGTATAGTAATGATAGTAATCCTCCCAAGGATTCCGATGCCGGAGCCGCTGACGGAACCGCCGAGACCAATCCTACTTGGCAACCGTTTGCCACTCAGAACCCCGGTTTCGAAGAGTATTACAAGGTTAATTAAAGATTTTTTTCTTAATTTTGATTTTTGAACGAGGGAATTGAATCTGATAATGGATTATTAGGGACAAGCAATTGTTAGTGAGGATGAATGGGTAGATTTCATCGCTACTCTACGCAAGCCCTTGCCAGCTGCATTTCGAATTAACGCATGGTAAATTCTTCGAATTAAGTGCAATTTGATCCTCGATTAAACACAAATAATTTGGAATTTTTTTTATTTATTTTTATTTTATAGTGGGCAGTTTTGTGAAGATATAAGGTTACAGTTAGAAAATGACTTCTCCAAATGCTTGGAAGCTGAGGTATTTTTTATTTTGTAGTGGGTAATTCTAATTTTTATCTTAATTTAATCACATTTTTGTAATTAATTGGTTTTAAATAGGTAAATAATGATGATAATCACAATGAACACAATGCAATAAGGCCCTTGCCTTGGTACCCAAGGAATCTTGCATGGCATCTTAATTTCTCCCGCATGGAACTTAGAAAAAATCAAGCTCTTGAGCGGTACAAAAATACTTCATAAATCTAATTACTTTTTAATTTATATTAAATCTTAGTTTTAATTTTATTTAATTGTCAGGTTTCATGAGTTTTTAAAGCAAGAAAATGAAGTTGGTAACATTACGCGACAAGAAGCAGTTAGCATGGTAAAATATTTAATATTTCCTCTTTAAAAATCATATTGTATTATGTTACATTTTAACCCCTGTTTTCATTTTATTTTATACTCAGGTCCCTCCTTTGTTCCTTAACGTGCTTCCTGAGCATCACGTTCTCGACAGTATGTACAATATAACAATAATTAAAATCATTATAATTACTTTTTTTTATCTATTTAATTAAACAATTATTTATAATGATTAATTTGTGTGTGTGTGTGTTTAGTGTGTGCTGCACCAGGATCGAAAACATTTCAATTACTTGAAATAATTCACAATTCATCCCAACTGAGCGAACTACCTAAGGGACTGGTATATAAACTTCTTATACCTATAAAATTGTCAAAATTACATTTATACCCTTCCACAAACTCAAAATATCAAATTTACTCTCTCAAAATATCAAATTAACTTAGGTGATAGCTAACGATGTGGATGTGCAAAGATGCAATTTATTAATCCACCAAACGAAAAGAATGAGCACCGCGAATTTAATCGTCACAAATCACGAAGCCCAGCATTTCCCCTCCATTCATACCAAAACTGGAGAGGAAGAGGTAGAAGGAGAGGAGGGACAGGTGGCGAAGTCTCAGTGGCTGCTGGACCGTGTTCTCTGTGACGTCCCCTGCAGCGGCGATGGCACCCTTCGCAAAGCCCCTGATATCTGGCGAAAATGGTAAAAAATTAAATAATTAATTAATTATTTAATTTTGATTGTTAATTTTGTTAAATTAATTTTATATTTTCGTAGGAATTCTGGACTTGGAAATGGGCTGCATTGTCTCCAAGTTGTAATAGCTATGCGCGGTATTTGATATTATTTTTCCTAATTATTTTTTTAATATTAATAATGTATATTAATTAATTAAAATTTATGAAATTTCAGGGTTAGCTTTGCTTCAAGTAGGAGGAAGAATGGTGTACTCAACTTGCTCGATGAATCCCATTGAAAATGAAGCCGTTGTAGCCGAAGTAATCAATCCTAAAAAATGGAAATTTGCAATAAAGCCTCTCCATTTCTAAAATAACTTTTTGTATTATTTTCAGATTCTTAGGAGATGCGATGGTTCGGTCGAACTACTGGACGTCTCCAGTGAATTACCTGGTCTGGTTCGCAGACCCGGTTTAACCACATGGAAGGTAAGTTAAACAAGCGAATAAATAAATAATGTGGAATTATTTTTAATATGAGGGGTATATTTGAAAATAGGTAAAAGATAGAGGATCTTGGTTCACGAGTTACAAACAAGTCCCTATCAAAAGAAAAGGCTCGGTAGTTCAAAGCATGTTTCCTTCTGGCCGAAGCGGTAAAGACGAAACTGGGATTCCAATTCCTGAACAGGAAGAGGAAACCAGGATTCCAAATCCTGAAGAGGAAACTGGAATTGAAATAATGGAAAGTTCTGGGTTTCCACTCGAGAGGTGTATGAGGATCGTTCCTCATGATCAGAATAGCGGCGCGTTTTTCATTGCCGTCTTTCAAAAACTCTCCAATTTGCCCGGTACGTACGTTTACTCTTGTACCACCCGTTTTATCAAAATTATTTTTTAGTTTAATAAGAGAATATTTATTAATTTTTTTCAGCAATTCATGCAAATATTAAACCATCAAGGCATAGACAACGAAAATCCCCCCAAATAAGCACGGATCTCGAGGCAGAAAAAACCGAACCGAACGAAATAATTCCTGAAGAAAAAACTGAACCGATTGAAATAATTCCTGAAGAAAAACCCGAACCAATGGAAATAATTCCCGAAGAAAAGCCCGAACCGAACGAACCAATAACAAATAACGAGAAAAACCAGGGGGAAATAAGTAAAAATGCCGAGAAGAAAGTAAATAAATGGAGAGGGGTGGACCCCGTTGTATTTTTCTCGGACGAGAAAATAATCGATAACATAATTTCGTTTTACGGTATAAGCGATGATTTTCCAATTAAGGGCAATTTAGTGGCGAGAAACGATGATTGTGCGAGCGTTAAACGAATTTATTACGTGTCTGATTCGGTTCGCGAAGTTCTAAAACTTAATTTACAAGTCGGTCAAAAACTCAAAATCACCTCTCTCGGTTTAAAGATTTTCGTACGTATTTCCTTTTTAATGTATTTATTTTCGTCACCATTTTTTTTAATCAATTAATTAATTTCAGGAAAGGCAAAGTGCGAGGGAAGAAGCGGGATGTACGTACCGAATATCGTCAGAAGGGTTGCAACTACTCGTACCGCACATCACCAAACAAATACTACACGTGTCGTGTACGGATTTCTCGAATCTTTTGAAGGATAGAGTCGTTCAATTAGTCGATTTCGTGGACCCGACATTTGGCGAAAGGGCGTCGGCTCTCCGCTCTGGTTGCTGCGTTGCCGTCCTCCGCGAAGGTATAACAAAAATAAAAATTATTATTTTTATTATTATTTATTATTTATTTATTTTAATATTTTTTTTGGGAATAGGTGATGGGGAAGGGAAGGCGGTGGATGGATCGGCGATAGCGATGGTGTGTTGGAAAGGGAAATCGAATTTGACGATCATGGTTTCGCCGTTGGATGCGAAAGAGTTGCTCGAGAGGCTTCAAATTCGTAACGGGACAAAAAGGTTATAGTGACGTAGGGGGATTTGGAAGAGGTGTTTTGTTTGAATTTTATTTCTTTGATGGTAATTTTTGTTGTATTGTTGTGTTTGTGTTGTATTTTATGGTAGAGAATATTTGAAATTTGAAATAAGATAATGACATGAAAGCTAAATATTGACATTGAGCTCAAACTTCTAGATTTTCTTCGTACAAGAAACCTAGTTTTATATTAACAAATTGATTTGATGGACGAAGTAAGCACGTGGAAAGCAAGTTTTTGGAATTTCTCAATGTTTTGATTTGATGGACGAAGTAAGCACGTGGAAAGCAAGTTTTTGGGCTTTCTCAATGTTTTGATTTGATGGACGAAGTAAGCACGTGGAAAGCAAGTTTTTGGGCTTTCTCAATGTTTTGATTTGATGGACGAAGTAAGCACGTGGAAAACAAGTTTTTGGGCTTTCTCAATGTTTTGATTTGATGGATGAAGTAAGCACGTGGAAAGCAAGTTTTTGGGTTTTCTCAATGTTTTGATTTGCGGGACGAAGTAAGCACGTGGAAAACAAGTTTTTGGGTTTTCTCAATGTTTTGATTTGCGGAACGAAGCAAGCACGTGGAAAACAAGTTTTTGGGCTTTCTCAATGTTTTGGTTGAATTCAACTTGTCAAGAAATTACATGACGTGAATATAAAATTGGGGTCAATGATTCTTGGATTTGAGCTGTTCAAATTAGAATCTTTATTGTTATTTTAGTATCGAGTAGTGAATTATCAATGATGAAAAATGAGACTGATTATTCTGGGAAGACAAGTATAAATTAGAAAAAAATACACTTTTGAAATTTGTTCCAGATGTGCAACTTACCCCCAAACAAAAAACTGCACCTTTTTACTCCCTAAACTTTCAAACATTGTTCAAAATGTTCCTCGGTCCATTTGGTGTTAAAATTTCTGTTAAATGGTGACATGACATGATGATGTAGATTTTTTAAGCATCCTTACATTATGACATGACAAATTAATCCTAACCCGATCCGATAGTTCCTAAAATGAACCCGAACCCATCTCTCTCTTCTCTCTCAAATTGAACCCGAACCCATCTCTCTCTCTCTCTTTCTCTCCCTCTCTCCTGTCGCGATCTCCCTCTCTCCTGGCCGATCTTGTTTACCTCTCTCGTCCTCTTTCAATTCACGCCGACGTTTTTTAGTTTTGGTTATGGGGAGGAGAAAGTTCTGAGTGTTAACCTTACTTTTGTCTTTGCGCTTGTTTATGCGATTTATTATGTGTTGATGTATCCGAAAGCTGGTTCTTTGGCTGCGATTTTGTGTTTTCTTTGCTTGATTGGAAGTGAATCCCTTGCTTCTCGTCTCGGATTCTCTCTTGGCTGGAAGGTATATGTTGAAATCATTGATTTTGTTTTCAATTTGGACTCTCTTTTTTGCTTAATTAAACCGATTCTCGTTGTTGGATCAAAGTACCAATTAGATCAAATACTGCAATTGATTGCATTTTTTTAAAAAATAATCAAATGATAGATACTGAATCCTCTGATTTGGGGGCCAATTTAATTTTAGGTCGTACTAGTTGCTCAATTGGTATGTTGGGCTGGCCAATTCATTGGACACGGAGTGTTTGAGGTATAATTAACTTTTCAAATCTCCAATTTAATTTAAGAGTACAAAAAAAACAATCTTTGATTCAAACTGGTATATTTTGTTTTTAAATCTTTAAGCATCGTGCTCCGGCTCTTTTCGACAACCTTGCGCAAGCTTTCTTGATGGCTCCTTTTTTGTACTTTTAGAGGTAACTAAAAATTAAATAATTATGAATTATTCTCATTATATTTATTAATAATAATAATTTTATGTTGAAATATTTATTATGATAAATATTTGGGTATTGTCAACTTGGTCTTATAATTTTCAATTTTCAATTTCCAATTTTCCAATTTACAATTTAGGGTTTATCAAAATATTTCAATTTGGGGTTTTCAAATTTTCCAATTCTACAAATTGATGTGCAGTTTCAGAAGTTTCATTACATTACATGAAATTTCATTATTCTTCTAATTCAGTACGTTACATGAAATTTCATTTTTTTTTCTTTCAAATTGGTGTGCAGTTTCAGAAGTTGTTAGAAACAAGAACAAGAGAGACCCTAGAAATGGTGACTGGTGAGCAGTGTTGTAAAAGACGGAAAACGGTACGGAATGGTCCGGCACCGTTTTAGTGTTTTACCCGTAAAACGGTCGTAAAACGGTTAAAAAACGGTTAAAAACGGTTAAGTCATAATACATTAAAATATCATCAAAATACAACAAAATACAATAAATATCATCAAAAATATCATCTCAAATAAAAACAGTACGAGTTACGCAAAATCAGCATAAAAACAGCACCAAATCAGCATAAATTAGACAAAATCAGTACAAATTAGTCAAAATCAGCACAAAAACAACACCAAATCAGCACAAAAACAGCACAAATTCATCCAAAACAACACAAATTCAGCAAATTCATCACGAATTTATCCAAAACAGCACGAATTCAGCAAAAAAACACAAATTCAGCAAAAGAAAGCACAACTTCTGATGTCAGGCCAAGAAAAGAAATCCCAAAAAAAAATTAGCCCAAATTTTTTATGCAAAAAACGGTATGTAAAACGGTTGCAAAACGTTTTTCAGAAAAAAAAAACGGTAAAAAACGGTAAAAAAACGGTGGACCGTTTTGTTCAACCGTTTTGCAGAAAACGAAACGGTTTGCCACCGTTTCACCGTTTTTCACCGTTTTTTTACCGTTTTACACCGTTTTTTACAACACTGCTGGTGAGTAACTAAGGGGTAGTAATTTATGAATTTCTTGTTATAGGAAAATGAAAAGGTTCATTGATGTAATTTTGTAGTTGAAGGATATTAATGACTGGAGCTTAGATTATAGCCATGCACTTTTAGAGTGCTATAATTTTGTCCATTAAAACATGTCGAATCCGAGGATGTAAATTGAGTTTTTTGTAATTTTTTGGTATCTCATTTTGTTGAATTCGGATTTTTTTTTTCAATCCAATTCCATTTTTATCGCATTAATGCCATATCGAAAGATAACAATATATTGGAACAACATAAAAAAAAATCAATATTTTTAAAAGAAAAATCAACTTTATTTTCTTTTTGCATGAACTTCATGACATTCACAATCTAATTACATTTTACAAGTAAAATTGGAAAAATATTTGAACACAATCAGAACAAAATGAAATAAAAAAAAACACGACATTAGACCAATTGATTGCACAAGCAATGCACCAAATTGATTTTACAAGTATACCTCTTTTTTATACTATTCCTCTCTTTTTTGTTTCTAAAAAGGAAAAAAGCTAAGACTTCTCGAAGACTTGAGCAACGGGTACATAAATGACACGTTGCTCTTGCAACCTGGTAGCTCTCGTTGCGCGATTATGACTACTAGTCCCACCACGTGAACGCAATTCTTTCTTCATATTGAGAACCCTATTTTGCAGCTTGCACATCTTTTCTACTACATTCAAACTCATCTTCTCTTCTTCACCCTTCGGCTCACAATCCTTCATTCGATTTCAATCTTTTATCTGGCTTTTTATGTAATTTTGACCTATTTAGTCTCGTTGGATATGCTTTTTTTGCAATTACCTCCTTCCCTAGTTGCCAAGTATTAACAAAAAAAGAATGTGATATAAAAAACACTAAAAAATAAAGAAATTTGATGAATTATTTCCGAACATTTCCTGCAATTATTTCATTTCATTTCGATTCTCACCAGTCACCACTAATACATAAAATTGAATTTATTAAAGACTTACATCATGAAGCTTTTTGTAATCCACACCAATCCGTTCTCGGCGATGCTGTATTATCTCGCAATTATCCACATCATCATTAAAAACAGAATGACGAGGATGATTGTCAGAATCTTCAAATTCAAAGTCTTCGCTGGTAGTACCGCAAGTGGGACTCAAATCGGGACTCAAATCGGGGCTAATAATTTCAAAATACTCGATGGAAGTAATAAATTAAAAAAAAATCGGCAAATAGGACAATTTTAAGAAATAAATCGTTGAGACAAATGCCAAATTGCTGGTTCAAACTGGTCCAGATAGCACAATTTCGGAGAAATTCCCAATTACTTCCAATTTCAGATAGGTTCTCAATCAGTTCCCAATTAACCATAATGAAGAGAATGGAAAGAGATTCGTCTTTCAGAATCAGTTCCCAATTAAAAAAAATACTTTGTTGAGCATTTCATCGAGCAGGTGAAGCTAATGCATCTTTTCACCACCAACCAGGCAACCACCCATAAAAATTCACATTTCAGAATCTCAACTTACACATCCCCGACCAAAATGAAGAGAATGGAGAGAGATTCGTCAGAAGAGATGGGTTCGCGACATCGATAGAGAGAGGAGCTCGCGACAGAGAAGAAGGGCAGCGACAGCGAGAGAGAAGGGCAGCGACAGCGAGAGAGAAGCACAGCGTTAGGGTTAGGAGTGGGTTCGCGAGAAAGAGAGAGCACAGCACAG
The DNA here is from genome assembly GCA_946800325.1 of Luzula sylvatica. Classification (NCBI taxonomy): domain Eukaryota; kingdom Viridiplantae; phylum Streptophyta; class Magnoliopsida; order Poales; family Juncaceae; genus Luzula; species Luzula sylvatica. The sequence goes on along the minus strand of OX326961.1, from coordinate 30,829,578 downwards.
GACAGCGTTAGGAGAGATGGGTTCGCGACAGGAGAGAGGGAGAGAAAGAGAGAGATGGGTTCGGGTTCAATTTGAGAGAGATAGATGGGTTCGGGTCGGGTTAGGAGAGATGGGTTCGGATCGGGTTAGGATTAATTTGTCATGTCATAATTTGAGGATGCCTAAAAATTCCACATCACCATGTCATGTCACCATTTAACAGAGGTTTTAACACCAAATGGACGGAGGGGGCATTTTACACAATGTTTGAAAGATTAGGGAGTAAAAAGGTGCAAATTCCACATCACCATGTCATGTCACCATTTAACAGAGGTTTTAACACCAAATGGACGGAGGGGGCATTTTACACAATGTTTGAAAGATTAGGGAGTAAAAAGGTGCAAATTCCACATCACCATGTCATGTCACCATTTAACAGAGGTTTTAACACCAAATGGACGGAGGGGGCATTTTACACAATGTTTGAAAGATTAGGGAGTAAAAAGGTGCAGTTTTTTTTTTGGGGGGTAAGTTGCACATCTGGAACAAGTTTGGGGGGCAAAAATGTATTTTTTTCTATAAATAAAGGATATTGATATTGACAGGAAAAATAATTACTACGTACAGAAATTTCATTAAAATTTGACAAGAATTGAAAGTAAAATTGCCATATCAAATCTGATTTTTCTGTTCCAAGTAATATTATTTCCTGTCAAATCCAAGAATTTCGTCATTGATAATCCACAACTCGATACTACCAAAAGAGACCTCTAATTCACAAATAAAATAGTGATAATAATTGGAATGAATGATCAGACGAGGAAACAGTCTTCAAAGACGGACCAAACTACTAATAGAGACCTCTGATAACACGTAAAATAGGTCGTTAAAATGTGTAAATTCAATCTCACGAGTTAATCAAAACAATTTATAAACAACTACTAGAATAGGCTAAGTAGAGGTTCGTTCCAAGGAAATTTTGCGTATAATCGAATGCGAATTTCTAAAATTATTTCTACTGATCCAAAAATTATGAAAAATTGGGACAATGAATATCCAGATCTTACAAACAGATGATAAAAATTTCAAATTTTAATTCACAGTATTCAGCTCTACACAATTATTCTTCTGAGATTCAATGATGCACAATTTCCAGATTTGCATGTGTTGCATTCAAAAATTCATATCAAATAGGAAATTTTATTATTTTGAATGAGACAAAAAGATTATGAAACTAGACTTAACAATCTAATCAATGATTCAATATTTGTAATTTTTTTCAGGTTTAAAAAGGTACAAACAATCAGGATCAAAACTGGCCAGAGACTAATACAAGATCTAGTTGCCTAATCAATTGAACTTGTAAAATCAACAACAAATAGAAAATTGCAGGAAATTGATTTATTCAAAAACTATATTAAACTACAGATCTAGATCTAAACAGTGATATTGAGAAAGACTTATTTTTGAGTAATTTTCTATTTTAAATGAAATTAACAAAACAGCACAAAACAATCAAGTATTTCACAATGAAAAAAAATAGGAAAATTACGAAATTAAATCCACAAAAATTCTACAAATTGTATCTTATCATATATAACAGATCTACAAACAAAGTTTATTCAAATCTAATATTTTCCTAATTAAATCGCAACAATTGTAAAAGAGAGTACCGAAAAGAGAGAGAATGAAGTCCAAGACCGGATCTTGGCGAGGTCCTCGAGCCTTCACACCTTGAGAGGAGAGAGAGGAAGAGGAGAACAACTTCGTGATCTTGAGAGAGAGAGAGAGGATCGATCCTCGGAGCGGCCTCGAAAACCGTGCTAAGACACGACTTTCTCGGCGAAAATGGCTCAAAGATGAGCTTGAGAAGCTAGAGAGCTTGGGGGAGATGAAGATCCAAGAATCAATGGATTTCTTGATCAATTGAGAGAGTGGAAAGAATGGATGATTTGAGAGGGAGAACTTGGACCTTATTTATAGGAGAAAAAAGGGGGGAAAAATCCGAAAATTTCAGATCTCAGATTGCAACTTGCATGGGTAGGTAAAGCAAGTTGCAATGAATCCAACGGTCCAAATTTCATCCAATTTGGCCAACTAACGAATGAGAAAACCCAAAAATACCCCTGAACATCTTTGTTTCAGATCCAGATTAAATCATTTAAATCCATCCGAAAATCAGTTCAATTCCTCCCATTTTCTCCATTTCAGACGAGACCGGAGAGGAGGAGTGGGCCATGGCCTGTTCAGTGCCTTCATTAAATGTTCTAAATGGAGAGTGTGGTTTCAAATGAATGGAGGGGAAATTCAAGGCTGTTGGAGCCAACAAAGTTGTTCAAACAACCCGTCTGGATTTTCTGCGCCCAAAACTTTGTTGTCTTTCGTACACAAGCACGGGTACAGAGGGGAAAAGGATGTGTAGCGCCTATCACACCGGTTGGAGTCCACAAACAATCCACACGGTTAAGAATGGTTGACTGGTCAGAGGTAGATTGGCTGCATAATTTTCTTTGTAGTTCTTTGTGTGCTGAATCGAAGAAAGTAATAGATGGGTTACTGCACGGTTTACACGATCCAGTAAACCACGGAAGATCATGAAGGGAGAAATCGTTGACTGGTCTCTGTTTGGATCTGCTGCGTTCTGAACAATGTGCCTTTCGTGTCGCGAATAGGAGAGAGAGGGAAACGACTCGCTGTACGCGTGATCACAGAAAGCGAGGTCTGATGTAAGGTTTCTTTCGTGCAGCCTTGTGTGTTGAGTCAGAATAAATGGGTTTGGACTCGTTATTTGTGTTGTATGACTCTGGCTGCCACATAAGATCCTTTGGGTTTAGATGTAGTCAGGTCTGTGCAGTCCTTGATGAAACGAGTTGGTTTTGACCCGTTTGAAGTAAAAGCTTGATTTCTCTCTCATGCTTCCATCAAATATCATCATATGATATATCAAATCGATCGGGAAGACGAGGCGGATCCATCTGCACTACTGGTTTTGCGAGATTTTGCACTTTTCACCTGACATTAACACAAAAATGCATATTAAAGTATTAAATCTCAATAAATTGAAATTATGAATATTTGGTGTATTTTTATGCATATTTATGTGTTTAAATTCTATATTTGTGTATGTAAAAAGTGATGAAAAATCCCCTTATCAAATCTCCCCACACTTAAACCTTGTTTGTCCTCAAACAAAGATAGAATAAAATATAGAATTTGAAAATCAAAGAAAAATTGCATGTTTAGGTTTTGTTAAAAAGATAATCATCGATTTCAAATTTTCAAATTTTCCAAGGAAAGATTTTTTCACTCTCGTTTCATCATTTATGCTTTATATTGAAAGAATTCATATGAATCTTTTTAGAATCTATTTTCAAATGAAAGTTTCACAATTTCAAAAGTTTTTAGAGAAAAATGGTCTCATGCGATAAGGATGATTAAACACCACATTTTAAACCTTTTCACACCACAAATCGCAAGGGTTATCATGAAAAAGTATTAGAAAAAACCCCTTGTTCAATTTTGCACAAATTGTTCCTTAAATGTAAATTGTCACTTTTTAAATCGTTCGGTACTTTAGTACTTGGTTCCTATTCGGTTTCAACTAATTCCCCCAATTGCGCTTGTTTACAATTCTTTTCTTATTTAACCGAGAGTTCCGCTGTACCGAAATACAACGAAATTACATCTCGGTGTTCTCTTTTTTTTTTTTTTTTTTTTTTTTTTTTTTTTTTTGATCTTTTCTTTAACAGGGAGTTTCGTTGCACCGAAATACAACGAAATTACATCCCGGTATTCTCTTTTTTTTAGATCTCAAGTCGCAAGCGGGTCCAATCTATTTACTACCGAATCCCCATGAACAATCGAGCTATTAAGTGCAATTTGTCAACTTTTAAATTTATGCAAAATTTACTAGAGTGGTTTAAACAAAACTTTTTTTAGAAATTTCGAGTAAAATATGGGTTTAAGCTTAAAAAAATGGTGTGTCATGTAAATCGAAAATCGACCAAATTCCAATAAACTCCAATTTTGTGAATTCATTTGATTAGGGTTTGAATCCCGAAAGAATCTCTCAAAAATCTTAGTCAATCCTTTCAAATATCTTGGAATATTTCAATTTTGAGAGTAAAATTGTGGATTGATGAAAATGTTGCTTCAAAATCAATGATTTATTCAATTAAGTGGAGAAAAACCTTTTAACATGCGAAATTTTTTTTTTTTTTTTTTTTTTTTTTTTTTTTTTTTTTTTTTTGTTCGGTGATATCTACAAGAAAAATAGGCCGTAAAAACCCTCCCCACACTTAGAAAAATAGCTCGTCCTCGAGCGAAAAAATCAATTCTAGTAAAAATTAAGGGAGAGAGATGGAGAAATACGACCTTTTGAAGCGTGGGTTGCCTCCCCGCAAGCGCCCTTTATTTAACGTCGTTTGAGCTCGACGTTTTCCACGTCATCCTTGATGTGCGTGGTCCCCTTTGAAAGCTTGCTCGTCCATCCATGCGTTGTCGAAGTTCGAATGAAAGTGCTTGACTCGATGTCCGTTCACTTTGAAGATTTTACCTGTTTCTTCACTTTTTATCTCAACAACTCCATAAGAGAAAACGTTAGTGACAATAAACGGTCCGATCCACCGTGATTTCAATTTACCGGGATGGAGCTTTAATCGAGAGTTGAAAAGGAGAACACGATCTCCCACATGGAATTCCTTTGTCTTAATCATTTTATCATGAAAAGCTTGCGTTTTCTCTTTGTAAATTCTCGAGTTGTCGTATGCCTCGTTTCGAAATTCGTCCAACTCGAGAATTTGCAACTTTCGAGCTTGAGCATCTTTGGGGTAATCGAGTGTGAGTTGTTTAAGAGCCCAATAAGCTCGATGCTCAATCTCGACCGGCAAGTGACACGCTTTTCCATAAACTAGTTTGAAAGGAGACATACCAATGGGTGTTTTGTACGCGGTCCGATATGCCCACAATGCGTCTCCTAATCTTGCACTCCAATCCTTCCTTGACGGGTTGACCACCTTCTCGAGAATCGACTTGATTTCTCGGTTTGAAACTTCTGCTTGGCCGTTCGTTTGCGGATGGTATGCGGTGGAAGTGCGATGCTTCACATGGTAGTGCTCGAGTAATCCTTCGAGTCGCTTGTTGCAAAAGTGCGTGCCTCGATCGCTAATCAACACTCGTGGTACTCCAAATCTTTGAAAGATGTTCTTCTTGAGGAACTCGATTACCGCCTTGGAATCCGCCGCCTTTGTTGCGATTGCCTCGACCCACTTCGTCACGTAGTCAACTGCAAGTAGAATGTAAGTGAAACCAAAAGACGAAGGAAAAGGTCCCATGAAATCAATGCCCCAAGCATCGAAAGGTTCACAAATATGGATAGATTTCAAGGGCATTTGATCTCTTCGGGACAAATTCCCCGTCCTTTGACAATTCTCGCAACTCTTCACAAAATTCGAGGCATCTTTGTGAAGAGTTGGCCAATATAATCCGCATTCAAAAACTTTGTGGGCGGTTCTTTGAACACCGAAATGTCCACCGCATTGAAAAGAATGACAAAAAGAGAGAACGGATTGTACCTCATGATCGGGGACACACTTACGAATAATTTGGTCGGCGCAAATGCGGAAGAGATGTGGATCCTCCCAAACGTAGAACCTCGCATCGCTTTTGATCTTGTCGCGTTGTGCTCGTGATAACTCCTCGGGAAATTCCTTTGTGACGAGGTAGTTCACCAAATCGGCGTACCAAGGCGCGTTGGCTTGCATGGCGTATAAGTGCTCTTCGGGAAAGAATTCGTTGATTGGCAAGATTGCGCCTTCGTTGAGAGGTAATCGGCTTAGATGATCCGCGACGAGGTTTTCGCATCCTCGTTTGTCCCGTATTTCGATGTCGAATTCTTGTAAGAGAAGTATCCAACGGAGGAGCCTCGGTTTGCATTCCTTTTTCTTCATAAGGTGTCTCAACGCTTCGTGATCGGAGAAAACGATTACCTTGGTACCTACCAAATAGGAGCGGAATTTTTCCAAGGCGAAAACAATGGCTAGAAGTTCTTTCTCCGTTGTCGTGTAATTTCGTTGAGCTTCGTCGAGGCTTTTCGAGGCGTAGTAGATCACATGCGGCTCGCGTCCGATTCGTTGTCCCAACACCGCCCCCACACTTAGGTCGCTTGCGTCACACATCAACTCGAACGGGAGATTCCAATCGGGTGGCTTGATAACGGGCGCGGAACATAGCTTCTCCTTGAGGAAATCGAACGCTTCTCGGCATTTCACGTCAAATTCGAAACTCGTCTCTTTTTGAAGAAGGGTGCACATCGGTTGAGCGATCTTGGAGAAGTCTTTGATGAAGCGTCGGTAAAAGCCGGCGTGGCCGAGAAAGGATCGCACATCTTTCACATTCTTGGGATATGGGAGCGTTTTGATGACGTCGATCTTCGCCTTGTCCACTTCTAGTCCTTGATCTGAAACAAGATGACCTAATACAATACCGTTGCTCACCATAAAGTGGCACTTCTCAAAGTTCAAGATTAGATTAGATTCGACACATTTTTCAAGTATAAGGGATAAGTTCGAAAGACAAGAATCAAACGAATCCCCATATATTGAAAAATCGTCCATAAAAACTTCGATAAACTTTGAAATGTAATCGGAGAAAATCGACAACATACATCTTTGAAAAGTACCTGGTGCGTTGCACAACCCGAATGGCATGCGGCGATATGCGAAGGTTCCGAACGGACACGTGAATGTCGTCTTTTCTTGATCTTCCGGAGCGATGGCGACTTGAAAGTACCCCGAAAATCCGTCGAGGAAGCAATAATACGGTCTCCCCGCCAATCTTTCTAGCATTTGGTCGATGAAGGGCAACGGAAAGTGATCTTTTCTTGTCGCGGCGTTGAGCTTGCGGTAATCGATGCACACCCTCCAACCATTTTGAACTCGAGTTTGGACTTTTTCTCCTTTTTCGTTCTCGACGATCGTTATTCCCGTCTTCTTTGGCACAACGTGAATCGGCGAGACCCATTTTGAGTCGGTGATCGGATAGATAATTCCCGCATCGAGAAGTTTGATTATCTCCTTTTTCACGACCTCCATCATCGGCGGATTGAGACGGCGTTGAGGTTCTCTTGAAGGTCGAGATTCGTCTTCGAGGAGGATGCGATGCATGCATGTCGAAGGGCTTATTCCCGGAATGTCGGCTAGCGTCCATCCAATCGCCTTCTTGTGCTTCTTTAGCGTCTCGATAAGCCTTGCTTCTTGCTCCTTTGTGAGATGTGCGGCGATAATGACGGGAAGAGTTTCGCCTTCTCCTAGGTATGCGTACTTCAAGTGGTTAGGAAGTGGCTTGAGCTCGAGTTCGGGTGCCTTCTCGATGGATGGAGGCGTCCTTTCTTGTGAGATTTGGAGTTCCTCCTTAAGAGCACCTGAAAAATAGTAAACATTTTCGACTTGATTAGAAGCTAGACTTTCAAAGAGTTCATAATCGAAAGAAAAATCAAGAGAGTCGAGAATGTGATTGATCGGATGTGAGAACTCTTCGATGCATTCGTCGATGATGTCGAGTTGTGAGATGTTTGAGATGGATCCTTCGGGGTATTTGATCGGATCGAAGATGTTGAACTTGATCACTTCGTTGTCGAACTCCATGGTGAGTATTCCCGCGTCGCAATCGATTTTGGTTCGTGCGGTTTTGAGAAACGGTCTCCCCAAAAGAATCGGTGAAGAGTTTGACGCTAGTTCTTGATTCTCATTCATGTCGAGGATGTAGAAGTCGGCGGGAAAAACTAACCCGTTTACCTTAACGAGTACATCTTCGATTACCCCCTTCGGTTTCGTAATGGATCGGTCAGCCAATTGGATCGCCACTTGTGTTTCTTTGAGCGGTCCGAGATCGAGAGTCTCGAATATCGAGTAAGGCATCACATTGATCGATGCCCCCAAATCAAGCATGCATTTCGCCAACTCGTGATGGCCGATGGTGCACGGAATTGCGAACATTCCAGGGTCTTTTTGCTTTTGCGGTAATTTTGTGCGAATCATGGCCGATACATTCTCCCCCACACTTATCGTTTCATGCCCTTTTAGTCTTCGCTTGTTCGTACACAACCCCTTTAAGATCTTCGTGTACCTTGGAATTTCTCGGATTGCGTCGAGGAGCGGAATGTTAATTTCGATCTTTTTGAGTGCCGCTAAAGCGTCTCGATCCGCCTCCGCATTCTTGTTGTTGGAGAGTCGGTTTGGAAATGGCGGTTTGTCTTGAACTCTTTTGTCGGCTTCCTTTGCTTGTGGTGGACTCGGCTCGGCTTCCTTTGCTTGTGGTGGACTCGGCTCGGCTTCCTTTGCTTGTGGTTGACTTGGCTCGACTTGCTTTTGTGTTATCTCCACTTCTTCTTCGAATTGTACCTTCTTACCTTTCCTTGATGACTCGCCGATTTCGAGGCCACTCCGAAGTGTGATTGCGTTCACATGTTGATTGTCGAAGGGTTCGCGCGGTTGTGATTGAAGCCTTGATGAACCTTGAGTCTTGAGAACATTCACTTCGGTGGCTATTTGTCGCATTTGCGTCTCGAGATTTGCCACTTGTCGATTCGTATTCGAGTTATCTCTTGCAAGTTTTTCGAAGTTGGAGTTCATCGTTTCCAATTGCTTGTTTGTAGTGGAATGTGCGTTTCCAAACATTTCCATGAATGAATCGAATCTAGATGTGAGTTTATTGATTGCATCGTTGTCTCGAGATGATTCTCCATGGCCTTGAGGTTGCGAGTTCGGATGTTGGTATAATGGCGGTCTTTGAGTGTTGTTGTTGCCTTGTCGATATGGATCGGGTTGTGCGTTATTCGGATTCGCCCAACTAAAGTTCGGATGATTGCGGAGATTCGGGTGGTACGTATTCGTATTTTCGAATCGGCCTTTGTTAAAATTCGAGTTGAAGTTTCCCATTGCGTTAGCATTTTCCTCCACCAAAGATGGACATTCATCGGTTACATGTGTCGTCGCGGAACATAATCTACACATCTTCACTTCTTCTTTTCCACCCATCACTTTTCTAATGGAGGATTCTATGGAGGATTCTATCATCGTCTCGATTTGTTTCATATTAATTTCGTTACACGCGTTTACTCGAGTTTCGTTGGGGCGCCTTGATTGTCCGTTGTTTGCGACCCTCATGATAAGAGTTCTCACTTCTTGCGGTGTTTTGTCGCATAAAAACCCGGCGGCGGCGGAGTTGAGATCGCGATAATCATCATCATTCATCCCTTGAACAAGTTGGTTGACGAGGTTCGAGTCGTTGAGGTTTTGATCGGGACATTCTTCGCATAGTCGATTGAAACGATCGTAGTATTCGTAGAGGGTCTCGTTTGGCTTTTGCGTGATACTCGCGAGCTCCCTTCGAATCGATGCGATCCTTCCTCGTGGGTAGTACCGATCGAAGAATCGAGTTACGACTTCGTGAAACTCCGTGAAGGGCGCTCCTTGAAGATTCATGTACCAATCTCTTGGACCATCACCTAAAGAAAAATGAAAAATCGTTAATAAAACATGATCGAAATGTCCATCATGACTATAAGGAGTACAATGTAATTTCAATTCTTTGATATGTTTATGCGGATTTTCATTTACTTTTCCATGAAATATAGGTAGGTTATGAAATATTTGATGATTCAATTTAAAATTTGGGATTTGAGGAATATTGATGCTATACGGTGTTAAGTCTATGGTTGGTGTATTTAATTCTCTTAGTGTTGGAATTCTTATTTGATGCGTATTATTGGTATTTTCGTTATTAGTTGATCCTTCCATATTGAATTTAGAAAAATTATTGAAAAGGAGAGAAGAGTTTAAGAGATTATTGATTGGTCGAGGTTGTTGTTTAATTTAGACCTAGAGGGGGGTGAATAGGAAATCCTAAGGTCCAATTTTCGCGGTAATGTAATACAATTACAATTTGGTGCGGAAGCATAAATAAATTAGAGGAAGAATACAATACCAAAACAAATAACACAAGATATTTGTTTACGGAGTTCGGTAGGTGGTTGCTTTGTAGCTTTAACTCACCGTCTACTCGCTCAATCGACCGACTCGATTGATTTCAAGTACCTACGTCTCCGGGGTTGCCTTGCGCCTTTTCGGCTTTCGATTGAATACCCAAATCAAGCAATTACAAGTTTTGCATAGATCGATTTACACGCTTCTATCGATCTATGGCGGGCTTTACAATCTTTGCACTAGCCTATTACAATTGTCTAATACGAACTACACGTGATCGGTCACGCAAGTGGGGAATCGTATTTTATGGAATGAAAGGGGATCTAATAATCTCTAAGAATGTTTAGAAGATTAAGCTCAAGATTTAAAGCTAGGATTTCTCTCTTTTGATTGGGAAAATATGTTGGTTGAGATGATGAGAGAGAATGAGGGAAGAGTTCTATTTATAGAACACATAGACTCTTCCTTTAACATGTTTTTTCTGCATAGTCCGTTATAACTGACCTGAGGTCCGTTACAACGGACTCAAAGTCAAACTAGCCGTTACAGGCAATATATTCGAAAATTCCATAGTCCGTTATAACTGAGTTTAGGTCCGTTATAACCGACCTACTCCGTTACAACGGAGTTTAAGTCCGTTACAACCGACATCGTACTGTGATCAGATTTATTCTATAGTCCGTTATAACTGAGTTTAGGTCCGTTATAACCGACCTACTCCGTTACAACTGAGTTTAGGTCCGTTATAACCGACATCTGACTGTGACTTCACTTCAGATTTATTCTATGGTTCCGTTATAACTGAGACTCTTACGTTATAACGGTTAGTATATGTCCGTTACAACGGATTGGTGATTCCGTTACAACGGATGATTGGTTATTCTGAAGTGAGTTCACAAGTCCGTTATAACCGAGTGTAGGTCCGTTATAACTGACATACTCCGTTATAACTGACATGAGGTCCGTTATAACGGACATGCTCTTATTAACACGGTTACTGTAAGTCCGTTATAACTGACCTGAGTTCCGTTATAACTGACAGGATGTCCGTTACAACGGACATGTAGTCCGTTATAACGGACATGCTCTTTTTAACAGTATTTATGTATGTCCGTTATAACTGACCTGAGGTCCGTTATAACCGACATGCTTCTGAAAATCTGTTTTGTTATTTCATCATTTTAATGGATTTCGAATATATTTCTTTGACTAATCTTGAGCTTAATAATACATAAACAAGTTTAGAGATACCTATAAGTTATTTTGGTGATTTATGTGATACCCCAACTTGCGGAATCTTCGATGTCTTGTGGTCTTCAGTTGATCATGCGTTTTCGTGCCATCGTTTCTTCACCGTCTTGACTTCCGACGTCTTGATTCTTCTTTTGATCCTTTTGTGGGTTACGTATTCTATTTCTATAAATGTCACTCCCACATATAGATTAGTGATATCGACATTATTTTGAGATAATCAAACCCTAGGAAATTTGAACCAACAAACTCCCCCTTTTGATTCATTTCAAAATAATGTCGATTTGGAGAGTTGAATCGATTACCGAGTAACTTTCCATATGATTTTCTCTTCTCCCCCTTTTTGAAAAGGATCAAAAGGGAATAGAGCGTAATCATACGAGAAGCTCGCCCTACATACAAGCTCCCCCTAAATCGTTGCTTTTTGCAATTTTAGGCTTGTATATAGATGAATTCCGCAAATGTCGATTTGGAGAGTTGAATCGATTACCGAGTAACTTTCCATATGATTTTCTCTTCTCCCCCTTTTTGAAAAGGATCAAAAGGGAACAGAGCGTAATCATACGAGAAGCTCCCCCTACATACAAGCTCCCCCTAAATCGTTGCTTTTTACAATTTTAGGCTTGTATATAGATGAATTTCGCAAATTGATGTTGAGTTTTTCATTTTGTAAAGATGTATGAAAAGATTTTTTAGTGTAAAATAGGTTTTAACAAAGATTCTCAACATTAGCGATGTATTCAAAAAATAACCGAGAACTTAATAAATTTTGAAACTCAAATGTAATTTTCAAGAGTATGCATACCTAGCTCGAGCCATGGACTCGAGTCTTGATCTAAAACACACGACTCCTCGAGTGACACTTTTCAACATCCATTTACGTCGAGACATTAGCTCCCTTGATGGTACAAGGTGATGATGTTGAGTTTGGTACGCATATTTATTTAATGTAATTGCGTCTTTCCGATTCGTTTTCCATTTAGCATACCTACATACTAGTCAAAATACCTTTCTCGTCTTTTTGTAAGTGTAGAGATGATTGAATTATCAAGAAAGAAAATGGTCAAGATATTTGAATGAACTAAACCCGAATTTAGTGATGCGAATTCTTGTATTAGCACTCCCCCTCAAACTATGGCTAAGTTTACACGTGGATGAGGGAGTGCATTGTCCATGACTTAAGTCGCTTTCATACACACCCCATTTGAGGTGGAGGTGCTAGCCATGTTTCGATCTTTTCGAAGCCACAACCAATTGGAATTTGGTTGCGGTTTTCGAAGGGGACAACCCATGGAAATATGTCCCATATTGCAACAATAGTTGCAAAATGCGCGAGTCGGTTTATTTGTGTTTTCCGAACTCTTGACAAAGTGAGATTTGAAGTGGTTTGAGTAATCTTTCGATTGGGTTATCGTCTTTGTCGACTTATCACAATTATTAGTTGATTTAGAAAATCGTTGTGTGCTTGTGAAATGTTTGGGAGTACGTTGTTGGTTATTAGCGGCATGTGGTGAACTCACCTTATAGAAGTATCCATTTGATCCCCGTTTGTATAACCATTCGGTTCGTCCCATATGGTTATCTCTATAAGACGAGTGAGGTGCATAATGGTTAACCCTATTATAGTTTCTAACATTTTTAGGTTGGTTAATTTTAGCACTTTTACCCTTATTTGAATCGCGGTACATGAAAGCATTTCCGCGATTCGTATTAGCATTGTACTCCCGTTTACCTTTTTGACCTTGAGATTTTGAAGACACGGGTTTATGACCGTTAGTCTTCTTAAATCCTAGACCCGTCTTATCATTGGGATTTTGTCCCTCCAAGACTTTGTCCAATGAAGGAGTGCATGGTGCAAGAGAGACACACGTACTCTTCAAGGACTCATTCACAAATTTCAAATTTTGAATTTCGACTTTTAGAGAGGAAGTCTCACTTTTTAAGGCTTGACATTCGCATTTTGAAAATCCGTTAAATTCGGTTAATTGTGCTTTGTGCGACTTTACCGACAACTCAAGAGATGATACCTTAGCCGTGAGATTTTGAATTGTGCTATCTTTTTCAATCTCACTTTGTCGAAGTCGATTGACTTCTCGCATTAGACTCGTGTAGGAGTCAACTTCTAACTCAATTTCCGATTCATCGGATGAGCTAGAATCTTCCTTTATCGAAATTGATTTAAATTTAGAATTTAGTTGTACCTCATGATCGGAATCATGCGAAGCATCGATGTCGGAGATATGTGAAATGTCTTGAGGAGGTGCGACACTCGGAATTTCGATTTCTTGCGGTTCCTCTTGTGAAGCTCGTTGAAGGATCAAGGCTTGAATGGCCCGTTCAACCACATCGTCATTTGGAGAGTCGATTTCCGCCATTAATGTCACATTGGCGATTTTGTGCTCGAGATTGCACTCCGAGTCGGAGAATGTACTTGAGCACTCCGATTCTCCCCATGGATCCGAATCGACAAATAAAGCCTTTGTTTTGCTTACATCTTTCACCTCCCTTTTTCTTTTTGGATTGTCTTCGCGTTTGTTCCAAGGTGCGTGTTCGGGGTATATGGTCCAACACGTGTCGGTTGTGTGTCCCATTTTCTTGCACTCAAAACACATCGGTTTCAAGTGTTGGCGCTTCCGATCGTCGTTGAATTTGCGCTCCCGGTCCTTTAAATTCTCGTGTCTCCTTGTCAACGAAGACATTTCATTTTCGTATTCGTTCGTGTCGATAACGAATTTGGCTTGATGTTCGGAATATGAGGTGCTTGCTATATTGTTGCTTCGTTGGTTCATGCGTGCCTCGAAATTCCGTAGATAACTTACGAGAATTTCCGGAGTGATTTCTTGGGTAGCCATCATGGTTTCCAAGGTGACGAGGAGAGTTTCCCAACTTGACGGCATCGCTCGAATAAGCTTACCTACAACTCGAGAATTTGTTAGTGTTTCTCCTAGAGCGATGAATCCGTTTTTGATATGCGTCATTCGTGAGTACATATCATCTACGGATTCATTCTCGATCATTCGGAAATGATCAAATGATTGTTCGAGTCCCATTAATTTGGTTCTCTTCATTATATCATTTCCTTCAAATCGGTCTAGGAGCGCTCGCCACATAGAATGAGATGTGGTACATCCATCCACAATTATGGAAAGTGACCCGACAATATTTGTGAGAATAAGATTTTGAGCATATGTGTCGGCGGTCACATCGAGATCGGTGCCGTGGCATAATTTTCTTGTGGGATCGGTTTCGGAGGTGCTTACCGTATAAACCTCAAAACCCTTTTCTACCACCGATCTCAATTTTTGGAAAGTGAAAACATTTAACATGCATCGCTTCCAAAGATTCCAATTATTTCCATCTAATTTATCGGGGTATGTAATTTGGTACCTATTACCGATTGAGGCCATGGTCGTATACAAATTTGTCACTTACTCAAAGAGACGGTTTGTATTTTGCTCTGATACCAATTGTTGTTTAATTTAGACCTAGAGGGGGGTGAATAGGAAATCCTAAGGTCCAATTTTCGCGGTAATGTAATACAATTACAATTTGGTGCGGAAGCATAAATAAATTAGAGGAAGAATACAATACCAAAACAAATAACACAAGATATTTGTTTACGGAGTTCGGTAGGTGGTTGCTTTGTAGCTTTAACTCACCGTCTACTCGCTCAATCGACCGACTCGATTGATTTCAAGTACCTACGTCTCCGGGGTTGCCTTGCGCCTTTTCGGCTTTCGATTGAATACCCAAATCAAGCAATTACAAGTTTTGCATAGATCGATTTACACGCTTCTATCGATCTATGGCGGGCTTTACAATCTTTGCACTAGCCTATTACAATTGTCTAATACGAACTACACGTGATCGGTCACGCAAGTGGGGAATCGTATTTTATGGAATGAAAGGGGATCTAATAATCTCTAAGAATGTTTAGAAGATTAAGCTCAAGATTTAAAGCTAGGATTTCTCTCTTTTGATTGGGAAAATATGTTGGTTGAGATGATGAGAGAGAATGAGGGAAGAGTTCTATTTATAGAACACATAGACTCTTCCCTTAACATGTTTTTTCTGCATAGTCCGTTATAACTGACCTGAGGTCCGTTACAACGGACTCAAAGTCAAACTAGCCGTTACAGGCAATATATTCGAAAATTCCATAGTCCGTTATAACTGAGTTTAGGTCCGTTATAACCGACCTACTCCGTTACAACGGAGTTTAAGTCCGTTACAACCGACATCGTACTGTGATCAGATTTATTCTATAGTCCGTTATAACTGAGTTTAGGTCCGTTATAACCGACCTACTCCGTTACAACTGAGTTTAGGTCCGTTATAACCGACATCTGACTGTGACTTCACTTCAGATTTATTCTATGGTTCCGTTATAACTGAGACTCTTACGTTATAACGGTTAGTATATGTCCGTTACAACGGATTGGTGATTCCGTTACAACGGATGATTGGTTATTCTGAAGTGAGTTCACAAGTCCGTTATAACCGAGTGTAGGTCCGTTATAACTGACATGAGGTCCGTTATAACGGACATGCTCTTATTAACACGGTTACTGTAAGTCCGTTATAACTGACCTGAGTTCCGTTATAACTGACAGGATGTCCGTTACAACGGACATGTAGTCCGTTATAACGGACATGCTCTTTTTAACAGTATTTATGTATGTCCGTTATAACTGACCTGAGGTCCGTTATAACCGACATGCTTCTGAAAATCTGTTTTGTTATTTCATCATTTTAATGGATTTCGAATATATTTCTTTGACTAATCTTGAGCTTAATAATACATAAACAAGTTTAGAGATACCTATAAGTTATTTTGGTGATTTATGTGATACCCCAACTTGCGGAATCTTCGATGTCTTGTGGTCTTCAGTTGATCATGCGTTTTCGTGCCATCGTTTCTTCACCGTCTTGACTTCCGACGTCTTGATTCTTCTTTTGATCCTTTTGTGGGTTACGTATTCTATTTCTATAAATGTCACTCCCACATATAGATTAGTGATATCGACATTATTTTGAGATAATCAAACCCTAGGAAATTTGAACCAACAGAGGTTGCGTTTGCGATGAATCGATTTTCCCGTTGTTTTTCTTCAAAGCCTTCAAGGTTTTGTTGATCTCGTTGTCGAAAGGTTGTAGTGATGAACTTTGCCTCGATCTTGTTTGCATGCACGTTGCCTCCGAGCTCGTGTAGATCCGATGCTTCCAAGTTCGTCCTCAAAAAAAATAAGAGAAATGTGAATTAGAAAATTTCAAGAAAAACAAGAAAATCGAAAATACTTCAACAAAAAATCCCCGGCAGCGGCGCCATTTGATAACACGTAAAATAGGTCGTTAAAATGTGTAAATTCAATCTCACGAGTTAATCAAAACAATTTATAAACAACTACTAGAATAGGCTAAGTAGAGGTTCGTTCCAAGGAAATTTTGCGTATAATCGAATGCGAATTTCTAAAATTATTTCTACTGATCCAAAAATTATGAAAAATTGGGACAATGAATATCCAGATCTTACAAACAGATGATAAAAATTTCAAATTTTAATTCACAGTATTCAGCTTTACACAATTATTCTTCTGAGATTCAATGATGCACAATTTCTAAAACAATTTATGGGGAGGAGAAAGTTCTGAGTGTTAACCTTACTTTTGTCTTTGCGCTTGTTTATGCGATTTATTATGTGTTGATGTATCCGAAAGCTGGTTCTTTGGCTGCGATTTTGTGTTTTCTTTGCTTGATTGGAAGTGAATCCCTTGCTTCTCGTCTCGGATTCTCTCTTGGCTGGAAGGTATATGTTGAAATCATTGATTTTGTTTTCAATTTGGACTCTCTTTTTTGCTTAATTAAACCGATTCTCGTTGTTGGATCAAAGTACCAATTAGATCAAATACTGCAATTGATTGCATTTTTTTAAAAAATAATCAAATGATAGATACTGAATCCTCTGATTTGGGGGCCAATTTAATTTTAGGTCGTACTAGTTGCTCAATTGGTATGTTGGGCTGGCCAATTCATTGGACACGGAGTGTTTGAGGTATAATTAACTTTTCAAATCTCCAATTTAATTTAAGAGTACAAAAAAAACAATCTTTGATTCAAACTGGTATATTTTGTTTTTAAATCTTTAAGCATCGTGCTCCGGCTCTTTTCGACAACCTTGCGCAAGCTTTCTTGATGGCTCCTTTTTTGTACTTTTAGAGGTAACTAAAAATTAAATAATTATGAATTATTCTCATTATATTTATTAATAATAATAATTTTATGTTGAAATATTTATTATGATAAATATTTGGGTATTGTCAACTTGGTCTTATAATTTTCAATTTTCAATTTCCAATTTTCCAATTTACAATTTAGGGTTTATCAAAATATTTCAATTTGGGGTTTTCAAATTTTCCAATTCTACAAATTGATGTGCAGTTTCAGAAGTTTCATTACATTACATGAAATTTCATTATTCTTCTAATTCAGTACGTTACATGAAATTTCATTTTTTTTTCTTTCAAATTGGTGTGCAGTTTCAGAAGTTGTTAGAAACAAGAACAAGAGAGACCCTAGAAATGGTGACTGGTGAGCAGTGTTGTAAAAGACGGAAAACGGTACGGAATGGTCCGGCACCGTTTTAGTGTTTTACCCGTAAAACGGTCGTAAAACGGTTAAAAAACGGTTAAAAACGGTTAAGTCATAATACATTAAAATATCATCAAAATACAACAAAATACAATAAATATCATCAAAAATATCATCTCAAATAAAAACAGTACGAGTTACGCAAAATCAGCATAAAAACAGCACCAAATCAGCATAAATTAGACAAAATCAGTACAAATTAGTCAAAATCAGCACAAAAACAACACCAAATCAGCACAAAAACAGCACAAATTCATCCAAAACAACACAAATTCAGCAAATTCATCACGAATTTATCCAAAACAGCACGAATTCAGCAAAAAAACACAAATTCAGCAAAAGAAAGCACAACTTCTGATGTCAGGCCAAGAAAAGAAATCCCAAAAAAAAATTAGCCCAAATTTTTTATGCAAAAAACGGTATGTAAAACGGTTGCAAAACGTTTTTCAGAAAAAAAAAAACGGTAAAAAACGGTAAAAAAACGGTGGACCGTTTTGTTCAACCGTTTTGCAGAAAACGAAACGGTTTGCCACCGTTTCACCGTTTTTCACCGTTTTTTTACCGTTTTACACCGTTTTTTACAACACTGCTGGTGAGTAACTAAGGGGTAGTAATTTATGAATTTCTTGTTATAGGAAAATGAAAAGGTTCATTGATGTAATTTTGTAGTTGAAGGATATTAATGACTGGAGCTTAGATTATAGCCATGCACTTTTAGAGTGCTATAATTTTGTCCATTAAAACATGTCGAATCCGAGGATGTAAATTGAGTTTTTTGTAATTTTTTGGTATCTCATTTTGTTGAATTCGGATTTTTTTTTTCAATCCAATTCCATTTTTATCGCATTAATGCCATATCGAAAGATAACAATATATTGGAACAACATAAAAAAAAATCAATATTTTTAAAAGAAAAATCAACTTTATTTTCTTTTTGCATGAACTTCATGACATTCACAATCTAATTACATTTTACAAGTAAAATTGGAAAAATATTTGAACACAATCAGAACAAAATGAAATAAAAAAAAACACGACATTAGACCAATTGATTGCACAAGCAATGCACCAAATTGATTTTACAAGTATACCTCTTTTTTATACTATTCCTCTCTTTTTTGTTTCTAAAAAGGAAAAAAGCTAAGACTTCTCGAAGACTTGAGCAACGGGTACATAAATGACACGTTGCTCTTGCAACCTGGTTGCTCTCGTTGCGCGATTATGACTACTAGTCCCACCACGTGAACGCAATTCTTTCTTCATATTGAGAACCCTATTTTGCAGCTTGCACATCTTTTCTACTACATTCAAACTCATCTTCTCTTCTTCACCCTTCGGCTCACAATCCTTCATTCGATTTCAATCTTTTATCTGGCTTTTTATGTAATTTTGACCTATTTAGTCTCGTTGGATATGCTTTTTTTGCAATTACCTCCTTCCCTAGTTGCCAAGTATTAACAAAAAAAGAATGTGATATAAAAAACACTAAAAAATAAAGAAATTTGATGAATTATTTCCGAACATTTCCTGCAATTATTTCATTTCATTTCGATTCTCACCAGTCACCACTAATACATAAAATTGAATTTATTAAAGACTTACATCATGAAGCTTTTTGTAATCCACACCAATCCGTTCTCGGCGATGCTGTATTATCTCGCAATTATCCACATCATCATTAAAAACAGAATGACGAGGATGATTGTCAGAATCTTCAAATTCAAAGTCTTCGCTGGTAGTACCGCAAGTGGGACTCAAATCGGGACTCAAATCGGGGCTAATAATTTCAAAATACTCGATGGAAGTAATAAATTAAAAAAAAATCGGCAAATAGGACAATTTTAAGAAATAAATCGTTGAGACAAATGCCAAATTGCTGGTTCAAACTGGTCCAGATAGCACAATTTCGGAGAAATTCCCAATTACTTCCAATTTCAGATAGGTTCTCAATCAGTTCCCAATTAACCATAATGAAGAGAATGGAAAGAGATTCGTCTTTCAGAATCAGTTCCCAATTAAAAAAAATACTTTGTTGAGCATTTCATCGAGCAGGTGAAGCTAATGCATCTTTTCACCACCAACCAGGCAACCACCCATAAAAATTCACATTTCAGAATCTCAACTTACACATCCCCGACCAAAATGAAGAGAATGGAGAGAGATTCGTCAGAAGAGATGGGTTCGCGACATCGATAGAGAGAGGAGCTCGCGACAGAGAAGAAGGGCAGCGACAGCGAGAGAGAAGCACAGCGTTAGGGTTAGGAGTGGGTTCGCGAGAAAGAGAGAGCACAGCACAGGACAGCGTTAGGAGAGATGGGTTCGCGACAGGAGAGAGGGAGAGAAAGAGAGAGATGGGTTCGGGTTCAATTTGAGAGAGATAGATGGGTTCGGGTCGGGTTAGGAGAGATGGGTTCGGATCGGGTTAGGATTAATTTGTCATGTCATAATTTGAGGATGCCTAAAAATTCCACATCACCATGTCATGTCACCATTTAACAGAGGTTTTAACACCAAATGGACGGAGGGGGCATTTTACACAATGTTTGAAAGATTAGGGAGTAAAAAGGTGCAAATTCCACATCACCATGTCATGTCACCATTTAACAGAGGTTTTAACACCAAATGGACGGAGGGGGCATTTTACACAATGTTTGAAAGATTAGGGAGTAAAAAGGTGCAAATTCCACATCACCATGTCATGTCACCATTTAACAGAGGTTTTAACACCAAATGGACGGAGGGGGCATTTTACACAATGTTTGAAAGATTAGGGAGTAAAAAGGTGCAGTTTTTTTTTTGGGGGGTAAGTTGCACATCTGGAACAAGTTTGGGGGGCAAAAATGTATTTTTTTCTATAAATAAAGGATATTGATATTGACAGGAAAAATAATTACTACGTACAGAAATTTCATTAAAATTTGACAAGAATTGAAAGTAAAATTGCCATATCAAATCTGATTTTTCTGTTCCAAGTAATATTATTTCCTGTCAAATCCAAGAATTTCGTCATTGATAATCCACAACTCGATACTACCAAAAGAGACCTCTAATTCACAAATAAAATAGTGATAATAATTGGAATGAATGATCAGACGAGGAAACAGTCTTCAAAGACGGACCAAACTACTAATAGAGACCTCTGATAACACGTAAAATAGGTCGTTAAAATGTGTAAATTCAATCTCACGAGTTAATCAAAACAATTTATAAACAACTACTAGAATAGGCTAAGTAGAGGTTCGTTCCAAGGAAATTTTGCGTATAATCGAATGCGAATTTCTAAAATTATTTCTACTGATCCAAAAATTATGAAAAATTGGGACAATGAATATCCAGATCTTACAAACAGATGATAAAAATTTCAAATTTTAATTCACAGTATTCAGCTCTACACAATTATTCTTCTGAGATTCAATGATGCACAATTTCCAGATTTGCATGTGTTGCATTCAAAAATTCATATCAAATAGGAAATTTTATTATTTTGAATGAGACAAAAAGATTATGAAACTAGACTTAACAATCTAATCAATGATTCAATATTTGTAATTTTTTTCAGGTTTAAAAAGGTACAAACAATCAGGATCAAAACTGGCCAGAGACTAATACAAGATCTAGTTGCCTAATCAATTGAACTTGTAAAATCAACAACAAATAGAAAATTGCAGGAAATTGATTTATTCAAAAACTATATTAAACTACAGATCTAGATCTAAACAGTGATATTGAGAAAGACTTATTTTTGAGTAATTTTCTATTTTAAATGAAATTAACAAAACAGCACAAAACAATCAAGTATTTCACAATGAAAAAAAATAGGAAAATTACGAAATTAAATCCACAAAAATTCTACAAATTGTATCTTATCATATATAACAGATCTACAAACAAAGTTTATTCAAATCTAATATTTTCCTAATTAAATCGCAACAATTGTAAAAGAGAGTACCGAAAAGAGAGAGAATGAAGTCCAAGACCGGATCTTGGCGAGGTCCTCGAGCCTTCACACCTTGAGAGGAGAGAGAGGAAGAGGAGAACAACTTCGTGATCTTGAGAGAGAGAGAGAGAGGATCGATCCTCGGAGCGGCCTCGAAAACCGTGCTAAGACACGACTTTCTCGGCGAAAATGGCTCAAAGATGAGCTTGAGAAGCTAGAGAGCTTGGGGGAGATGAAGATCCAAGAATCAATGGATTTCTTGATCAATTGAGAGAGTGGAAAGAATGGATGATTTGAGAGGGAGAACTTGGACCTTATTTATAGGAGAAAAAAGGGGGGAAAAAATCCGAAAATTTCAGATCTCAGATTGCAACTTGCATGGGTAGGTAAAGCAAGTTGCAATGAATCCAACGGTCCAAATTTCATCCAATTTGGCCAACTAACGAATGAGAAAACCCAAAAATACCCCTGAACATCTTTGTTTCAGATCCAGATTAAATCATTTAAATCCATCCGAAAATCAGTTCAATTCCTCCCATTTTCTCCATTTCAGACGAGACCGGAGAGGAGGAGTGGGCCATGGCCTGTTCAGTGCCTTCATTAAATGTTCTAAATGGAGAGTGTGGTTTCAAATGAATGGAGGGGAAATTCAAGGCTGTTGGAGCCAACAAAGTTGTTCAAACAAACCGTCTGGATTTTCTGCGCCCAAAACTTTGTTGTCTTTCGTACACAAGCACGGGTACAGAGGGGAAAAGGATGTGTAGCGCCTATCACACCGGTTGGAGTCCACAAACAATCCACACGGTTAAGAATGGTTGACTGGTCAGAGGTAGATTGGCTGCATAATTTTCTTTGTAGTTCTTTGTGTGCTGAATCGAAGAAAGTAATAGATGGGTTACTGCACGGTTTACACGATCCAGTAAACCACGGAAGATCATGAAGGGAGAAATCGTTGACTGGTCTCTGTTTGGATCTGCTGCGTTCTGAACAATGTGCCTTTCGTGTCGCGAATAGGAGAGAGAGGGAAACGACTCGCTGTACGCGTGATCACAGAAAGCGAGGTCTGATGTAAGGTTTCTTTCGTGCAGCCTTGTGTGTTGAGTCAGAATAAATGGGTTTGGACTCGTTATTTGTGTTGTATGACTCTGGCTGCCACATAAGATCCTTTGGGTTTAGATGTAGTCAGGTCTGTGCAGTCCTTGATGAAACGAGTTGGTTTTGACCCGTTTGAAGTAAAAGCTTGATTTCTCTCTCATGCTTCCATCAAATATCATCATATGATATATCAAATCGATCGGGAAGACGAGGCGGATCCATCTGCACTACTGGTTTTGCGAGATTTTGCACTTTTCACCTGACATTAACACAAAAATGCATATTAAAGTATTAAATCTCAATAAATTGAAATTATGAATATTTGGTGTATTTTTATGCATATTTATGTGTTTAAATTCTATATTTGTGTATGTAAAAAGTGATGAAAAATCCCCTTATCAAATCTCCCCACACTTAAACCTTGTTTGTCCTCAAACAAAGATAGAATAAAATATAGAATTTGAAAATCAAAGAAAAATTGCATGTTTAGGTTTTGTTAAAAAGATAATCATCGATTTCAAATTTTCAAATTTTCCAAGGAAAGATTTTTTCACTCTCGTTTCATCATTTATGCTTTATATTGAAAGAATTCATATGAATCTTTTTAGAATCTATTTTCAAATGAAAGTTTCACAATTTCAAAAGTTTTTAGAGAAAAATGGTCTCATGCGATAAGGATGATTAAACACCACATTTTAAACCTTTTCACACCACAAATCGCAAGGGTTATCATGAAAAAGTATTAGAAAAAACCCCTTGTTCAATTTTGCACAAATTGTTCCTTAAATGTAAATTGTCACTTTTTAAATCGTTCGGTACTTTAGTACTTGGTTCCTATTCGGTTTCAACTAATTCCCCCAATTGCGCTTGTTTACAATTCTTTTCTTATTTAACCGAGAGTTCCGCTGTACCGAAATACAACGAAATTACATCTCGGTGTTCTCTTTTTTTTTTTTTTTTTTTTTTTTTTTTTTTTTTTTTGATCTTTTCTTTAACAGGGAGTTTCGTTGCACCGAAATACAACGAAATTACATCCCGGTATTCTCTTTTTTTTAGATCTCAAGTCGCAAGCGGGTCCAATCTATTTACTACCGAATCCCCATGAACAATCGAGCTATTAAGTGCAATTTGTCAACTTTTAAATTTATGCAAAATTTACTAGAGTGGTTTAAACAAAACTTTTTTTAGAAATTTCGAGTAAAATATGGGTTTAAGCTTAAAAAAATGGTGTGTCATGTAAATCGAAAATCGACCAAATTCCAATAAACTCCAATTTTGTGAATTCATTTGATTAGGGTTTGAATCCCGAAAGAATCTCTCAAAAATCTTAGTCAATCCTTTCAAATATCTTGGAATATTTCAATTTTGAGAGTAAAATTGTGGATTGATGAAAATGTTGCTTCAAAATCAATGATTTATTCAATTAAGTGGAGAAAAACCTTTTAACATGCGAAATTTTTTTTTTTTTTTTTTTTTTTTTTTTTTTTTGTGTTCGGTGATATCTACAAGAAAAATAGGCCGTAAAAACCCTCCCCACACTTAGAAAAATAGCTCGTCCTCGAGCGAAAAAATCAATTCTAGTAAAAATTAAGGGAGAGAGATGGAGAAATACGACCTTTTGAAGCGTGGGTTGCCTCCCCGCAAGCGCCCTTTATTTAACGTCGTTTGAGCTCGACGTTTTCCACGTCATCCTTGATGTGCGTGGTCCCCTTTGAAAGCTTGCTCGTCCATCCATGCGTTGTCGAAGTTCGAATGAAAGTGCTTGACTCGATGTCCGTTCACTTTGAAGATTTTACCTGTTTCTTCACTTTTTATCTCAACAACTCCATAAGAGAAAACGTTAGTGACAATAAACGGCCCGATCCACCGTGATTTCAATTTACCGGGATGGAGCTTTAATCGAGAGTTGAAAAGGAGAACACGATCTCCCACATGGAATTCCTTTGTCTTAATCATTTTATCATGAAAAGCTTGCGTTTTCTCTTTGTAAATTCTCGAGTTGTCGTATGCCTCGTTTCGAAATTCGTCCAACTCGAGAATTTGCAACTTTCGAGCTTGAGCATCTTTGGGGTAATCGAGTGTGAGTTGTTTAAGAGCCCAATAAGCTCGATGCTCAATCTCGACCGGCAAGTGACACGCTTTTCCATAAACTAGTTTGAAAGGAGACATACCAATGGGTGTTTTGTACGCGGTCCGATATGCCCACAATGCGTCTCCTAATCTTGCACTCCAATCCTTCCTTGACGGGTTGACCACCTTCTCGAGAATCGACTTGATTTCTCGGTTTGAAACTTCTGCTTGGCCGTTCGTTTGCGGATGGTATGCGGTGGAAGTGCGATGCTTCACATGGTAGTGCTCGAGTAATCCTTCGAGTCGCTTGTTGCAAAAGTGCGTGCCTCGATCGCTAATCAACACTCGTGGTACTCCAAATCTTTGAAAGATGTTCTTCTTGAGGAACTCGATTACCGCCTTGGAATCCGCCGCCTTTGTTGCGATTGCCTCGACCCACTTCGTCACGTAGTCAACTGCAAGTAGAATGTAAGTGAAACCAAAAGACGAAGGAAAAGGTCCCATGAAATCAATGCCCCAAGCATCGAAAGGTTCACAAATATGGATAGATTTCAAGGGCATTTGATCTCTTCGGGACAAATTCCCCGTCCTTTGACAATTCTCGCAACTCTTCACAAAATTCGAGGCATCTTTGTGAAGAGTTGGCCAATATAATCCGCATTCAAAAACTTTGTGGGCGGTTCTTTGAACACCGAAATGTCCACCGCATTGAAAAGAATGACAAAAAGAGAGAACGGATTGTACCTCATGATCGGGGACACACTTACGAATAATTTGGTCGGCGCAAATGCGGAAGAGATGTGGATCCTCCCAAACGTAGAACCTCGCATCGCTTTTGATCTTGTCGCGTTGTGCTCGTGATAACTCCTCGGGAAATTCCTTTGTGACGAGGTAGTTCACCAAATCGGCGTACCAAGGCGCGTTGGCTTGCATGGCGTATAAGTGCTCTTCGGGAAAGAATTCGTTGATTGGCAAGATTGCGCCTTCGTTGAGAGGTAATCGGCTTAGATGATCCGCGACGAGGTTTTCGCATCCTCGTTTGTCCCGTATTTCGATGTCGAATTCTTGTAAGAGAAGTATCCAACGGAGGAGCCTCGGTTTGCATTCCTTTTTCTTCATAAGGTGTCTCAACGCTTCGTGATCGGAGAAAACGATTACCTTGGTACCTACCAAATAGGAGCGGAATTTTTCCAAGGCGAAAACAATGGCTAGAAGTTCTTTCTCCGTTGTCGTGTAATTTCGTTGAGCTTCGTCGAGGCTTTTCGAGGCGTAGTAGATCACATGCGGCTCGCGTCCGATTCGTTGTCCCAACACCGCCCCCACACTTAGGTCGCTTGCGTCACACATCAACTCGAACGGGAGATTCCAATCGGGTGGCTTGATAACGGGCGCGGAACATAGCTTCTCCTTGAGGAAATCGAACGCTTCTCGGCATTTCACGTCAAATTCGAAACTCGTCTCTTTTTGAAGAAGGGTGCACATCGGTTGAGCGATCTTGGAGAAGTCTTTGATGAAGCGTCGGTAAAAGCCGGCGTGGCCGAGAAAGGATCGCACATCTTTCACATTCTTGGGATATGGGAGCGTTTTGATGACGTCGATCTTCGCCTTGTCCACTTCTAGTCCTTGATCTGAAACAAGATGACCTAATACAATACCGTTGCTCACCATAAAGTGGCACTTCTCAAAGTTCAAGATTAGATTAGATTCGACACATTTTTCAAGTATAAGGGATAAGTTCGAAAGACAAGAATCAAACGAATCCCCATATATTGAAAAATCGTCCATAAAAACTTCGATAAACTTTGAAATGTAATCGGAGAAAATCGACAACATACATCTTTGAAAAGTACCTGGTGCGTTGCACAACCCGAATGGCATGCGGCGATATGCGAAGGTTCCGAACGGACACGTGAATGTCGTCTTTTCTTGATCTTCCGGAGCGATGGCGACTTGAAAGTACCCCGAAAATCCGTCGAGGAAGCAATAATACGGTCTCCCCGCCAATCTTTCTAGCATTTGGTCGATGAAGGGCAACGGAAAGTGATCTTTTCTTGTCGCGGCGTTGAGCTTGCGGTAATCGATGCACACCCTCCAACCATTTTGAACTCGAGTTTGGACTTTTTCTCCTTTTTCGTTCTCGACGATCGTTATTCCCGTCTTCTTTGGCACAACGTGAATCGGCGAGACCCATTTTGAGTCGGTGATCGGATAGATAATTCCCGCATCGAGAAGTTTGATTATCTCCTTTTTCACGACCTCCATCATCGGCGGATTGAGACGGCGTTGAGGTTCTCTTGAAGGTCGAGATTCGTCTTCGAGGAGGATGCGATGCATGCATGTCGAAGGGCTTATTCCCGGAATGTCGGCTAGCGTCCATCCAATCGCCTTCTTGTGCTTCTTTAGCGTCTCGATAAGCCTTGCTTCTTGCTCCTTTGTGAGATGTGCGGCGATAATGACGGGAAGAGTTTCGCCTTCTCCTAGGTATGCGTACTTCAAGTGGTTAGGAAGTGGCTTGAGCTCGAGTTCGGGTGCCTTCTCGATGGATGGAGGCGTCCTTTCTTGTGAGATTTGGAGTTCCTCCTTAAGAGCACCTGAAAAATAGTAAACATTTTCGACTTGATTAGAAGCTAGACTTTCAAAGAGTTCATAATCGAAAGAAAAATCAAGAGAGTCGAGAATGTGATTGATCGGATGTGAGAACTCTTCGATGCATTCGTCGATGATGTCGAGTTGTGAGATGTTTGAGATGGATCCTTCGGGGTATTTGATCGGATCGAAGATGTTGAACTTGATCACTTCGTTGTCGAACTCCATGGTGAGTATTCCCGCGTCGCAATCGATTTTGGTTCGTGCGGTTTTGAGAAACGGTCTCCCCAAAAGAATCGGTGAAGAGTTTGACGCTAGTTCTTGATTCTCATTCATGTCGAGGATGTAGAAGTCGGCGGGAAAAACTAACCCGTTTACCTTAACGAGTACATCTTCGATTACCCCCTTCGGTTTCGTAATGGATCGGTCAGCCAATTGGATCGCCACTTGTGTTTCTTTGAGCGGTCCGAGATCGAGAGTCTCGAATATCGAGTAAGGCATCACATTGATCGATGCCCCCAAATCAAGCATGCATTTCGCCAACTCGTGATGGCCGATGGTGCACGGAATTGCGAACATTCCAGGGTCTTTTTGCTTTTGCGGTAATTTTGTGCGAATCATGGCCGATACATTCTCCCCCACACTTATCGTTTCATGCCCTTTTAGTCTTCGCTTGTTCGTACACAACCCCTTTAAGATCTTCGTGTACCTTGGAATTTCTCGGATTGCGTCGAGGAGCGGAATGTTAATTTCGATCTTTTTGAGTGCCGCTAAAGCGTCTCGATCCGCCTCCGCATTCTTGTTGTTGGAGAGTCGGTTTGGAAATGGCGGTTTGTCTTGAACTCTTTTGTCGGCTTCCTTTGCTTGTGGTGGACTCGGCTCGGCTTCCTTTGCTTGTGGTGGACTCGGCTCGGCTTCCTTTGCTTGTGGTTGACTTGGCTCGACTTGCTTTTGTGTTATCTCCACTTCTTCTTCGAATTGTACCTTCTTACCTTTCCTTGATGACTCGCCGATTTCGAGGCCACTCCGAAGTGTGATTGCGTTCACATGTTGATTGTCGAAGGGTTCGCGCGGTTGTGATTGAAGCCTTGATGAACCTTGAGTCTTGAGAACATTCACTTCGGTGGCTATTTGTCGCATTTGCGTCTCGAGATTTGCCACTTGTCGATTCGTATTCGAGTTATCTCTTGCAAGTTTTTCGAAGTTGGAGTTCATCGTTTCCAATTGCTTGTTTGTAGTGGAATGTGCGTTTCCAAACATTTCCATGAATGAATCGAATCTAGATGTGAGTTTATTGATTGCATCGTTGTCTCGAGATGATTCTCCATGGCCTTGAGGTTGCGAGTTCGGATGTTGGTATAATGGCGGTCTTTGAGTGTTGTTGTTGCCTTGTCGATATGGATCGGGTTGTGCGTTATTCGGATTCGCCCAACTAAAGTTCGGATGATTGCGGAGATTCGGGTGGTACGTATTCGTATTTTCGAATCGGCCTTTGTTAAAATTCGAGTTGAAGTTTCCCATTGCGTTAGCATTTTCCTCCACCAAAGATGGACATTCATCGGTTACATGTGTCGTCGCGGAACATAATCTACACATCTTCACTTCTTCTTTTCCACCCATCACTTTTCTAATGGAGGATTCTATGGAGGATTCTATCATCGTCTCGATTTGTTTCATATTAATTTCGTTACACGCGTTTACTCGAGTTTCGTTGGGGCGCCTTGATTGTCCGTTGTTTGCGACCCTCATGATAAGAGTTCTCACTTCTTGCGGTGTTTTGTCGCATAAAAACCCGGCGGCGGCGGAGTTGAGATCGCGATAATCATCATCATTCATCCCTTGAACAAGTTGGTTGACGAGGTTCGAGTCGTTGAGGTTTTGATCGGGACATTCTTCGCATAGTCGATTGAAACGATCGTAGTATTCGTAGAGGGTCTCGTTTGGCTTTTGCGTGATACTCGCGAGCTCCCTTCGAATCGATGCGATCCTTCCTCGTGGGTAGTACCGATCGAAGAATCGAGTTACGACTTCGTGAAACTCCGTGAAGGGCGCTCCTTGAAGATTCATGTACCAATCTCTTGGACCATCACCTAAAGAAAAATGAAAAATCGTTAATAAAACATGATCGAAATGTCCATCATGACTATAAGGAGTACAATGTAATTTCAATTCTTTGATATGTTTATGCGGATTTTCATTTACTTTTCCATGAAATATAGGTAGGTTATGAAATATTTGATGATTCAATTTAAAATTTGGGATTTGAGGAATATTGATGCTATACGGTGTTAAGTCTATGGTTGGTGTATTTAATTCTCTTAGTGTTGGAATTCTTATTTGATGCGTATTATTGGTATTTTCGTTATTAGTTGATCCTTCCATATTGAATTTAGAAAAATTATTGAAAAGGAGAGAAGAGTTTAAGAGATTATTGATTGGTCGAGGTTGTTGTTTAATTTAGACCTAGAGGGGGGTGAATAGGAAATCCTAAGGTCCAATTTTCGCGGTAATGTAATACAATTACAATTTGGTGCGGAAGCATAAATAAATTAGAGGAAGAATACAATACCAAAACAAATAACACAAGATATTTGTTTACGGAGTTCGGTAGGTGGTTGCTTTGTAGCTTTAACTCACCGTCTACTCGCTCAATCGACCGACTCGATTGATTTCAAGTACCTACGTCTCCGGGGTTGCCTTGCGCCTTTTCGGCTTTCGATTGAATACCCAAATCAAGCAATTACAAGTTTTGCATAGATCGATTTACACGCTTCTATCGATCTATGGCGGGCTTTACAATCTTTGCACTAGCCTATTACAATTGTCTAATACGAACTACACGTGATCGGTCACGCAAGTGGGGAATCGTATTTTATGGAATGAAAGGGGATCTAATAATCTCTAAGAATGTTTAGAAGATTAAGCTCAAGATTTAAAGCTAGGATTTCTCTCTTTTGATTGGGAAAATATGTTGGTTGAGATGATGAGAGAGAATGAGGGAAGAGTTCTATTTATAGAACACATAGACTCTTCCCTTAACATGTTTTTTCTGCATAGTCCGTTATAACTGACCTGAGGTCCGTTACAACGGACTCAAAGTCAAACTAGCCGTTACAGGCAATATATTCGAAAATTCCATAGTCCGTTATAACTGAGTTTAGGTCCGTTATAACCGACCTACTCCGTTACAACGGAGTTTAAGTCCGTTACAACCGACATCGTACTGTGATCAGATTTATTCTATAGTCCGTTATAACTGAGTTTAGGTCCGTTATAACCGACCTACTCCGTTACAACTGAGTTTAGGTCCGTTATAACCGACATCTGACTGTGACTTCACTTCAGATTTATTCTATGGTTCCGTTATAACTGAGACTCTTACGTTATAACGGTTAGTATATGTCCGTTACAACGGATTGGTGATTCCGTTACAACGGATGATTGGTTATTCTGAAGTGAGTTCACAAGTCCGTTATAACCGAGTGTAGGTCCGTTATAACTGACATACTCCGTTATAACTGACATGAGGTCCGTTATAACGGACATGCTCTTATTAACACGGTTACTGTAAGTCCGTTATAACTGACCTGAGTTCCGTTATAACTGACAGGATGTCCGTTACAACGGACATGTAGTCCGTTATAACGGACATGCTCTTTTTAACAGTATTTATGTATGTCCGTTATAACTGACCTGAGGTCCGTTATAACCGACATGCTTCTGAAAATCTGTTTTGTTATTTCATCATTTTAATGGATTTCGAATATATTTCTTTGACTAATCTTGAGCTTAATAATACATAAACAAGTTTAGAGATACCTATAAGTTATTTTGGTGATTTATGTGATACCCCAACTTGCGGAATCTTCGATGTCTTGTGGTCTTCAGTTGATCATGCGTTTTCGTGCCATCGTTTCTTCACCGTCTTGACTTCCGACGTCTTGATTCTTCTTTTGATCCTTTTGTGGGTTACGTATTCTATTTCTATAAATGTCACTCCCACATATAGATTAGTGATATCGACATTATTTTGAGATAATCAAACCCTAGGAAATTTGAACCAACAAACTCCCCCTTTTGATTCATTTCAAAATAATGTCGATTTGGAGAGTTGAATCGATTACCGAGTAACTTTCCATATGATTTTCTCTTCTCCCCCTTTTTGAAAAGGATCAAAAGGGAATAGAGCGTAATCATACGAGAAGCTCGCCCTACATACAAGCTCCCCCTAAATCGTTGCTTTTTGCAATTTTAGGCTTGTATATAGATGAATTCCGCAAATGTCGATTTGGAGAGTTGAATCGATTACCGAGTAACTTTCCATATGATTTTCTCTTCTCCCCCTTTTTGAAAAGGATCAAAAGGGAACAGAGCGTAATCATACGAGAAGCTCCCCCTACATACAAGCTCCCCCTAAATCGTTGCTTTTTACAATTTTAGGCTTGTATATAGATGAATTTCGCAAATTGATGTTGAGTTTTTCATTTTGTAAAGATGTATGAAAAGATTTTTTAGTGTAAAATAGGTTTTAACAAAGATTCTCAACATTAGCGATGTATTCAAAAAATAACCGAGAACTTAATAAATTTTGAAACTCAAATGTAATTTTCAAGAGTATGCATACCTAGCTCGAGCCATGGACTCGAGTCTTGATCTAAAACACACGACTCCTCGAGTGACACTTTTCAACATCCATTTACGTCGAGACATTAGCTCCCTTGATGGTACAAGGTGATGATGTTGAGTTTGGTACGCATATTTATTTAATGTTATTGCGTCTTTCCGATTCGTTTTCCATTTAGCATACCTACATACTAGTCAAAATACCTTTCTCGTCTTTTTGTAAGTGTAGAGATGATTGAATTATCAAGAAAGAAAATGGTCAAGATATTTGAATGAACTAAACCCGAATTTAGTGATGCGAATTCTTGTATTAGCACTCCCCCTCAAACTATGGCTAAGTTTACACGTGGATGAGGGAGTGCATTGTCCATGACTTAAGTCGCTTTCATACACACCCCATTTGAGGTGGAGGTGCTAGCCATGTTTCGATCTTTTCGAAGCCACAACCAATTGGAATTTGGTTGCGGTTTTCGAAGGGGACAACCCATGGAAATATGTCCCATATTGCAACAATAGTTGCAAAATGCGCGAGTCGGTTTATTTGTGTTTTCCGAACTCTTGACAAAGTGAGATTTGAAGTGGTTTGAGTAATCTTTCGATTGGGTTATCGTCTTTGTTGACTTATCACAATTATTAGTTGATTTAGAAAATCGTTGTGTGCTTGTGAAATGTTTGGGAGTACGTTGTTGGTTATTAGCGGCATGTGGTGAACTCACCTTATAGAAGTATCCATTTGATCCCCGTTTGTATAACCATTCGGTTCGTCCCATATGGTTATCTCTATAAGACGAGTGAGGTGCATAATGGTTAACCCTATTATAGTTTCTAACATTTTTAGGTTGGTTAATTTTAGCACTTTTACCCTTATTTGAATCGCGGTACATGAAAGCATTTCCGCGATTCGTATTAGCATTGTACTCCCGTTTACCTTTTTGACCTTGAGATTTTGAAGACACGGGTTTATGACCGTTAGTCTTCTTAAATCCTAGACCCGTCTTATCATTGGGATTTTGTCCCTCCAAGACTTTGTCCAATGAAGGAGTGCATGGTGCAAGAGAGACACACGTACTCTTCAAGGACTCATTCACAAATTTCAAATTTTGAATTTCGACTTTTAGAGAGGAAGTCTCACTTTTTAAGGCTTGACATTCGCATTTTGAAAATCCGTTAAATTCGGTTAATTGTGCTTTGTGCGACTTTACCGACAACTCAAGAGATGATACCTTAGCCGTGAGATTTTGAATTGTGCTATCTTTTTCAATCTCACTTTGTCGAAGTCGATTGACTTCTCGCATTAGACTCGTGTAGGAGTCAACTTCTAACTCAATTTCCGATTCATCGGATGAGCTAGAATCTTCCTTTATCGAAATTGATTTAAATTTAGAGTTTAGTTGTACCTCATGATCGGAATCATGCGAAGCATCGATGTCGGAGATATGTGAAATGTCTTGAGGAGGTGCGACACTCGGAATTTCGATTTCTTGCGGTTCCTCTTGTGAAGCTCGTTGAAGGATCAAGGCTTGAATGGCCCGTTCAACCACATCGTCATTTGGAGAGTCGATTTCCGCCATTAATGTCACATTGGCGATTTTGTGCTCGAGATTGCACTCCGAGTCGGAGAATGTACTTGAGCACTCCGATTCTCCCCATGGATCCGAATCGACAAATAAAGCCTTTGTTTTGCTTACATCTTTCACCTCCCTTTTTCTTTTTGGATTGTCTTCGCGTTTGTTCCAAGGTGCGTGTTCGGGGTATATGGTCCAACACGTGTCGGTTGTGTGTCCCATTTTCTTGCACTCAAAACACATCGGTTTCAAGTGTTGGCGCTTTCGATCGTCGTTGAATTTGCGCTCCCGGTCCTTTAAATTCTCGTGTCTCCTTGTCAACGAAGACATTTCATTTTCGTATTCGTTCGTGTCGATAACGAATTTGGCTTGATGTTCGGAATATGAGGTGCTTGCTATATTGTTGCTTCGTTGGTTCATGCGTGCCTCGAAATTCCGTAGATAACTTACGAGAATTTCCGGAGTGATTTCTTGGGTAGCCATCATGGTTTCCAAGGTGACGAGGAGAGTTTCCCAACTTGACGGCATCGCTCGAATAAGCTTACCTACAACTCGAGAATTTGTTAGTGTTTCTCCTAGAGCGATGAATCCGTTTTTGATATGCGTCATTCGTGAGTACATATCATCTACGGATTCATTCTCGATCATTCGGAAATGATCAAATGATTGTTCGAGTCCCATTAATTTGGTTCTCTTCATTATATCATTTCCTTCAAATCGGTCTAGGAGCGCTCGCCACATAGAATGAGATGTGGTACATCCATCCACAATTATGGAAAGTGACCCGACAATATTTGTGAGAATAAGATTTTGAGCATATGTGTCGGCGGTCACATCGAGATCGGTGCCGTGGCATAATTTTCTTGTGGGATCGGTTTCGGAGGTGCTTACCGTATAAACCTCAAAACCCTTTTCTACCACCGATCTCAATTTTTGGAAAGTGAAAACATTTAACATGCATCGCTTCCAAAGATTCCAATTATTTCCATCTAATTTATCGGGGTATGTAATTTGGTACCTATTACCGATTGAGGCCATGGTCGTATACAAATTTGTCACTTACTCAAAGAGACGGTTTGTATTTTGCTCTGATACCAATTGTTGTTTAATTTAGACCTAGAGGGGGGTGAATAGGAAATCCTAAGGTCCAATTTTCGCGGTAATGTAATACAATTACAATTTGGTGCGGAAGCATAAATAAATTAGAGGAAGAATACAATACCAAAACAAATAACACAAGATATTTGTTTACGGAGTTCGGTAGGTGGTTGCTTTGTAGCTTTAACTCACCGTCTACTCGCTCAATCGACCGACTCGATTGATTTCAAGTACCTACGTCTCCGGGGTTGCCTTGCGCCTTTTCGGCTTTCGATTGAATACCCAAATCAAGCAATTACAAGTTTTGCATAGATCGATTTACACGCTTCTATCGATCTATGGCGGGCTTTACAATCTTTGCACTAGCCTATTACAATTGTCTAATACGAACTACACGTGATCGGTCACGCAAGTGGGGAATCGTATTTTATGGAATGAAAGGGGATCTAATAATCTCTAAGAATGTTTAGAAGATTAAGCTCAAGATTTAAAGCTAGGATTTCTCTCTTTTGATTGGGAAAATATGTTGGTTGAGATGATGAGAGAGAATGAGGGAAGAGTTCTATTTATAGAACACATAGACTCTTCCCTTAACATGTTTTTTCTGCATAGTCCGTTATAACTGACCTGAGGTCCGTTACAACGGACTCAAAGTCAAACTAGCCGTTACAGGCAATATATTCGAAAATTCCATAGTCCGTTATAACTGAGTTTAGATCCGTTATAACCGACCTACTCCGTTACAACGGAGTTTAAGTCCGTTACAACCGACATCGTACTGTGATCAGATTTATTCTATAGTCCGTTATAACTGAGTTTAGGTCCGTTATAACCGACCTACTCCGTTACAACTGAGTTTAGGTCCGTTATAACCGACATCTGACTGTGACTTCACTTCAGATTTATTCTATGGTTCCGTTATAACTGAGACTCTTACGTTATAACGGTTAGTATATGTCCGTTACAACGGATTGGTGATTCCGTTACAACGGATGATTGGTTATTCTGAAGTGAGTTCACAAGTCCGTTATAACCGAGTGTAGGTCCGTTATAACTGACATACTCCGTTATAACTGACATGAGGTCCGTTATAACGGACATGCTCTTATTAACACGGTTACTGTAAGTCCGTTATAACTGACCTGAGTTCCGTTATAACTGACAGGATGTCCGTTACAACGGACATGTAGTCCGTTATAACGGACATGCTCTTTTTAACAGTATTTATGTATGTCCGTTATAACTGACCTGAGGTCCGTTATAACCGACATGCTTCTGAAAATCTGTTTTGTTATTTCATCATTTTAATGGATTTCGAATATATTTCTTTGACTAATCTTGAGCTTAATAATACATAAACAAGTTTAGAGATACCTATAAGTTATTTTGGTGATTTATGTGATACCCCAACTTGCGGAATCTTCGATGTCTTGTGGTCTTCAGTTGATCATGCGTTTTCGTGCCATCGTTTCTTCACCGTCTTGACTTCCGACGTCTTGATTCTTCTTTTGATCCTTTTGTGGGTTACGTATTCTATTTCTATAAATGTCACTCCCACATATAGATTAGTGATATCGACATTATTTTGAGATAATCAAACCCTAGGAAATTTGAACCAACAGAGGTTGCGTTTGCGATGAATCGATTTTCCCGTTGTTTTTCTTCAAAGCCTTCAAGGTTTTGTTGATCTCGTTGTCGAAAGGTTGTAGTGATGAACTTTGCCTCGATCTTGTTTGCATGCACGTTGCCTCCGAGCTCGTGTAGATCCGATGCTTCCAAGTTCGTCCTCAAAAAAAATAAGAGAAATGTGAATTAGAAAATTTCAAGAAAAACAAGAAAATCGAAAATACTTCAACAAAAAATCCCCGGCAGCGGCGCCATTTGATAACACGTAAAATAGGTCGTTAAAATGTGTAAATTCAATCTCACGAGTTAATCAAAACAATTTATAAACAACTACTAGAATAGGCTAAGTAGAGGTTCGTTCCAAGGAAATTTTGCGTATAATCGAATGCGAATTTCTAAAATTATTTCTACTGATCCAAAAATTATGAAAAATTGGGACAATGAATATCCAGATCTTACAAACAGATGATAAAAATTTCAAATTTTAATTCACAGTATTCAGCTTTACACAATTATTCTTCTGAGATTCAATGATGCACAATTTCTAAAACAATTTATGGGGAGGAGAAAGTTCTGAGTGTTAACCTTACTTTTGTCTTTGCGCTTGTTTATGCGATTTATTATGTGTTGATGTATCCGAAAGCTGGTTCTTTGGCTGCGATTTTGTGTTTTCTTTGCTTGATTGGAAGTGAATCCCTTGCTTCTCGTCTCGGATTCTCTCTTGGCTGGAAGGTATATGTTGAAATCATTGATTTTGTTTTCAATTTGGACTCTCTTTTTTGCTTAATTAAACCGATTCTCGTTGTTGGATCAAAGTACCAATTAGATCAAATACTGCAATTGATTGCATTTTTTTAAAAAATAATCAAATGATAGATACTGAATCCTCTGATTTGGGGGCCAATTTAATTTTAGGTCGTACTAGTTGCTCAATTGGTATGTTGGGCTGGCCAATTCATTGGACACGGAGTGTTTGAGGTATAATTAACTTTTCAAATCTCCAATTTAATTTAAGAGTACAAAAAAAACAATCTTTGATTCAAACTGGTATATTTTGTTTTTAAATCTTTAAGCATCGTGCTCCGGCTCTTTTCGACAACCTTGCGCAAGCTTTCTTGATGGCTCCTTTTTTGTACTTTTAGAGGTAACTAAAAATTAAATAATTATGAATTATTCTCATTATATTTATTAATAATAATAATTTTATGTTGAAATATTTATTATGATAAATATTTGGGTATTGTCAACTTGGTCTTATAATTTTCAATTTTCAATTTCCAATTTTCCAATTTACAATTTAGGGTTTATCAAAATATTTCAATTTGGGGTTTTCAAATTTTCCAATTCTACAAATTGATGTGCAGTTTCAGAAGTTTCATTACATTACATGAAATTTCATTATTCTTCTAATTCAGTACGTTACATGAAATTTCATTTTTTTTTCTTTCAAATTGGTGTGCAGTTTCAGAAGTTGTTAGAAACAAGAACAAGAGAGACCCTAGAAATGGTGACTGGTGAGCAGTGTTGTAAAAGACGGAAAACGGTACGGAATGGTCCGGCACCGTTTTAGTGTTTTACCCGTAAAACGGTCGTAAAACGGTTAAAAAACGGTTAAAAACGGTTAAGTCATAATACATTAAAATATCATCAAAATACAACAAAATACAATAAATATCATCAAAAATATCATCTCAAATAAAAACAGTACGAGTTACGCAAAATCAGCATAAAAACAGCACCAAATCAGCATAAATTAGACAAAATCAGTACAAATTAGTCAAAATCAGCACAAAAACAACACCAAATCAGCACAAAAACAGCACAAATTCATCCAAAACAACACAAATTCAGCAAATTCATCACGAATTTATCCAAAACAGCACGAATTCAGCAAAAAAACACAAATTCAGCAAAAGAAAGCACAACTTCTGATGTCAGGCCAAGAAAAGAAATCCCAAAAAAAAATTAGCCCAAATTTTTTATGCAAAAAACGGTATGTAAAACGGTTGCAAAACGTTTTTCAGAAAAAAAAAACGGTAAAAAACGGTAAAAAAACGGTGGACCGTTTTGTTCAACCGTTTTGCAGAAAACGAAACGGTTTGCCACCGTTTCACCGTTTTTCACCGTTTTTTTACCGTTTTACACCGTTTTTTACAACACTGCTGGTGAGTAACTAAGGGGTAGTAATTTATGAATTTCTTGTTATAGGAAAATGAAAAGGTTCATTGATGTAATTTTGTAGTTGAAGGATATTAATGACTGGAGCTTAGATTATAGCCATGCACTTTTAGAGTGCTATAATTTTGTCCATTAAAACATGTCGAATCCGAGGATGTAAATTGAGTTTTTTGTAATTTTTTGGTATCTCATTTTGTTGAATTCGGATTTTTTTTTTCAATCCAATTCCATTTTTATCGCATTAATGCCATATCGAAAGATAACAATATATTGGAACAACATAAAAAAAAATCAATATTTTTAAAAGAAAAATCAACTTTATTTTCTTTTTGCATGAACTTCATGACATTCACAATCTAATTACATTTTACAAGTAAAATTGGAAAAATATTTGAACACAATCAGAACAAAATGAAATAAAAAAAAACACGACATTAGACCAATTGATTGCACAAGCAATGCACCAAATTGATTTTACAAGTATACCTCTTTTTTATACTATTCCTCTCTTTTTTGTTTCTAAAAAGGAAAAAAGCTAAGACTTCTCGAAGACTTGAGCAACGGGTACATAAATGACACGTTGCTCTTGCAACCTGGTTGCTCTCGTTGCGCGATTATGACTACTAGTCCCACCACGTGAACGCAATTCTTTCTTCATATTGAGAACCCTATTTTGCAGCTTGCACATCTTTTCTACTACATTCAAACTCATCTTCTCTTCTTCACCCTTCGGCTCACAATCCTTCATTCGATTTCAATCTTTTATCTGGCTTTTTATGTAATTTTGACCTATTTAGTCTCGTTGGATATGCTTTTTTTGCAATTACCTCCTTCCCTAGTTGCCAAGTATTAACAAAAAAAGAATGTGATATAAAAAACACTAAAAAATAAAGAAATTTGATGAATTATTTCCGAACATTTCCTGCAATTATTTCATTTCATTTCGATTCTCACCAGTCACCACTAATACATAAAATTGAATTTATTAAAGACTTACATCATGAAGCTTTTTGTAATCCACACCAATCCGTTCTCGGCGATGCTGTATTATCTCGCAATTATCCACATCATCATTAAAAACAGAATGACGAGGATGATTGTCAGAATCTTCAAATTCAAAGTCTTCGCTGGTAGTACCGCAAGTGGGACTCAAATCGGGACTCAAATCGGGGCTAATAATTTCAAAATACTCGATGGAAGTAATAAATTAAAAAAAAATCGGCAAATAGGACAATTTTAAGAAATAAATCGTTGAGACAAATGCCAAATTGCTGGTTCAAACTGGTCCAGATAGCACAATTTCGGAGAAATTCCCAATTACTTCCAATTTCAGATAGGTTCTCAATCAGTTCCCAATTAACCATAATGAAGAGAATGGAAAGAGATTCGTCTTTCAGAATCAGTTCCCAATTAAAAAAAATACTTTGTTGAGCATTTCATCGAGCAGGTGAAGCTAATGCATCTTTTCACCACCAACCAGGCAACCACCCATAAAAATTCACATTTCAGAATCTCAACTTACACATCCCCGACCAAAATGAAGAGAATGGAGAGAGATTCGTCAGAAGAGATGGGTTCGCGACATCGATAGAGAGAGGAGCTCGCGACAGAGAAGAAGGGCAGCGACAGCGAGAGAGAAGGGCAGCGACAGCGAGAGAGAAGCACAGCGTTAGGGTTAGGAGTGGGTTCGCGAGAAAGAGAGAGCACAGCACAGGACAGCGTTAGGAGAGATGGGTTCGCGACAGGAGAGAGGGAGAGAAAGAGAGAGATGGGTTCGGGTTCAATTTGAGAGAGATAGATGGGTTCGGGTCGGGTTAGGAGAGATGGGTTCGGATCGGGTTAGGATTAATTTGTCATGTCATAATTTGAGGATGCCTAAAAATTCCACATCACCATGTCATGTCACCATTTAACAGAGGTTTTAACACCAAATGGACGGAGGGGGCATTTTACACAATGTTTGAAAGATTAGGGAGTAAAAAGGTGCAAATTCCACATCACCATGTCATGTCACCATTTAACAGAGGTTTTAACACCAAATGGACGGAGGGGGCATTTTACACAATGTTTGAAAGATTAGGGAGTAAAAAGGTGCAAATTCCACATCACCATGTCATGTCACCATTTAACAGAGGTTTTAACACCAAATGGACGGAGGGGGCATTTTACACAATGTTTGAAAGATTAGGGAGTAAAAAGGTGCAATTTTTTTTTTGGGGGGTAAGTTGCACATCTGGAACAAGTTTGGGGGGCAAAAATGTATTTTTTTCTATAAATAAAGGATATTGATATTGACAGGAAAAATAATTACTACGTACAGAAATTTCATTAAAATTTGACAAGAATTGAAAGTAAAATTGCCATATCAAATCTGATTTTTCTGTTCCAAGTAATATTATTTCCTGTCAAATCCAAGAATTTCGTCATTGATAATCCACAACTCGATACTACCAAAAGAGACCTCTAATTCACAAATAAAATAGTGATAATAATTGGAATGAATGATCAGACGAGGAAACAGTCTTCAAAGACGGACCAAACTACTAATAGAGACCTCTGATAACACGTAAAATAGGTCGTTAAAATGTGTAAATTCAATCTCACGAGTTAATCAAAACAATTTATAAACAACTACTAGAATAGGCTAAGTAGAGGTTCGTTCCAAGGAAATTTTGCGTATAATCGAATGCGAATTTCTAAAATTATTTCTACTGATCCAAAAATTATGAAAAATTGGGACAATGAATATCCAGATCTTACAAACAGATGATAAAAATTTCAAATTTTAATTCACAGTATTCAGCTCTACACAATTATTCTTCTGAGATTCAATGATGCACAATTTCCAGATTTGCATGTGTTGCATTCAAAAATTCATATCAAATAGGAAATTTTATTATTTTGAATGAGACAAAAAGATTATGAAACTAGACTTAACAATCTAATCAATGATTCAATATTTGTAATTTTTTTCAGGTTTAAAAAGGTACAAACAATCAGGATCAAAACTGGCCAGAGACTAATACAAGATCTAGTTGCCTAATCAATTGAACTTGTAAAATCAACAACAAATAGAAAATTGCAGGAAATTGATTTATTCAAAAACTATATTAAACTACAGATCTAGATCTAAACAGTGATATTGAGAAAGACTTATTTTTGAGTAATTTTCTATTTTAAATGAAATTAACAAAACAGCACAAAACAATCAAGTATTTCACAATGAAAAAAAATAGGAAAATTACGAAATTAAATCCACAAAAATTCTACAAATTGTATCTTATCATATATAACAGATCTACAAACAAAGTTTATTCAAATCTAATATTTTCCTAATTAAATCGCAACAATTGTAAAAGAGAGTACCGAAAAGAGAGAGAATGAAGTCCAAGACCGGATCTTGGCGAGGTCCTCGAGCCTTCACACCTTGAGAGGAGAGAGAGGAAGAGGAGAACAACTTCGTGATCTTGAGAGAGAGAGAGAGGATCGATCCTCGGAGCGGCCTCGAAAACCGTGCTAAGACACGACTTTCTCGGCGAAAATGGCTCAAAGATGAGCTTGAGAAGCTAGAGAGCTTGGGGGAGATGAAGATCCAAGAATCAATGGATTTCTTGATCAATTGAGAGAGTGGAAAGAATGGATGATTTGAGAGGGAGAACTTGGACCTTATTTATAGGAGAAAAAAGGGGGGAAAAATCCGAAAATTTCAGATCTCAGATTGCAACTTGCATGGGTAGGTAAAGCAAGTTGCAATGAATCCAACGGTCCAAATTTCATCCAATTTGGCCAACTAACGAATGAGAAAACCCAAAAATACCCCTGAACATCTTTGTTTCAGATCCAGATTAAATCATTTAAATCCATCCGAAAATCAGTTCAATTCCTCCCATTTTCTCCATTTCAGACGAGACCGGAGAGGAGGAGTGGGCCATGGCCTGTTCAGTGCCTTCATTAAATGTTCTAAATGGAGAGTGTGGTTTCAAATGAATGGAGGGGAAATTCAAGGCTGTTGGAGCCAACAAAGTTGTTCAAACAACCCGTCTGGATTTTCTGCGCCCAAAACTTTGTTGTCTTTCGTACACAAGCACGGGTACAGAGGGGAAAAGGATGTGTAGCGCCTATCACACCGGTTGGAGTCCACAAACAATCCACACGGTTAAGAATGGTTGACTGGTCAGAGGTAGATTGGCTGCATAATTTTCTTTGTAGTTCTTTGTGTGCTGAATCGAAGAAAGTAATAGATGGGTTACTGCACGGTTTACACGATCCAGTAAACCACGGAAGATCATGAAGGGAGAAATCGTTGACTGGTCTCTGTTTGGATCTGCTGCGTTCTGAACAATGTGCCTTTCGTGTCGCGAATAGGAGAGAGAGGGAAACGACTCGCTGTACGCGTGATCACAGAAAGCGAGGTCTGATGTAAGGTTTCTTTCGTGCAGCCTTGTGTGTTGAGTCAGAATAAATGGGTTTGGACTCGTTATTTGTGTTGTATGACTCTGGCTGCCACATAAGATCCTTTGGGTTTAGATGTAGTCAGGTCTGTGCAGTCCTTGATGAAACGAGTTGGTTTTGACCCGTTTGAAGTAAAAGCTTGATTTCTCTCTCATGCTTCCATCAAATATCATCATATGATATATCAAATCGATCGGGAAGACGAGGCGGATCCATCTGCACTACTGGTTTTGCGAGATTTTGCACTTTTCACCTGACATTAACACAAAAATGCATATTAAAGTATTAAATCTCAATAAATTGAAATTATGAATATTTGGTGTATTTTTATGCATATTTATGTGTTTAAATTCTATATTTGTGTATGTAAAAAGTGATGAAAAATCCCCTTATCAACCTCTAATTCACATTCCATGCTACTATGTTAAAATGGGTTTAATTTAAATCTTTTATATGCTAAATCGTATATATTTATTCATATTCAATCCTAAATTCTTGAAAAAATATCTTGTTCTAACATCACAATTTGGGGCAGGGTCATTCGTACGAGAAACATAGAGAACTATTAAATATTAATTATAAGTTGTTGTGTCAAGATCAACAAATGGCCCATTCTCCGCAAACTCGGCTTATCGCCCAATTAGGAATCTCGGAGTGTCCATGGAAATATTAATTGGGCTTATCGCCCAATTAAGTGTCAATGGAACACTTATGGTTATGGAAATTAAAGACACCAAAGAAAATTCTTTTTTTTTGGATGGCTAACTACTAGGGATGTCAATGGTGTGGATATTGTCCGAACCGACCCGAACCGTATCCGAAAAAATATCCGGATTCGAAAAAAATATCCGAATCCGAGTGGATCCGGATATGGATCTGGTTGATAATTTTAAGATCCGGAACCGGATTCGATATTCGGTTTTGGTGCGGGAACCGGATCCGTGTTTCGGATCCGGGTATTTTTAGGATCCGGATACTCGAAACTAGATTCGAGTATCCGAAATCGGATCCGGATACTCATATTATATATTATTTTTATGTATTATATTTGATATTAGTTGAAAAATCATATATAAATTAATGATTTGTAAATGATTTAACTCACAATCGTAAAATTATGTTTAAATATAATCATATTTATCGTTCATGTCAAAAATTATATATATTTATAGCTAAAAAGTAAGTTACGTTATGATGAACATAATATCCGTTTTAATATCCGAAACAGAACCATATCCGTATCCGTATCCGACAATATCCGAACCGTATCCGTATCCGTTTATTATCCGAACCGTATCCGGATCCGACAATATGGATATGGATCTGGTATGACCACTATC
Source organism: Luzula sylvatica (assembly GCA_946800325.1). NCBI lineage: Eukaryota > Viridiplantae > Streptophyta > Magnoliopsida > Poales > Juncaceae > Luzula > Luzula sylvatica. Next base: position 30,785,147 of record OX326961.1, on the reverse strand, counting down.
CGAACCGGATCCGAACCGTTGACACCCCTACTAACTACGCTCTCGAGCTACTCACCGGTGACGATCTAAGGTAAAGAGGATGGTCACACCCACAACGTGTGTCCTTTTGCAACTCGACCGAAAAGACTAGCACACATCATTTTAACCATTGTGCCTACTTAAAATATTTTTGGGACGTAATATTCAATATTTGTGCGGTCCGCAAATTACATCGCAAGAGATGGTCTACAAAAATTTGGAAAAATAATAGGGAAAAAATACACCACCTTGAAGCCTTGGAATGGGACTCCATAATATGGCACACTTCGGAAAGAAATAAACCGTGGAACTTTCTCCAACAAAACACGACCGCCGAGGATTCTCTTTCAGATGGAACGAGGCACTATCGTGGTGAAGTTATGCTAAAGAAGCAAACGTGGACCTTGAAGAGGATACATCTCTCACAATGACGGATTTTGACGGGTTCTTTTTGGGACCAGATAATTTTGTTTACCGAAATTACACTGTAATTTTTTTTTTTGGAAAGTGAGAGAGACAAACAACATAATTAATATTGTTATATTGATAAAATACACTGAATCACTCGCTATATATACTGTTTGACGAAAATTTTGAAAGAGCAAAGCCTCCTCCTCTCCCCTCCCCGTCTACTAAGATCCGCGCGTGATCTCTCAATAGTCGTCTTAGCACAATTATGGTGTACAAAATAATTTTAGGTTTTGTTTACTACAATTTAGATTTATATTAGGATTTACTTAATTCACTTTTGTAAATCTATATTGAGTTATTCTTCCATACACCCAAAATTTCACCTACTTTTTTGATGGATTTAATCCTCACCATACATTTACAAAAGGGTAATTTGGGAAGTCTATTTTAACCGGTTAATTAGAGAGAGAAAAAAACATGATATTAAATGTTGATAACTTCACGTTATTAAATACATTAAATTATGACAGTTCCAAGAAAAACATGTATATGTTTCTATGATTAACGAGTAAGCATGCAAATTTTTTTACAAACTTCAATGTCAAGTATTATAACATATATCATGTACAAATTCAAGTTAGTAAAGTATTTGTATAAATCCCTATCATTTAAAAAAAAACATATTATTTTTCTTACAAATTATTTTTCTAGTTTATATTTTTAAAGAAAAAATACAATGCTCATAAATATGACTTCTTTTAGCGTCATCATCGTTGTTTTTATGCTTTTTTAAAGACACAAATTACATATTTTGTTTTTTGTCGAAATGAATTTTATTTTAAAACAGAAAATCAAATGCCATGTTAATAAAAAAATTATTTTTGTATATTTTATAGTGCAACAAATATTGTGGGTGCAAATATATTATTTTGGATGCATATACATGATTTTTAATATCACTATATTGTTTCCAATGCCCTTACATCATTTTCGAAATACGGTCAATACATCATTTGCAGTGTCAATATTTTAAATTATCAAAGGAAAGAGATCAAAAATAAAAAATTTAAATTATTTTATTGTTGACATTTTTTTATTTCTCATATACATCTTAGTGGCAATATACTATTTTTTGAATTTCTAAAATATCATTTTCACTTATAATACACAATTTTCAGCATTAGTATATTATTACCGGTGTTGTCTCAATATATTATTTTCATTAGCAATAAACAATTGTAATGCCACGATACAACCTTCGATGCATAAATACCATTTTATTGTCAACATGTGTTTTCAGTACCAATATATCATTTCCACACTGATGTACTAATTTTAGGGTTAATCCATTGTTTGTGCTAACAATAAACTATTTTATTTTGGTAAAAAAATATCATTTTTAATGGTCACGTATGCTACTAGTCAAGTAAATATATTATTTTTTTTATTGAAAAGTGATGTTTTAATGTTTATACAATGATTATAGTGTTAATATATATTTTTAGTGATAATGTAATATTTTCATTTTTAGTGTATCATTTTCAAGAACTACACTATTTCTAGCACTACTAATTTACTTTATTTAGATTCATATTTATTGCTATCATTTTAAAGTGATTTTTAATATATAATTTTTTGGCCAATTTATTGTTATCATTGTCGATAAACTATTTTAAAGCTAAACATCTTTTTTCAATATTCACATGAATCTTAATTTGGATGCATATTTTAGTATACTAACTTTTACTATATAAATAGATGGATAATTAGCACATATAAATATATAAGGAACATACAAAAAATATAAAATTGATAGACGATATTTATGTGACAATTAGCAGATAATTTAAATTATTTTTCAAGATATTATATAATTTTTTAATAAATTTAAAACATATTATCACTTATTTAATAACTAATTTCTACTTGATTTCTAAACATTAATAATATTTTGATCTTTTCTAACCAAAATATTACACCTACACACAAAGGGAGCCACACAATTGATATCCAACTCATTAAAGACCTCACAGTTCACCTGAATGAACTCTCTTCTGCACGCACTACAGCAGTAGCACCAGACCCAAAAAAAATGATACGCGGCGACTAAATAGTAGGGAATACAAGAAGTGTAATTACCAATCTGCCCTTACAATTATGTTTTGGTGACCGGCCCATTGCAGATTTTAAAATCTTTTAACAGGCTCATTAGTTTTATCCGGTTTGTCCGAGTTAATTCTGACCGTATGATGTGATGATTGGACGGTGGAGAAAAGTTTGGTGTATGGAAGAAAAACTCATCTATATTGGTTGTACATGGCTCCAATCTCTTGGGAGACCGGAGACCGAGCATGTAATATATATTGTGTTATCAATATAACGAAAGAGGAATTAATCTCTCTCCTTTAAAAAAAAAAAACTAGAAGTTGTTGAAATTTTTTTTTTTTTCTCTGTCGCACTTATTTGTTTGATATTTGTCATTTTTTTAATATTGTTCACTCTTGAGAGACCAAACTGGGAAATTGTCTACAAAACTATTTTTTTTTTCCCGAGAAGTAATGCTCTGTGACTCACCTGTTTCCTCAATTAGAAGAATTAAGTACATCAATGATTTGAAATATTAAATGAGGTTCGATTAGCCTAGTTGGTCACACCTCTTGGCTAGGGAGCGAGAGGTGTGAGGTTCGATTCCCGGCGGAGACACTGGATTATAGATTAAATATTAAATGAGTGAATAGAATGTGTGGCCTACGGGTTTGTAATAAAAAAAAAAAAAAAAAAAGGAGATTGTGTTTGGAAGGGGGACTTTGAGCCCTCTCCGAATTTACTCAAAAAAAAAAAAAAAATGATTTGAAATTATTTTGAGAAATTTGAAAATAAAGCCCTACCTGATTGAAAATTGCAAAAACAAGACCCCTCTATTTAAATTTGGTCAACCATTTGCTATGTAAGGTTTAAACATTCATAATTATTCATAATTATTATTTTATGAATATTATTGTGGGCCTTGCTGGAACAGTATTTTGGAATGATGAGGGATAATCTGGGACCTTGGTGTCAATAATTGACCGACAATTAAAGTATAACATCTCGAGCTCTATATAATATAAACCAAACTTTGGAAAATATTCATCAACAATTTAGCATACAACAAGTATTTCAAGTTACAACAATGGATACATCCCCTCCCAATGAGCCAAGATGGACACCAAGTCCTAGCCCTAACAATCCTCTCATTCCCCGATCCAACGGTCAGGTTTCGCTGTCCGACTCCACCACTCACTTCCCTTTCAGTAACTCTCTTCTCCATAACCGCTCCGGTACTAGCACAAGCCGTCAAATTGGATCCGACGGTTCTGACGAGGCAATTGCAATTACGATATTGCCATTGCATGAAGACATAGGAAGTGGACGTTCCAAGGGGTATAGTGATTACTCCATGCGTAAGGATCGTGGAGTTTTGCTTACTTGGGAGGATTTATGGGTCTCGGCCGTTGATGGAAAAGGCAGAAGAGTTCCTATCCTTAATGGGCTTAACGGGTTCGCTAAGCCCGGTGAGGTTTTGGCCATTATGGGTCCTTCCGGGTGTGGAAAATCTACTCTTCTCGATACCTTGGCAGGCGAGTTCGATAATTTTGTTGAAAATCTAACAATGGAAATTGGAAATCTAATTAAATATACAACATGTAAGATTGTTTTGGATATTTATAGGAAGACTTGGATCTGGGGTGAACAAAACCGGAAACATTTTGATCAATGGACGGCGGCAAAAGCTCGCCTTTGGGACTTCGGTAAAATAAATAAAAAGAATTGTTTACTAATTGCTATATAATATTATGTGATATGATAATACATCAAAATAATTATTAATAACATTTTCTAGGTTTATTTTATTTATTTTTAGGCATATGTGACACAAGATGACGTGTTGACGACGACTCTGACAGTACGAGAGGTTGTGTACTACTCAACTCAGCTTCAACTGCCAGACTTGATGCCTTTAAACGAGAAGAAGGAGCGCGCAGAACAGACGATACGAGAGATGGGTCTCGCAGGATCGATGGACACCCGAATAGGAGGGTGGGCCCACAAGGGGATTAGTGGGGGCCAAAAAAGAAGAGTGAGTATTTGCATGGAGATCTTGACTCGACCCGAGTTGCTTTTTTTGGACGAACCGACTAGTGGTCTTGATAGTGCGGCTTCCTACCATGTCATGAGTAGGATAGTGAAATTGGCGAGAAGAGAAGGAATGACCGTTGTTGCCGCGATTCATCAGCCGAGTAGCGAGGTTTTCGAATTATTTCATGGATTGTGTCTTTTGGCGTACGGGAAGACCGTTTACTTTGGACCCGCTAACACGACTAGCGAGGTGAGTCATTATAATTACCTTTTATGTGTGATTTTTTTTGCACGTTAAGTTTGGATTTATTATGATTGAGTAAAGAAATAGCAACTGAGAAGTTCAAAATTAATGAATGTAGCAAGTTGGAGAAAATTAGGTCAAAAAATTCAATACCTGGTCATAATGCTAAGCCAAACTGGTAGTGGTGTCCACTTTATCAATAAGTTTTTGTCAAGAATATATAAAATAGTGACCACTTGAAAATATGGTCTTACATTGTGGAAAGAGATGTTTAAATTTGAAAGCAAATATTAACATACGAATTAGTTTGGGAATTTGAATAATTTTGAGAACTAACATATATAATAATTATTATTTTTTGGCAGTTTTTCAGATCAAATGGATTTCCATGCCCAGCATTGAGAAATCCTTCAGACCATTATTTAAGGACAATCAACAAAGACTTTGACAAGGTTTGAATTTAAAATGATATATTCAAATTTGAATACTATGCAACTTTGCTCAATATATCAATTTTAAATTCTCTAACGATTAGGATGTGGATGAAAGTGAAAGGGATGGAAATTCAGACACATCTCGAACTATCGAAGTTCTCGTCAATTGCTACAAATCTTCGACCTATTCACAAAGTGTGTTGCTACAAATATCTGACATACGTCGAGTGGTAAGTAGAAAACAATCTAAATATATCCACAAAAATCCACCAAAATTAAATATCCAGAGATTTTGTATTGAAATTACCCAAAATTATATATTACAAACTTCCATTCAAGTGAAAGATGAAAAGTTCAGATAAATCCTTAAAAAATCAAATGAACATCCAAAAATTATAAGTAAACGATTTATCCTTCCAAATTTGAAGTGCAGCGAAGTTATTCTTTCCAAAACTCACAATATCTTTTTTTTTTCTGAGGGAAAACTCACAATATCAAATTTATCATTTTTAATATTTTTAGGCACAAACAACATTGAATAAATTTGGCAGTTCTGAAATGGTGATTACAAATAATAAATGTGCACCTAACCCTAAATGATTTCATGTCTAAGTAAATTCTAACATATCATGAAAATAAATCTTCAAAATATATTCCAAGTCTAACGTCATTTTGTTTTTTCTTTTAATGTGATTGAAATAAAAAGGAAGGAGAATTGGTGAACAAAGGGAACCAAGCAAGCTTCTTGACTCAATCCTTCGTTCTCACTAAGAGATCCTTTGTAAACATGTATCGAGATTTGGGTTATTATTGGTTGCGCTTTGCAGTTTACATCGCGCTTTGTCTTTGTGACGGTACAATTTTCTACAATGTCGGCCATTCTTATGGATCGATCCAAGTACGACAATCTTCAATATATACTTCATTAATCACAAGCCATGATTCGTAAGGATTTCTTAATTTTTCTTTTCTCTCTTTGCAGGCTAGAGGATCCATGCTTATGTTCATAGCTTCTTTCTTGACATTCATGGCAATTGGAGGGTTTCCATCTTTTGTGGAGGACATGAAGGTAAATTACCATCACACGATTTCTTGCACCAAAAACTCCACAACTCTAATGATCATATACAAATTTATAAATATAGATATTTCAAAGAGAGAGGCTAAACGGGCACTATGGAGTCGGCTCATTCGTAATTTCCAACACACTTTCGGCCACTCCATACCTATTCATGATCTCGGTCATACCAGGCGCAATCGCGTACTATCTGGCCGGTCTGCAACACAGTATCGACCATTTTGCCTATTTCGCATTACTACTATTCATGTGCATGATGTTGGTCGAAGGCTTGATGATGATAGTCGCGAGTATCGTGCCGGACTTCCTCATGGGCATCATAACCGGCGCGGGACTCCAAGGAGTCATGATTCTTGCTGGAGGCTTCTTTCGCCTTCCTAACGACTTGCCAAAACCGGTTTGGAAATACCCAATGTATTACATCTCATTCCACAAGTACGCGTTTCAAGGGTTTTACAAGAACGAGTTTTTGGGGCTCATGTTTCCGAATAATCTAGCTGGCGGACCGGCCACGATATCGGGGGTTGAGATTTTGAGAGATATTTGGGAGGTGGAGATGCATAATAAATGGATTGATCTTGGAATATTGTTCGGCATGGTGATAATTTATCGATTGTTGTTTTTTACGATTGTTAAGGTTGCCGAGAAGGCGAAACCAATGATTAGAGGATGGGGATTGAAAGCTCCGAAGGATTCGGCTTATGAGATGGAGAAAACTCGCATCGAGCCTTTGCCTTGAAGATAGTTTTTGTTTGTATAAACAAATAAAATCTTTAGTTTTTTTTATATGATGTTTATTGGTTTTGTTTTTATGATTTGTTGTGCTTGTAAGTAACTAGAGTAGATATTTTCTTCTTAGAAAATTAAAATTTTATTTTTGTGTTACCATTTGATAGTATTGATATTGAATATAAAAGTTCTATTAAAACTACCTCATCTTCAGATACATCTTGTTGAATCTTTGCAAGTTAAGTCCAAGTTGTTAATCTATTATTTATACAAAACAAGATTTAATAGTTCTTACATGAATTTATCAAAAACTAGCTTTTTCTCCCGCGCGATTGCGCGGGAGTCTTCGAGTTTGTTATGATGTAATTTTTCCTAATATGTTATTGGATTCTACGTTTTATTGCCTGATTGTTCACACATCTGTATTTTGGTGTATTTTTTACTCCCTATCTTTTTTGGATATTGTAAAAAAATTCTATGTTTTTGTATATTTCAAAAAAAAAACCTCTACCAAACTTTTGTTTCTCTTATGGATGATATTCACTTCTCCTTTTGCCAAATACTCTTTAATCTTCATACGTAATGATTAATTTTTTTTTTATTATTAATTTTAACCAAATTCGTAAACAATAATAATAAAATATGCAATAATAAATAAACACATTGAAAACATATCGTAAAAGAATATCTATTTAAACATCAATTTTTTTTTTCTTTCGTTGTCCGATTATTTTAGTAATAATTTCATGATTTTATATTTTTATCTATTGTAAAATAATATATTGTAAAAGAATATCTATGTCGTGTTCTTTTTATCATTATTTTGTGTTAGTTTTTCAGGGAAAAAATATAGAAGTCAAATATATATAATGTATGAAATATTAAAATTGTATAAATATAATATATAATAATTTTTTTAATTATTATATGCTCCAAAAATATGAAGATTTTTTTAAATTAATAGAAAATAATTTTTTTTTAATTACTACGTATATAAATTTAGGTGTTTTTATAATATCCAATAATTTAATGAGTTTTTTGAAATTTTTCCGTATATAATTTATACAAAAAAATATGAATGAACTTGATCCACGATGGACCAAAATTCATGTAATTTTTTAATTAGTGGGTTTATATAGATCATGTTAAAATAAAAAATCATATATTATAGATCTTTTTGATCAAGATCAAGTGGTCCACATTAAAAGGATGATGTGACCTTTTGTGAGGACTTTAATTTCTCTAAAAAAAAAAAAAAAAAAAATTTTAAATATCACATTAACTGAAACCGGTAACAAGACCAAAAGGCTAAAAATAAATTATTAATGATATCATTAATTACTAATGATATTAATTGTATATAGTTGATATCCATGATAATGATAAGAAATCAATCATAATTAAAGTGAGAAATTCAAATATAAAAAAGTGAAAAGGTAAAGGATGACGTGGAGCAAGCATAGAAGAGCAATTTTCTTAACTTTATAAATATCAAAAAATGTAAATTAAAACTAAAAATGACCAAAATATAAATTCAAATGTTAAAAAGGACCGAAATTTAAATAAAAAAGGACCTAAATGTTAATAAAAATGACCAAAGTGTAAACTAAAAATAAAAAGGACCAAAATATAAATAAAAATGACCAAAATATAAATTCAAAAATATAAAAAAAGACCGACATGTAAATAAAAGAGGATCAAGGTGTAAATGAAAAGTACCAAAATGTAATTTTTTAAACTAAAAAGGATCAAAATGTAAATAAAAAGGACCAAAATGTAATTTATCAAACCAAAAAGGACCAAAATGTAATTAATTTTTTTTACAAAAAGGCCCCTGGTGACGAAGAGGACCAAAATTTAATTTTTTATACTAAAAAGGACCTACATGTAAATAAAAGGACCAAAATGTAATTTTTCAAACTAAAAAGGACCAAAATGTAAATAAAAAAGGACTAAAAAGGACCTACATGTAAATAAAAAGGACCAAAATGTAATTTTTCAAACTAAAAAGGACCAAAATGTAAATTGATTTTTTTTCACAAAAAAGCCCTGGAACAGTAACAGTCATGAACAGTATTATGAACAGCGTATTGTGAATAGTAATTGTGAACAGTATCGATGAACAGTATTGGCGACGTGGCCTCATGTACGAGCTCCAATTTATATAACTTTATATATAAGATAGAATATCAGAACCATCACCAATATATTACAAAACATTAAACACACACAAAAGTAAAAAAAATCCTTCAAACAAACATACTAAATCTCTATATATAACAAAATGGGAAATTATACTATGCCCCCAAGTTTCCCCCTGCTAGCCTTGATTGAATCACGCTGATGTCAGCTGTTAATTGGCTGCTCCTCATATGACTTTACTTCCCATCGAACTTCCTCCCATAGCGTGGCTCTCAATTACTGGCCAACCCAATTGATGGGTAATTGTCAAATTTGGTATGCATGTATAACCGTTTAATTTGGTATTTGGAATATATTTATTTGCAAATTTTCATTATTAATTGTTAATTTGGTATTTGGAATATATTTATTTGCAAATTTTCATTATTAATTGTTAATTTGGTATGCTAATTAACTGCTAATAGGGTATAAATATTGAACCTATTTATTTTGAAATCTGAAATTCGAAAGATTGAATTTTGAATTCAAGATTAATTAATTGTTAATTTGGTATTATTAATTAACAACTAATCAGGTATACTTTTGGAATTTATTTATTAAATTGATTAACTTAATGGCACAGTAAAAATATGTGTTAACATAATTAGGTATACTTTTGGAATTTAATTTTTTGGATTAACATAATTCATGAGAGGAATCGGGGTGGGACGCATAGAGACATTCATAACAAATGCGTCATAATCTCGACCGAGACCATGAAGGATATGAAGAACAAGATCCATCTCCGAAACGGGATGCACCTAAGGAAGCTAGTCGATCCGCATAGGTTTGCATTTTCTGAACGTTGTCCGAACACGTGAGAGTGTCCTTTTTGGTCGTGTGAACAAGGTGTTTGATCTCGAGGAGAGAAGACATAGTCGGGTTGGCATAGAGTTGATGAATGACATGCCACAAATCGGAAGAGGTCGAGCAATTGACAAACTGCGCCAAAACCGATTCGGAAAGAGAGGAGAAAAGCCACGCAAGTATTAATGCGTCTTGACGTTTCCACACCGAATGATGTGGATTCATCGCTGTTGTTTAATTTAGACCTAGAGGGGAGGTGAATAGGAAGTCCTAAGGTCCAATTTTCGCGATAATGGAATACAATTACAATTTTGTGCGGAAACGTAAATAAATTAGAGGAATAATACAATACCAAAACAAATAACACAAGATATTTGTTTACGGAGTTCGGTAGGTGGTTGCTTTGTAGTAGTAACTTACCGGCTACTTGCTCAATCGACCGACTCGATTGATTGCAAGTACCTACGTCTCCGGGATTGCCTTGCGCCTTTTCGGCTTTCGATTGAATACCCAAATCAAGCAATTACAAGGTTTGCCTAGATCGATTTACACACTTCTATCGATATATGGCGGGTTTTATAATTTTTGCACTAGCATATTACAATTATCTAATACGAACTAAACGTGATAGGTCACGCAAGTTGGGAATCGTATTGTATGGAATGAAGAGGAATCTAATAATCTCTAAGAATGTTTAGAAGATTAAGCTCAAGGTGTAAATCTAGGATTCTCTCTTTTGATTGGAAAATGTAATTGTTGAGGTAAAGTGAGAGAATGAGGGAAGGGTTCTATTTATAGAACACATATACCCTTTCCTTAACTTGCTTTTTTTGCACAGTCCGTTACAACGGACATGAGGTATGTTATAACGAACCATAAGTCAAATTAGCCGTTACAACCAATATATTCATATTTTCATAGTCCGTTACAACGGAAATAAAGTCTGTTATAACGGAGTTCATGAATTAAGAGTTCGTTGTAACGAATTACATAGTCCGTTACAACGGACGTTCAACTTTGACCTCACTTCAGGTTTGTTATATATATATCCATTATAACGAAGACAACTCCGTTACAACGGTTGATGTTTGTCCGTTACAACGGATTGTTTATTTCATTGCAACGGACATGGAGTAATATTTGGTATACTAAAGTGAGTTCAATGTCCGTTACTACGGACATAACAGTCCGTTACAACATACATAGATCTGTGACTTTCCTTGGCATTAATTAGCGTTGTAACGGTGATACTTACGTTACAACGCTTGTTGGGTGTCCGTTACAACGGACTGGTGAATCCGTTGTAACGGACTATACTGTGTTTGCCATTCTTGAAGAGGACGAGAATGTCCGTTACAACGGACTTAATGGTCTGTTATAACGAAAATATTTCTGTCAGCCATATTTGTTATTTCATCATTTTGATGAATTTCGAATATATTTCTTTGACTAATTTTGAGCTTAATAATTTCATAAACAAGTTTAGGGATACCTATAAGTTGGTTTGGTGATTTGTATGATTTCCCAACTTGCGAAATCTTCAACTTGATCTTCGATGTCTCGATTATTTATCGTCTTTGATATTCCTTTTGCGTCTTGCTTCATCCTTTGATCCTTTTGCGGGCTTTGTCTTGTATCTCAATAATTGTCACTTACGCAAATTGATTAGTAGTATCGACATTATTTTGAGATAATCAAATCCAAGAAAATTTGAACCAACAATCACAAGAGTAACGGAATTGCCGTCTTGAATTGGGATATGTAAAGGGGGAGGTGTGTGAGATCCATCGATAAAACGCATAAGACCGTATCCGGTGAGGACCGGAATGACTTGTGATTTCCATAGAATGAGGATGAGAGAAGGTAATTGGGGAAATTGAGGAGTAAGAGTCATGAATCGCAGCTGCAGGATGATGGATCGAGGAGAAATTAGGAGAACATACATTAATTGGAGGATTGGGGATCCCAAGTGGAGAAGATAGAAGAGCCGATTGATCAAAGGAACCAATCGGGACAGAGAATTGAAGGCCGAAAGATCCAGCAGGGGGTAAGGAGGACGAGTAGATCGGTGGCTGCGGTGTGGGCAGAGACGGAGTGGCCGCTTGGTGCGAGAAGCCAGCGGCATCGAGAGGGTGGGGATTGAGATGCGAGGAGAAGTGGAGGAGAAAATTGGACCACCAGAAATCAGAGGAGAAGAGAAGGCGAAGTAAGGAGGAACAATCGACGAAGTAGCCCTGATCGGAGGAACGACCGGCGAGATAGCTCAAGCAGGATCGGAGGTAGACGGATCAGCCATAAGTGGCGAGATCTGAACTCAGAGATAGTAGCGCAGGTAGAAGAAGAAGGATCTTCAGTCTGATACCACGTAGAATAATTATTTTGAATGAGTAATTAACTTCATTAAAGAGCAAAAAAAAAAAAAAAAAAACTTCATTAAAGAGCAAGTTCATTTACATCATTCTTTTATACTACTAGAGTTTAACATGACTAGCTCTACAATTGAACATAAAAACAACACATGCAATTTGGACTAAAAGGAATATATGTAAAGATGAAGATGCTCCATTTGGCGAGACTAAATGGAGAGATCCATTTATGCTAACACTTGTGTTTTGCTTTTGTTTCAGATCGGTTAATTCTTTTGTTAGATTAATGACTCTTTTACATATAGAAGTTTTATTCTTGCGGCAACTAGTAGGCCTTTCAAAAAAAAAAATGAATATTTTTAATTAAGACTACATATATCGACAGGAAAAACTTTTACTTGCTAAAGAAAAATTAATTTAAAATGACTAATTTACCCCCAATTAAATGATTGTATGTAATTTGGAAAGAAGTAATTAAATTATGAATCAAATGAAATTTAGCTTATATAATTGAAATGTAATGTAATCCTTGCATTTATTCTTTTCTAAACTTATGAGATTTAATTGGATCATACCAAGATTTAAATGCCAACAACAAAAGGAGATTAAAAATGTAAAAAAATATATTGCCATCAAATAACAAAAATAACATGAAAATAGTGTTGACAATCTCATTTCTTAATGGTAGAATTAAAAGAGCTGATCCATAAACTATAGTCAGAAAAATAATAATTCGATCAATGCAACAAATTCAACAAATTCATCATATAGCTCATAAAATAAAAATATTTATGCCTTGTGTAAACTAAATATACAGCAAACTGCTTCCAAAAATATGGTTCTTGAATGATTTAAGATTAAATAATGAAGTTTGAAGAGGAGCCAATCAACTAAAATGTAGTTTTACTTACGAATAAGAGGAGCTAGATTTTATGTTTCTAAATTTTGTTCATAATTATCAAGATTTGAACTTTCTAAATTCTCCCTAGAACATCTATTAGATTATTTTCAAATCAAGTACAATCTTTAATAGGGGTAAAAACTTCTTATTTCACCTCGCAGACTACAATACATTTGGATCATACCAAAAGGTTAATTTTTTGACAAATACCCAAAATACTTTCTAAAAAGAGTCTACCATAAAATAAAAACCTACCATAAAAGTTTCCAGTACAGTTAATTTTGCTTATTTTTGCTTAATAACCCTTGAAATTCTGTTTATTAGGAATTCCTCCAGACCAGCAACGTCTCATCTTTGCCGGGAAGCAACTCGAAGATGGCTGCACCCTCGCAGACTACAATATCCAGAAAGGTTCGAAAACTTTTTCAGTGTTTACAATTTGGTCCTTCTTGCCTACTTTTGATACTATACTATTTTTGCTTAACAGACATGGTACTTATTATGTATACAATATATACATTTTGTTGAGTCGACTTTGCATTTGGTTCTCAGGCTTCGTGGTGGTGGTGTTAAGAATAATATCGAGCCAACCCTAAAGGTTCTCGCTCGCAAGTCCAGAGAGGACAGATTGGTTTGCCGCAAGTACGTTTGGATTCGATTCTCCTCAAATTTTATTTTGTCATGTAAGAATAAAACATGACATGATTGTATAAATTGAAGGTGCTATGCTAGGCTACAAATTTTATCACCAGATCCAGCGATGAGGATGATCAAGATGATGACGGTGAAGATGATGTTGCAGTGAGTAAAATTAAAACTACAAATGGAGGTATCCAGTCCAAGGTCAACAGAGACAATGGTGAAGAGAATGAAGGAGAACCGGCAGGGAGAGCGGCCTCCGCATCCCGCAGTGGCGAATTGAGCATGGTGGAGGTGTTGCAAGGATTTGGGGAGCAGATTGTAAAAATGGAGAAGAGGAGGATGGAGATCATGCAAGAATTGGAGAGGGAGCGAATGGATAATAAATTTTAATTTTAAATAGTTAAAAATGAAAAAGATGATGAAGTCTTCGTTGTATTGAATTACAATTAAAATTGGTTTCTTTTTGAAACATTTCTACGTGCATTTTACAAAAATTGAAGATAATAAATTTTTGCACAAATATTTTAAAACTAACTCAAATCGGATTTTAAAATTTAGATAACATTGGATTTTAATAGTCCGGTTAGTTATTTTGGTAGCCTAGTAATTTATGTCGTGCAGATACTTCAAAAAACCGACTGTATCGTATTGTCGTATTCGTATCGTATCCTAAAATATATGTAGAATTGATGTATCACAATATCCAATATGTATCGGCTATGTTGCACGGATACGGGTACGAGTATCGTATCCGATACGAGACGAATACGGCGATACGACATTTCTTGAAAATTCTAGGATACGATACGTCATATATGTATATCATTTAATATTATTTTAATATAATTAATATATATATATATATATTTAAATAATTTTATTAAATTATTATAAAAATTAAGATGTTGTGATATCGATTTGAATATTTTACGAATAAATAAAATAAAAAATATGTGATGTAAAATATTATTGAATAGTAAAAGTATTAGATATTTTTAAATTGGATAAAAAAATAAAAAACAATGGGTCAGCCGTATCGGAACCGTATCCCGCCGTATCGGAACCGTATGCAGCCGTATCGGAAACGTATCGTGCTGTATCGGAAGCATATCGGTTGAAATTTATATACTAAAATAGTCCGATACGCCACGTGGCGTATCGGATACGTATCGATACCGTATCGGTGCCATATCCGTATCCGATACGTATCCGATACGGATACGGTTCGTTTTTTGAAGTATCCGCGCAACATAGTGTATCGGATACATAATCTATGCAGAATTGACACAATATCCCATGTTTGGGGCAAAATTGAAAAAGTAATGGGCTTTGAAAGTCCAGTAAATAAAAAAACAGAAAAAC
The DNA here is from genome assembly GCA_946800325.1 of Luzula sylvatica. NCBI lineage: Eukaryota > Viridiplantae > Streptophyta > Magnoliopsida > Poales > Juncaceae > Luzula > Luzula sylvatica. The sequence continues at coordinate 30,769,855 of OX326961.1, read as the reverse complement.
AAGGTATCTTTAATGCTATTCCTAAATCCAACTATTTCATTGTCTTCGTTTCATTTCTCAAACAAGGTATCTTTAATATTATTTCCTGAATCGAGAGGTATGATTTTTTAAACTTATCCTCATTCTGCTAGGCAAGGCCGGAGAGGCCACAGGCTAAGGCATCTCAAAAATCAAGAACCTCGTAATTTTATTTCGTATTGTTATTACTTCATGAAGATAAAACCATGAAAAATGAAACATGTAAAGACAAGAAATGAAGAAGAAAGAAATAAAAAGACGAGAAAAAAGTAGCAAAAATATAAAATTTCGTTCTTGTATTTTATCATTTGTAATATTTTTTTACCTTTGTTGACATGGCATGATTGCATTGGATAGCTTTTCAAAAATTTCAATTAAATAAAGATAAGTATAAAAAAGATATTAAAATACATTTCGTCATAAATACCTCACAAATTACGGTTTTACCTATGTTGACATGGCATGATTGCATTGGATAGCTTTTCAAAAATTTCAATTAAATAAGGATAAATAAAAAATATATATTAAAATACTGTTTGCCATATATACATATTAAGGGAAAATTTAAGCACATTTTAAAGGGATAAAAAAAATGAGATTTTAAGCACCAAAAGGAATTAGTTAGTACTAGTTTTTTCCCCGCACAATTGCGCGGTAGTCTTCGAGTTTTTCATGATTTAATTTTTCCTAATATGTAATTGGATTCTACATTTTTTTGTCTGATTATTCACACATCTGTGTTTTGATATATTTTTAACTCCTTAACTTTTTGGATATTGTAATAATAATCCCTATCTTTTTGTAAACTCCAAAAAACACTAGCAAACATTTTTTTTTCCAAATACCCTCCTAAGGATGATATTCAAAAAAAATTGACCAAAATATCTTTCAATTTTCGTATGTAATGATTAATTTTTTTTCTTATTAATTTTAAGAAAATTCATAAACATTTCTTAACATGTACTCATTTAAAAAAATGAAATTATTACGTATTGTGTTTACATAATTTTAATATTTCATTTATTATTCATGAAAAACTAACATCAGATAATAAAAAAATAAACAATAATAAATAAGCACATTGAAAATATATTTATAGAAGAATATATATTTAAACATCAAGTTTTTTATTTCAATCTCCTTTTATTTTTTAATAGTTTCGGGATTTTTAATTTTTTAAATATTTGCAAGATGTTCTTTTAATATTGTTGTTAATCTTATTATTATTTGTGTAAGTTTTTTAGGAAAAAAAATAAAAAGCCAAATCTATAATTAATGAAATATTAAAATTATATAAATATAACATGTAATAAATATTATTTTTTAATTATTATATTCTGCAAAATAATTAAGATTTTTTCTAAATTAATAAAAAATAATATTTTTTTTCAATTATTACATATGTAAATTTTAGGGTTTTTTAAAATATCCAAAATTTTAAGGTATTTTTTGAAAAAAAATTCTTATTTAATTGAGACAAAAATATGAATAAACTTGGTCCACCATAGACCAAGGTTCATGTAATTTTTAAATTACTTGGTTTATATGAACCATGTTCAAATGAAAAATCAAGTATTTTGGACATTTTGATCAAGATCAAATGGCTCATATTAAAGTGATGATGTGGCCTTCTATAAATGCAAAGATTTCCTTAAAATTTATTGATAATTAACAATATGGAATTGTTACATATTTATATAATCTATGAAAAGTACTTAACTTATTGATTTTATCAATTTCAGGTGTAAGATTGGAAATTAGGCTAAATGAAGGGCACGACTGAATTCCTCTCCTTTTTATGATGAATTTGATATATAATTTTAGAGAAATGAGGAGAGAGAGAAAGTGGGACCCACTTGGGGACCCCACATAAATATCAATTTTTTCTATCACGAACCAGACAAAACCAAGGACATATTTGGAATTCTCTCACTTTCCTGATAAAAACGATATATAGTACTTAATATTTTGGATAAATGATGAGAGAGAAACAGAAGAGAGAGAAAGTGGGTCCCACACAATGACTCATTACACAAATGCCCACACCAGTCAGCCTACAGAGAATCCGGAAACAACCCATTACTCATTTTACTATTTTCTTGATTCTCTGTGGCCAAAGAAATCTACCGCCCACAATGAAGGCCCAAAAACAGTTCTTTTATGGGCTATTACACGAAAGGTCACACATAGCTATACACAAAAGATCCATATCCTGACCCATTATCCATTATTGTGTTGGAGATCACGTGATTCATTAAAAATCACGTGACCTCAAGACATTACCCATCTTCCCTCTGCGAACTGAACCACAACACGAAGAGCCACAAAGAATAAGCAACAAAGAATCTCACTGAACCCATGTTTTCAGCATCCTAACAACCCCAACGGTCTGATTCCTCATCTTCATTTCTTCCCTAATGGAGGTGTCCTTTGGTCTCTTAGTGTATTAAATAAAACTGATTTGAGTCATTATCAGATCTTACGAGAAAATCATTGGTGAAGATAGTTCTCCCTCTCCAATGCATCAAAGAGCATGATCCAAAAAATGAAAATGATCTTAGGATGGACACATGGATCATTATCTATTGGCCATGCCAAATTTTAAAACTCCATATCCCACTAAAATAAAAAATTTCATGTGGCTTGCGGATAACGATCAAATTATAACTCAAGAAAATCTTCATAAACGAGGATGGACACATGGAACGGTTTGTGTCCGATGGTCGGAAACAATGGAAACTACTTTGCATCTCACCGGCCAATGTCCATACACACTACAATGCTTCAGGCTGTGTGGCCTCCCATGCGCTCCTACGAAAAATTTCCTTGATTCTCAGTACAAAATTCGGAACGCTTCACAATCAACAATGATCATTAATAACAACATCGACATACCAAGACAATGGGCGGCATGTCCTTGGTCCATTTGGAAGGAAAGGAATAACATAATCTTCCTAAAAAAAGCCAGGATGCCGACCCTCCAAAAGTCGGTAATACAAAATCTCCTATACTCATGGCATGCCGCGCGTTTATAATACTACTAAGTTCAAAAACTTGTACTTTTAGCTATGGTGTACTTTTCATTTTGTAAACGCTATGTGTTGTACTATTTAACCATTTAATAAAATATAGAACCATAAGAGCACGCTTCGTGCTCTGGTTGTATTTAGAAAACAAAACAAAAACTTAAATTTCAAACAAAATTCTAAAACATATATCAACTAAAAATTTTATAATTTTTTGGTTTAGAACAAATAATTATTATTACAAAATAATGACATTTCTGAATTATATGAATACAAAAATTTATATTTATAGGCTTATATATTGAATTATTGTATCTGAATTGTGTAAAATAAACATACCTATATACGAATAGATTAACTATGAATTATTAGGATATTACAAACGAATAACTACGATCTATACCATGAAAGAGTGGGATCACATTAACTATGATCTACAATACAAATGATTAACTATCATTTTATTGAAATTTCAATTTCAATTCAACAAACAAAATCTTAATTTTTTTCGCTGTGGAGCATAATGAAAGACTCGTATGCACCACAATAAACCAACAAAAAGCCAATTGAAAGTTCGATAATCCAACACTAGATCAGAGCAGAAATAAACCTTCAATATCATACTGAAATAACACTCGTAAACACACAATTACTACATATATAGTATCGTCTTTTTTGCGAAAAGAGAATACAGATCACTATCTCCCTTGGGCCTATGCTCCCTTGGCTTGTTCTCGTCGGCCTTGGGCCTATGCTCCCTTGGCTTCTGTTCTTCCGTTTTGATGTTTCAAATTAAGGATAAATAAAAAGGTTAATTACTGCAAATTTAATAACCAATCAATACTAATTTATTTATAAAAACAATAATATGTAGGAGCATGAAAATAATACCAACCATGCATAATCAAAGAATCCAAGAATTATATAATTCATATAAGAAATATGATAGTTTCTACTTTCTACTCAACTACCATGCAAGAGTCGATACAAAATGGTGAATTAGAAACTTAAGATTGGTAGAGTAATTATAAAATAAGAATTATAATTCATACATACAAAATGAGAGATTTTTCTATAACCAATTGTGAGCAATTTTAAGGGTACAGAGTGAAATAGACTAAAAAAACTAAGCCTTAGAATAGGAACACAATTCAGCCTATTATAGAACCAATTACACAAAAAAAGATTAGAGAATCAATAGAAGAAACAAGAAATCAAATGGGGTGTACTGTATATGTGAGGTTTTGTGTGTAGAAAGGAAAAGGAAAATCCTAATACTAAACCGAAATTATCCATGACTAACTGCTTAAACTATATTTGGTAACATAAACGTGAATTGGAGAAAAAAAAATGATGATGGCAGAAAAGGAGGTTAGGTTACGGGCGGTCGGAGGGACCTCCTTTCTTGCTGAGGAAGGAGCGGAAGAGCGGCGAGTTAATGTCGTAAATCATCTTCTATCACCGGCAGCGAACTCCAACAATCTAAAATTTGGCTGAAAGATATGTGCGGGCTCAGAAGGGCAGACTTGGTTCGTATAAATATGAATATAATTATAGTAACAATTTAGTATATATTATGGTGTATGGAGTATAAAAATTAATAGTAATAAAAGCAAGGCAGTTGCTTGTAATAGTCCATTTGTGAATATTATTAATGTAATTTAATTCACAAGTACTAAAAAAAATTCATTTTTCTCTCTTTTTATGGTTCAAGAATTCAAGGAATATTGGCTCTTCCGCATTTCTCAACCGGGTCAACCTTCATTCGGCACCGGTACCAACTCTTGTACCGGTCTCTCCAAAAGTACGTTCTTTGAGCTATCTCCAACCCTACAAACACTCAGAAAACTTAGTGGACTTTACATACGTATCCATAAATCTTTGTTATTTGCATTTTTACCTAAAAACCCTATTAATTCCTATAATTTCTTTCCCTAAAACATATATCATCTCTAAGCTAACCACTTTCTCCTATACACCCACATAAATATTTAAATTCACACATTTACAAATATACCCAAAATTTATGTGTTTTTACAGTTTTCTGCCATTTTGCATAAAAACACTTATAACTCTCAAAGTCAAAATACTTTTTCTTTAATATTCTTTGCAACATTTCTCCTATATACCCTCAGAGATCTTACACATTTACAAATACACCCTTCTAACTCTCAAAATTTATGTGTTCTTGCAATTTTCTGTCATTTTGCACAAAAATCCTTCTAACTCTCAAAATATCTTTTCTCTACCAATAAAACCCACTTTATTAATTACATAATTGATATTAATTTGAAAATTGAAATTACCTTGATAAATGGTTGTTTTATTTTACCGGTACCGAGCATGGAAGCTTCCAGAAACTTTTTACAATCCTGAATCGATCTTCGATTCGGCAATTCAGTTATTGGGAGTGTAGTGTTATCCACTGCCTCGATGACACATGTAATGGTGCAAGTCTCGCCAGATTCTTTGGTGCTAGTTTTTTCAATACTATCCCGAAAGTACAAAAAAAGAACTCATAATTAGTTAATTAATAGATCAAAAAAGTACAAAAATTACAAACCTTGAAACCACGGTATCAAGGGTGCATTGGTTCGTTATTGAGTAATTTTCCTGAAATCGAGAAATCGCAAAACTCTGGGATGAATTCCAAAAATCAAGAACTTGAGAAATGGATCTGAAGATGATCGTGAATCGGATAGGCGTGGTGACGGTCGGATAATCGTTGCTCTTCTCCGATACCAATTGTAACAATTCGACCACGAATTCTTACTCAAACAACCTCGAAATTGAGAGAATTAGATAAAGATACAAAACTTTAATGGAATTCGAATTCGATTCATCAAAGCACAATGAGACAAGGTCTCGATTTCTTACAAGAACAAACAATTTCATCAATATTATGTCACAATTCTCTCTTTTCCCTCTATTTATAATACGACAAAACAATGAGAGAAATACTAACTACACATGGTGCATGATGCACGTTGTGAACCGGAAGCTAATTCCACAAAAACCATTTTTTATTTCTAATTGTATGTCTACCCTCGGGTCTTGACACTAGTATAAACTGAAAACTATAATTTTGTTTATTTGGGGCTGAATAGGATGGTGGATTTTGTAAAAATCCTTAAATTCTAGAACCAAGAAATTTACAATACACCGGATTTACAAGACATCATGAACACGGCCCATGAATGTTCTAAGCGCAACCAACATGGACGTTTCTGTGTCAGATGAACCAAGAAATTTTCTTACCGAGAAAACAATTATTTATAATGATTAATTTGTGTGTGTGTGTGTGTGTGTGTGTGTGTTTAGTGTGTGCTGCACCAGGATCGAAAACATTTCAATTACTTGAAATAATTCACAATTCATCCCAACTGAGCGAACTACCTAAGGGACTGGTATATAAACTTCTTATACCTATAAAATTGTCGAAATTACATTTATACCCTTCCACGAACTCAAAATATCAAATTTACCCTCTCAAAATATCAAATTAACTTAGGTGATAGCTAACGATGTGGATGTGCAAAGATGCAATTTATTAATCCACCAAACGAAAAGAATGAGCACCGCGAATTTAATCGTCACGAATCACGAAGCCCGGCATTTCCCCTCCATTCATACCAAAACTGGAGAGGAAGAGGTAGAAGGAGAGGAGGGACAGGTGGCGAAGTCTCAGTGGCTGCTAGACCGTGTTCTCTGTGATGTCCCCTGCAGCGGCGACGGCACCCTTCGCAAAGCCCCTGATATCTGGTGAAAATGGTAAAAAATTAAATAATTAATTAATTATTTAATTTCGATTGTTAATTTTGTTAAATTAATTTTATATTTTCGTAGGAATTCTGGACTTGGAAATGGGCTGCATTGTCTCCAAGTTGTAATAGCTATGCGCGGTATTTGATATTATTTTTCCTAATTATTTTTTAATATTAATAATGTATATTAATTAATTAAAATTTATGAAATTTCAGGGTTAGCTTTGCTTAAAGTAGGAGGAAGAATGGTATACTCAACTTGCTCGATGAATCCCATTGAAAACGAAGCCGTTGTAGCCGAAGTAATCAATCCTAAAAAATGGAAATTTGCAATAAAGCCCCTCCATTTGTAAAATAACTTTTTGTATTATTTTCAGATTCTTAGGAGATGCGATGGTTCGATCGAACTACTGGACGTCTCCAGTGAATTACCTGGTCTGGTTCGCAGACCCGGTTTAACCACATGGAAGGTAAGTTAAACAAACGAATAAATAAATAATGTGGAATTATTTTTAATATGAGGGGTATATTTGAAAATCGGTAAAAGATAGAGGATCTTGGTTCACGAGTTACAAACAAGCCTATCAAAAGAAAAGACCTCCAAGGGGGCATTAAATTTCCATACAACACTCCATGGACGCAGACATACTTAATTTGGAATTTCATGCGCTCGAGCTCGCCTCAAGGTTGGTACATTCTCAATTTTTAAATTCATCTTGCATATTTTTTTCAGATTCCCATCTCTCCCAATGGACGGCGCTACAGAGGGCGAAGGACTGCGTGCTATGGAAAAGACGCCTTAAGGATCCAACATACAAGTTTTGTGGTCGAGCAAATATTAAAGAGGCAGACAAACTCGCGAATTTGGTCAGGATTTTCAAGCTCTCTCACGACGATAGCTACTGGCCTCTGCTTTGATTATCATATCTCTTTTAATGCGGGGATCTTTGATGGAGGACTCTATACATTTAGGTTTATTTGTTCTTTTTGATGTTCTATTTTAAGATATTTCTAATTGTTTTCCATTTCTTTGTCATTTGGTCTCGTCTGTATTATATTTATTTCCTGTTTTTACTATTTATTGTTATTCCTGCTGTAACCAAGACAATGTAATCCTTTTTTTTCGTATTAACGAGTAACACCCACGGGTTTCTCTCAAAAAAGAAAAAAGAAAAAGAAAAGGCTCGGTAGTTCAAAGCATACTGGGATTCCAATTCCTGAACAAGAAGAGGAAACCAGGATTCCAAATCCTGAAGAAGAAACTGGAATTGAAATAATGGAAAGTTATGGATTTCCACTCGAGAGGTGTATGAGGATCGTTCCTCATGATCAGAATAGCGGCGCGTTTTTCATTGCCGTTGAAACTCTCCAATTTGCCTGGTACGTACGTTTACTCTTATACCACCCGTTTTATCAAAATTATTTTTTAGTTTAATAAGAGAATATTTATTAATTTTTTTCAGCAATTCATGCAAATATTAAACCATCAAGGCATAGACAATGAAAATCCCCCCAAATAAGCACGGATCTCGAGGCAGAAAAAACCGAACCGAACGAAATAATTCCTGAAGAAAAAACCGAACCGATTGAAATAATTCCTGAAGAAAAACCCGAACCGATGGAAATAATTCCAGAAGAAAAACCCGAACCGAACGAACCAATAACAAATAACGAGAAAAACGAGGGGGAAATAAGTAAAAATGTCGAGAAGAAAGTAAATAAATGGCGAGGGTTGGACCCGGTTGTATTTTTCTCGGACGAGAAAATAATCGATAACATAATTTCGTTTTACGGTATAAGCTATGATTTTCCAATTAAGGGCAATTCAGTGGCGAGAAACGATGATTGTGCGAGCGTTAAACGAATTTATTACGTGTCTGATTCGGTTCGCGAAGTTCTAAAACTTAATTTACAAGTCGGTCAAAAACTCAAAATCACCTCTCTCGGTTTAAAGATTTTCGTACGTATTTCCTTTTTAATGTATTTATTTTCGTCACCATTTGTTTTAATCAATTAATTAATTTCAGGAAAGGCAAAGTGCGAGGGAAGAAGCGGGATGTGCGTACCGAATATCGTCAGAAGGGTTGCACCTACTCGTACCACACATCACCAAACAAATACTACACGTGTCGTGTACCGATTTCTCGAATCTTTTGAAGGATAGAGTCGTTCAATTAGTCGATTTCGTGGACCTCACATTTGGCGAAAGGGCGTCGGCTCTCCGCTCTGGTTGCTGCGTTGCCGTCCTCCGCGAAGGTATATTAAAAATAAAAATAAAAATTATTATTTTTATTATTATTTATTATTTTTTTTTATTTTTTTTGGGAATAGGTGATGGGGAAGGGAAGGCAGTGGATGGATCGGTAATAGCGATGGTGTGTTGGAAAGGGAAATCGAATTTGACGATCATGGTTTCACCGTTGAATGTGAAAGAGTTGCTCGAGAGGCTTCAAACTCGTAATGGGACGAAAAGTAATGAAGAGAGTCATGAATTGGTTATAGTGACGTAGGGGATTTGGAAAAGGTGTTCTGTTTGAATTTTAATTATTTGATGGTAATTTTTGTTGTATTGTTGTGTTTGTGGTGTATTGCAAGGTAGAGAATATTTGAAATTTTAAATAAGATAATGACATGAAAGCTAAATATTGACATTGAGGTCAAACTTTTAGATTTTCGTTCGTACAAGAAACCTCGTTTTATATTAACAAATTGATTTGATGGACGAAATAAGCACGTGGAAAGCAAAATATTTTCTACAAAACTGGGAAATCTATACTTAGTTATAAAGTTGAACAATTTGCCGCCCCCTCATTAAGCCACGTCGCCAGGGGCCTATTTGTAAATTTTTTTTATTTATATTTTGGTCCTTTTTTATTTACATTATGGTCCTTTTTTTTAAAAAAAATTACATTTTGGTCCTTTTTTATTTACATTTTCGTGCTTTATATTTGCATTTTGGTCCTTCGAAGTTTTAAAATTTACATTTTGGTCCAGGGGCCTCAAATTGGTCCTCTTTTTAAAAAAAAATTACATTTTGCTCCTTTTTTTCACATTTTGGTCCTTTATATTTGCATTTTTGGTCCTTCAAAGTTTTAAAATTAAAAAATTACATTTAAAATTACATTTTGGTCCTTTTTTATTTACATTTTGATCCCCTATATTTCCATTTTGGTCCTTCGAAGTTTTAAAATTTACATTTTGGTCCAGGGGCCTCTTTGTAAAAAATTTATTTACATTTTGGTCCTTCTTATTGATATATTGGTCCTTTTTGGTTGAAAAACTACATTTTGGTCCTTTTTATTTACATAATTTTTTTACATTTTGGTCCTTTTTCATTTACATTATGGTCCTTTTTTTAAAAAAATTTACATTTTGTTCCTTTTTTATTTACATTTTCGTCCTTTATATTTGCATTTTGGTCCTTCGAGGTTTTAAAATTTACATTTTGGTCCAGGGTCCTCAAATTGGTCCTCTTTTTTAAAAAAAATTACATTTTGCTTTTTTTTTTTTCACATTTTGGTCCTTTATATTTGCATTTTGGTCCTTCAAAGTTTTAAAATTAAAACATTACATTTAAAATTACATTTTAGTCCTTTTTTTATTTATATTTTGATCCTTTATATTTCCATTTTGGTCCTTCGAAGTTTTAAAATTAACATTTTGGTCCAGGGGCCTCTTTGTAAAAATATTATTTACATTTTGGTCCTTATTGATATATTGGTCCTTTTTGGTTGAAAAAACTACATTTTGGTCCTTTTTATTTACATTTCGGTCCTTTTAAGTTTAAAAACTTACATTTTGGTCCTTCATATTTACATCTTGATCATCTTTTATTTACATATCGGTCCTTTTTAACAATTTTTCAATTTACATTACAGTTTTTTTATTTATATGTTGGTCCTTTTCAGTTTTAGTTCATACTTTGGTACTTTTTATTAATATTTTGGTCCTTTTTTATTTAAATTTCAGTCCTTTTTTATATTATTAATAATTTCTCTCATCTCATGCCTCCACATCACCACCTTATTATGCCTCCCTATCACCACTTTACTTGGAAAATTTTCAAAAGACTCCTTAAATTTTTAGATATTGTAAAAAACAATTAATTTACATATTTATTCATTAAAAAAAATGCTTCCTTTAATTTTAAAAAATTCTTAAACTTTCTATAATATATAATAATTAAAAAAAAATTACTATATGTTATATGTTATATAATTTTAATATTTCATTCATTACAAATATTCGACTTATGTATTATTTTTCTTGAAAAACTAACATGAAACTATAATGAGTTCAATAATATTATTAAAAGAACATCTTGCAAATATTTAAAAATAAAATTTCATAAAACTATTAAAAAATACATAAAAGGAAAACTAAAATAAAAAGTAGATGTTTAAATAGATATTTTCTATGAATATATTTGCAAGGTGTTTATTTATTATTATTTAATGTTAGTTTTTTATGAATAAAGAATGGAATATTAAAATTATATAAACAAAATATGTAATAATTAAATTTTTTTTAAATCACTACATGTTAAGAAGTGTTTATGAATTTTCTTCAAATTAATAAAAAATAACTTTTAATTATTACATATGAGATTTGGAGGGTATTTTGGAAAAAAAAAATTAATATCATCTATAAGGGGTATTTTAAAATAAAAGTTTGGTAAAGAATTTTTTTTGGAGTTTACGAAAAGATAGATCATAATTTTTTACAATATCCAAACATATAATCACAGATGTGCGAATAATCATGACAAACTCGAGGGCTTCCGCGCAATTGCGCGGGGAAAAAGCTAGTTGTCTACAAAACTGTTTTTTTTCCCGAAAAGTAATGCTCAATACATGCGACTCACCTGTTTCCTCAATTAGAAGAATTAAGTACATCAATGATTTGAAATTATTTTGAAAATTTTGAAAATAATATTTTAAATTTGGTCAACCATTTGCCATATAAGGTTAAGCATTCATGACTTATTCATAATTATTATTTTATGAATAATATCGTGGCCTTGCTGGAACAGTATTTCACTATTTTGGCATAATGAGGCATAATCTGGGACCTTGGTGTCCATAATTGACCGACAATTAAAGTATAACATCTCGAGCTCTATATAATATAAACCAAACTTTGGAAAATATTCATTAACAATTTAGCATACAACAAGGATTTCAAGTTTCAACAATGGATACATCCCCTCCAAATGTGCCAAGATGGACACCAAGTCCTAGCCCTAACAATCCTCTCATTCCCCGATCCAACGGTCAGGTTTCACTGTCCGATTCCACCACTCACTTCCCTTTCCGTAACTCTCTTCTCCATAACCGCTCCGGTACTAGCACAAGCCGTCAAATTGGATCCGACGGTTCTGACGAGGCAATTGCAATTACCATATTGCCATTGCAAGAAGACATAGGAAGTGGACGTTCCAAGGGGTATAGTGATTACTCCATGCGTAAGGATCGTGGAATTTTGCTTACTTGGGAGGATTTATGGGTCTCGGCCGTTGATGGAATAGGCGGAAGAGTTCCTATCCTTAATGGGCTTAACGGGTTCGCCAAACCCGGCGAGGTTTTGGCCATTATGGGTCCTTCTGGTTGTGGAAAATCTACTCTTCTCGATACCTTGGCAGGCGAGTTCGATAATTTTCTTGAAGTTCTAACAATGGAAAATGGAAATCTAATTAAACATATAACATGTAACATTTTTTGATATTTATAGGAAGACTTGGATCTGGGGTGAACAAAACCGGAAATATTTTGATCAATGGACGGCGGCAAAAGCTCGCCTTTGGGACCTCGGTAAAATAAATAAAAAGAATTGTTTACTAATTGCTATATAAAATTATGTGATGTGATAATACATCAAAATAATTATTAATAACATTTTCTAGGTTTATTTTATTTATTTTTAGGCATATGTGACACAAGATGACGTGTTGACGACGACTCTGACAGTACGAGAGGTTGTGTACTACTCAGCTCAGCTTCAACTGCCAGACTCGATGCCTTTAACTGAGAAGAAGGAGCGCGCAGAACAGACGATACGAGAGATGGGTCTCGCAGGCTCGATGGACACCCGAATAGGAGGGTGGGCCCACAAGGGGATTAGTGGGGGCCAAAAAAGAAGAGTGAGTATATGCATGGAGATCTTGACTCGACCCGAGTTGCTTTTTTTGGACGAACCGACTAGTGGTCTCGACAGTGCAGCTTCCTACCATGTCATGAGTAGGATAGCGAAATTGGCGAGAAGAGAAGGAATGACCGTTGTTGCCGCGATTCATCAGCCGAGTAGCGAGGTTTTCGAATTGTTTCATGGATTGTGTCTGTTGGCGTACGGGAAGACCGTTTACTTTGGACCCGCTAACACGACTAGCGAGGTGAGTCATTATAATTATCTTTTATGTGTGATTTTTTTGCGCGTTAAGTTTGGATTTATTATGATTGAGTAAAGAAATAGCAACTGACAAGTTCAAAATTAATGAATGTAGCAAGTTGGAGAAAATTAAGTCAAAAAATTCAATACCTAGTCATAATGGCGGCTAAGCCAAACTGGTAGTGGTGTCCACATTATCAATATGTTTTTGTCAAGAATATATAAAATAGCGACCACTTGAAAATGTGGTCTTATATTGTGGAAAGAGATGTTTAAATTTGAAAGCAAATATTAATATACGAATTAGTTTGGGAATTTGAATAATTTTGAGAACTAACATATATAATATAATTATTTTTTGGCAGTTTTTCAGATCAAATGGATTTCCATGCCCGGCATTGAGAAATCCTTCGGACCATTATTTAAGGACAATCAACAAAGACTTTGACAAGGTTTGAATTTAATATGAAATATTCAAAATATTCAAATTTGAATACTATGCAAGTTTGCTAAATATATCAATTTTAAATTCTCTAACGATTAGGATGTGGATGAAAGTGAAAGGGATGGAAATTCAGACACATCTCGAGCTATCGAAGTTCTCGTCAATTCCTACAAATCTTCGACCCATTCACAAAGCGTGTTGCTACAAATATCTGACATACGTCGAGTGGTAAGTATAAAACAATCTAAATATATCCACAAAAATCCACCAAAATTAAATATCCAGAGATTTTGTTTTGAAATTACCCAAAATTATATATTACAAACTTCCATTCAAGTGAAAGATGAAAAGTTCAGATAAATCCTTAAAAAAAATCAAATGAATATCCAAAATTATAAGTAAACGATTTATCCTTCCAAATCTGAAGTGCAGCGAAGTTATTCTTTCCAAAACTCACAATATCTTTTTTTTTCTGAGGGAAAACTCACAATATCAAATTTATCATTTTTAATATTTTTAGGCACAAACAACATTGAATAAATTTGGCAGTTCTGAAATGGTGATTACAAATAATAAATATGCACCTAACCCTAAATGATTTCATGTCTAAGTAAATTCTAACATATCATGAAAATAAATCTTCAAAATATATTCTAAGTCTAACGTCATTTTGTTTTTTCTTTTAATGTGATTGAAATAAAAAGGAAGGAGAATTGGTGAACAAAGGGAACCAAGCTAGCTTCTTGACTCAATCCTTCGTTCTCACGAAGAGATCCTTTGTTAACATGTATCGAGATCTGGGTTATTATTGGTTGCGCTTTGCAGTTTACATTGCGCTTTGTCTTTGTGACGGTACAATTTTCTACAATGTCGGCCATTCTTATGGATCGATCCAAGTACGACAATCTTCAATATATACTTCATTAAGCACAAGCCATGATTAGTATGGATTTCTTAATTTTTCTTTTCTCTTTTTGCAGGCTAGAGGATCCATGCTTATGTTCATAGCTTCTTTCTTGACATTCATGGCAATTGGAGGGTTTCCATCTTTTGTGGAGGACATGAAGGTAAATTACCATCACACGATTTCTTGCACCAAAATTCCACAACTCTAATGATCATATACAAATTTATAAATATAGATATTTCAAAGAGAGAGGCTAAACGGGCACTATGGAGTCGGCTCATTCGTAATTTCCAACACACTTTCGGCCGCTCCATACCTATTCATGATCTCGGTCATACCAGGCGCAATCGCATACTATCTGGCCGGTCTGCAACACAGTATCGACCATTTTGCCTATTTCGCATTACTACTATTCATGTGCATGATGTTGGTCGAAGGCTTGATGATGATAGTCGCAAGTATCGTGCCAGACTTCCTCATGGGCATCATAACCGGAGCGGGACTCCAAGGAGTCATGATGCTTGCTGGAGGCTTCTTTCGCCTTCCTAACGACTTGCCAAAACCGGTTTGGAAATACCCAATGTATTACATCTCGTTCCACAAGTACACGTTTCAAGGGTTTTACAAGAACGAGTTTTTGGGGCTCACGTTTCCGAATAATCTAGCTGGCGGACCGGCCACGATATCGGGGGTTGAGATTTTGAGAGATATTTGGGAGGTGGAGATGCATAATAAATGGATTGATCTTGGAATATTGTTCGGCATGGTGATAATTTATCGATTGTTGTTTTTTACGATTGTTAAGGTTACCGAGAAGGCGAAACCAATGATTAGAGGATGGGGATTGAAAGCTCCGAAGGATTCGGCTTATGAGATGGAGAAAACTCGCATCGAACCTTTGCCTTGAAGATATTTTTTGTTTGTATAAACAAATAAAAATTTAGTTCTTTTATATGATGTTTATTGGTTTTGTTTTTATGATTTGTTGTGCTTGTAAGTAACTAGAGTAGATGTTTTCTTCTTAGAAAATTAAAATTTTATTTTTGTGTTACCATTTGATAGTATTGATATTGAATATAAAAGTTCCATTAAAAATACCTTATCTTCAGATACATCTTGTTGAATCTTTGCAAGTTAAGTCCAAGTTGTTAATCTATTATTTATACAAAACAAGATTTAATAGTTCTTACATGAATTTATCAAAAATATCAGAACCATCACCAATATATTACAAAACATTAAGCACACACAAAAGTAAAAAAAAAAATCCTTCAAACAAACATACTAAATCTGTATATATAACAAAATATGAAAATATATAACAAAATCTCTCTCCTTTTATCCCCTCTAAAGACCCAAAGAAGTGTAAGGACTCACCTTCAAATACTTCCCATTAAGGGGCGAATTTGCAATTCTCCTCTTCCTTAACCGTTCCGCAATGATAAAACTTAACTCGAGCGACTGAGACGCGTTCAATCTCGGGTCACAATGTGTGTGGTACCTCGAACTCAAGTCGTCAAAAGTGACATGGCGGGACCCACCAATGCATTCCGTTACGTTCTGTCCTGTCATCTCCAAATGGACGCCTCCAGGATGACTCCCTTCTTGCTCGTGCACGTCAAAGAACGCCCTCACCTCCGCCTAAAAAATAAAACAGGGGCATTTTAGTAAATTACCCATAACTGAAAAATAATAAAAATATGAATAGTACCAAAATGCGATCGAAAGACCGGGTTTTGAGCCCACAAGGAGCTTTCATAGTGTTTCCATGCATCGGGTCGCTGACCCACGTAACAGTCTGACCCGCTCCGCGAACTGCGCGGATCAAATGTGGCAATTTGACCCGCATATTCTCCGCTCCCATCCTCGCAATCACCGTTATTCTCCCCGGTTTATTCTGCGGGTTTAAGGTTTCGATCAGCTTTACCAACTCTCTCGGGTCCATCTTGTCGCTAACCTTGATTCCAAGTGGATTGGCAACGCCTCGTAAGAACTCGACGTGGGCCCCGTCCAGCTGGCGAGTCCTCTCCCCGACCCAGATGAAATGTGCAGAACAATCGTAAAACAATCCGGAAGTGGAATCTTCTCGAGTCAAGGCTTGTTCGTATGGTAGCAAAAGACATTCATGAGAGGTCCAAAAATCGGTCGTGGTCATGATTGGATGGTCAACGGTCAACCCTGCGGCGGCCATGAATCCCAAAGCTTCATCAACTCGGCGAGCTAACTCTTTGTATCTATCGCCTTGCTCGCTGTGCTCGGTGAAATCGAGATTCCATTGGGTTACGCGTTGCATGGCTGCATAGCCACCGGTTGCGAAGGCTCGGAGGAGGTTGAGAGTGGCTGCGGATTGAGTGTACGCTCGAATCATTCTTTGCGGATCGGGGATCCGGGATTTCTCGTCGAAGGTGTCTCCGTTTATGTTGTCGCCTCTGTAGCTTGGGAAGGAAACTCCCTCTTTGGTTTCCATGTTGTCGGATCTGGGTTTTGCGAATTGACCTGCCATTCTCCCCACCTGTTAATGGAAAGAAGTTAGTTCAATTGGAGGAGATGGGTAGAATTGAGAAATTGGGGAAAAGGGCGTGAGATAGAACCTTAATGATGGGCATTTGACCGCCGAACATGAGGACGACACTCATCTGAAGAAGAACTCGGAAAGTATCTCTGATATTATTAGCGTTGAATTCCTTGAAGCTTTCCGCACAATCTCCACCCTGGAGAAGGAACGCCCTTCCGACGGCCGCCTCGGCGAGTTTCTCTTCCAGATGCCTCGCTTCTCCGGCGAAAACAATTGGGGGAAAACTCTCGATGGTCTTCAGAACTGACGAGAGTTCCTCTTTGTTAGGGTATTCAGGGAGTTGAAGAGCGGGTTTGGATTGCCAACTTTCGATTGACCAGCGAGAGGGAGTGATGGAGATTTTGGAAGGGTTTCTGGACGGTTCGGCGGAGTGAATGGCGCAGATACGGCCGAGAGAGGGACGAAGAGAGGGATTCAGCGATGATCTCGGAGGGTAAATGGGGGAACCACATGAGAGCACCATTGTTGATTTGGTACACTGCAGAGTTGCAGAGTGAGACCGAGAACAGGAACTGGGAACTATGGATTGCGCGAAGGGGAAGAGATGATGACGTGGTGGTTAGTGTGGAAGGGGGCGGAGATATATTTGGTGTGCCCGGTGTACGATTACATGATTAATACTATTTTACTGTGTCGGTGTAGTGGAATGGGTTCATTCACGGACTCGTGACTTCTTGATGGAGGAGGTAAACGCCGTAAAAGGAAGTGAAAAGGGCACGGATAAGAATATATGCGATCCATATTTATATCATGTACGAATTATGAAATCGTATTATGTACGAATTACCTGGAGATTATTTATGTTTCGCGATCAGATTTGTTTCATTTATTTTATTATACAAATAATTTTTTGTTATGATAATTTGGAAACAACAGTGTTTTAAATTGCGGCGCAGTTGCGGAAATTGCGGTCCGAAATTTAGAATCGCAATTTCGCAATAACATATAGCGGTATATTGCGTTTTCGAAAAATTGCGGCCATTGCGGCGCAATTGCGGGAAAATTGCGGTAATTGCGGGTACAAATTGCGGGATAATATTCAAATCGTTGTAATTTTCAAATCCTTCCATCAAATTACACGAAATTTATATTGAAATCGCTCGTCTCGACGAGAGGAACGCAATGATGGGCTTGAATTTGTGAAATTTTGTCTTTTACCCTGAATTAAACACGAAACACACGTTAAATTAATTTCGTCGAGAATTATTTAATATAAACATTATAACATAATTTTTGAGATTATTTAATACTTAGTTTCCATGTTTTATTATCAAAATATTTGATAAAATATACTCATAACATACATAACTTCTAAAATATGTTATTTTCATCTATAAATATATGGCTTTCATAATTTTCATTGTATTTCATTGATGTTTCGATTTAAAATTTGAGTTATAGTGTTTTGATATTTTTGGATGTCGACAAAAAATTCTTCAACAAAATACAAATCCAAAGATCCCGTATAATTGCCATTTTAATGAAAATTTTATGATCAACTTTTATTTATACTGAAAATGTTCCTGGACAATCAACTTTTTTATCCTTTTTAGAAGAAAATATTGTGAAAAATATATTTAAACAAACTATTATTTGTACATAATTTAATATCGCAACGACTGTCCGCAATAAGTTCATTGCGCCGCAATTGCGACCGCAAACGCAATCCGCTGCAAAAAAGACCCGACCGCAATGGACCGCAATATCGCAATTTAAAACATTGGGAAACAAACATACCATTTTGAGAATATAAAAAGCATATTAATTAAAAAAAATTGACGATAACAAAATTATTATATTATTTTTGAATTTTACACAATGTAAAATATTTATTTAGTATTTTAATACGACATACAAAAAAAATTCTACTATAAATAATAAAATAACATACGTAAATATAAATAAAATACAAAACCATATAATACTTATAAATTTATATATCTGAAAGTAAGAATAATAATATTTTAAAAATTGAAGAAATTATTTATGTCCGGTAAATTTTATATTTTATGTTTATTATTGAAAAAAAAAATATATAACTTGAACAAGTTATTTGTGTTTGGTAAATTAATATCTTTCATTTTTATTAATGTTTTAAAATATTAATATGCATTTTTTGAATAAAAATAAAAATATAACATACATAGTAGTATGTACAATTTTGTAAATTATAGTTTTAGAAATACTAATAATGAGACTTACAAGTCACTAATGTAATTATACTAGTTTTTATATTGTATTTTCTTACATAAATATTTTCATAACTTTAAGATAGAGGAAAAAAAATATTGGATATGTGATAATATGGAACTCAAAATAAATATACAATTAAAATGAATATATTTCATAATTTTGTAAAATTATATTTAAAAAAAATACTCATAATATTTGATGTATTTTGATGATATTGTATATTAATTTATTAGTCTTAGATATTTAAACTCTTGGTATTCCGTTTGCATTCACATTAGATCAAAATACTAATAATAATAATAATTATTATTATTATTATTATTATTATTATTAATTATTACTTCAAAATTAATAATATTAAAATTAATTATTATTTCAATTTGCATGTTCCTTATTTTTTAAAATTCTTGACATGCAAATTCAGTTCCTAAAAATTATTATTAATTTGTATCATCCTTATTAAATATATATATATACAAGTTTTAACATCCCTATGAAATACGGATATTCATGGGTCGTTGACTAGTTATTGTCTTTTAAGTTTTAAGTATTTATGCCTGGTATTGCAAAACTAAATTAAAATAAATATCTGTAGCATATCACAAATATTTTCCTATTAAGATAAACCGGCCCATGAGAACAGAATAATTGAATAGGCCATTTTGTTTTTTTGACGGATTATGTTTCGTATTTGCAGAATCCTGCAAGTTCAAGGGTATATATACAAGTCCTTTGTAACTTTCATATGACGATTGGAACATGTAAATATATTTCTTTGAGTAATATGTTCCCCTCATTTTTTTTTCTTTTCTGGTGTCCTAGATTAGATGCATGGAAATTCTTTTTGAGTAATATTATCTATTCTGAAAAATAAAGTTGCCCAAAAAGTAGAGGTACCTACAACTTGTAATAAACTTTATTCAACCATTTTAGAAGGACCAAACCGCATAAAACAAAACTTAAGGCTTAATATGTAGAGTGGTGCTCATGAAACATATTTTTCTATAATTATTCTTGACTTTCTACGAAACTAATGAAACAATTTTTTTTTCCTTAAAAAACGTTTAACCGGAAACATTCCCGAAGATTCATGAGATGAATTAAGATACCATGTTTTTTTAAATTTGTCAAAAATATATATTTTATTCTTTTATTCTATGGGAAAAATATTTGTTTTTTTTAGTAAATATTGTTGTTTATTTGGTCTTCTTAAATATTGCGTAACAAGATTTATGTTTAGTATCATTTTTAGTATAGAAATGTGCTAATATTTAGTTGTACACGAATGTTAGACACCTAGATTTCGCACCTAAATTTTATCTAGAAGTATACGTGACAAATCACAATTGATCCACGTCATATTTTTAAATAAAAAGTACATTCTGAAAATTCCAAATTTAATCGCCATCTGTACTTCTAGGTGCAAATCTAAATAAAAATTCTAGATGTCTATCATTGTTGTTTAGTTGTATGACATAATTTTATGGCACAAAATTGCCGAGAATCAAAACTTTTGATTTGATTAAAATCTTCCTTAACTTTTTAATTAAAATTTGATTTTCATGTTTGTTAGAAATATTTCTATATTTTATAATTAAAAAAATTATTTGTTTATACATATATTTTGATCAACATTAACATATGTTGTGAACTCGTGATATGTCAACCCAACAAACCACCCGACCCATTCAAAATAAAATTGAAACTTTTTTGTATGTATAATTAAAATTAATTTTATTGGGTTACCCTCAAAAAAAAAAATATTGGGTTGGAAAAATGAAAATACTCCTTATATTTAATTTAATTGTTGGATTATAATTTTAGTCAAAAAATGTGTCTAATCAGTTTTAGTTAACAGTTTTAACACCCCTACGAAATACTGATATTCAAGTGTTGTTATTGTCTTTTAAGTTTTAAGTATTTATGTTATTGCAAAACTTAATTTAAATTGATATGCTGCAGCATTTCACAAATATTTTCCTAATAAAATACAATTGGATTAAACCGACTCATGAGAAATAGAATTTCAAGGGTTACGTTACTTATTTCAGAAAAAAAAAGTGCCTAGAAATGTATGTTTGGCAGTTAATTTTTAAGGTACTTTCATCTTTTATACATGAGCAATGCTACGACCACTCCCTCTTCCACTCCCATTTTCACTCCCTCCAGTCATTGACAGATGGGACCCATATTATATTTTATAGAAATCAATGCGCATGGGACCCATCCATCATTCACTCATGAGTGAAGATGGGAGGGGAGTGGGGAGTGGCCATATCATTACTCTTTATACATTCTAGCGTATTTTATATAAGATTTTTTTTAATAAATATATTATATGTGTGGATATTATGTAAATTTGAAATACCGTGCTATTTTAATTTTTTTGTTCAAAGATATAATTAACACAATATGCCAATGCATAATTAACATAACAATAATAAATTCACTCGTGTTTTTTTATTGTATTAATGATATATGAATATGAATTATTTATTGTTAATTATATACATGCAGATTATTATATGAATTAAAAAAAATGTCCAAAAAAGTAGCTTTGTCAAATATCAAAATGAAATCAAATGATTCCTCGTAAAAAAGTCCCAAAAAATAAAAATACTAAAGAATATTCATAAAAATAAAATAAAGAGAAAGAAAGCTAAAACGCTCAATCCAAATGGGCTTCCTTCTAAACGAATATTCTCCCAAAATAAAATTAGGGGGCTTCTATCATACACTCATTTCCTTATCATACACCCATTTTCAAGGATATTTGATGTAATTATCCATTTATGAATATTTAAGGTAAGATATCAAATATATTTATCACTTAATGTTTAACTAAATTGGCATTTTTTGTTGTTCATTTAAACAAAAATTTCTATAAAAGATAAATTTTATGATACACCCTTTTACAAATATAATTAATTGTTAAAATGCCCAAAATACCCTCGTAAAAAGGGCGTATGATAGAACTCCCCATAAAATTATGTTCATAGAATGAAATGGAACCATCCATTTGACTTCAAACCGGAGATAATTCCCCCACTCACCAGCATTAATAAATTTAAATTTTGAATTTAATTAAAATTCGTACGACCATTAAACCCACTCATCGCTAAAAGTAGAATACTTATTTTAGTACGTAAATCAGGATGCAATGTAATCACCAGTAGAGAACCTAACTCAACAAAACGTAGATCATAATTCATAATCTAAATTGATTCATGAAAACTCAAAAATGAACCATGAAATTGTGCAAGTATTGTAAATATGCAAACTAGCCCTCACACTTGTGCTAATTTCAAATTAGCACAAGTGTGAGGGCTAGTTTGCAGTAATTTCATTGCTTCTTGAATAGCATGCAAGATTAACATAAGCCCAGGTGAAGCAAATTGCAATTTCCCCTGCAATTTCCTCTGCAATTCATTTTACCAAGGTCATGTGAACTAACTGCAATTTACTTTACAATTCATTTAATTCAGAAGTCCCCAAAGAGAGATGATACAATTCATTTTAACCAGTGTTTCAAAAACTGGAGACGATTCTTAAGAATAACAAAATCTGGAGATCTTCTCGAAGGTTCGAAATCCGAACGTTGGGATCCGAACGTTGGAATCAGCGTCCTTCTCTTTATATACGCCCCATCAGAACGTTGGAAGCTTCAAATCGTCTCTCCTTCTTCCTTCCTAAAGTTCTGTCTTTCTCATCATACCACTTCTCCCCTTACCCCATTAATGGCGACTAGGGCTTAATGGGAAGGAGTCTTCTCTTTATGTAATTTATGGGTCTCTTCTTTTCAATCCAATTAATGGCGACTAGATGACTATATATCTCTTCCCAAGCAGAGCGAGAAGCCATATTTCTTCCCTGAATCAAGAGAAGCAGTAAAAACGATCGATTTTCTGGCAGATCGTGAACCAAACTACTGCAGCCTTGATCCGAGTTGTTGAATCTGGCAGGCAGATAGCGAGTTTAGCAAACTCGTAATCAGGTATATTATACCTCGTGTCCACTTCGTGGCTAATTTAATTGTGAAATTCTTTCAAAAAGACCCTAAATTGTTTATTTGAGTTAACTAATTTTCTTCCACAGTCTTTATCGTGATCATCTATAATAGTTCTTAAAGACATGTAGTGACTGTTTCTGCAATTTTTGACTCTTTTTGCGATTTAGACATTGTATTTCTCGTTAAGTTCGTGCAATTTAGCAATTTATCCTCTAATTTACACACTATTAGGCAATTTCTTCT
Organism: Luzula sylvatica; assembly: GCA_946800325.1. NCBI lineage: Eukaryota > Viridiplantae > Streptophyta > Magnoliopsida > Poales > Juncaceae > Luzula > Luzula sylvatica. The sequence continues at coordinate 30,746,291 of OX326961.1, read as the reverse complement.
CATAGTATTAGTTTTTGCAATTTAGCCAAAACTCTTCAGCTTTTAAAACTTGTGATGAATACATGGATGGATTTTTTTGTTTCAATTTAGGCATAACACATGGCCATTTCAGTTTCAAATTTGCATTTGATAATTATAAGGATATATAATTATTTTTTTTGTGTTTTAGAAGGGGCAAAAAGATAGCGAGGGGCAATTTGGTGAATTACAACCGAGGACCAAAACTGTGCTGGACACAACCATCTAAGTTTCTGAGAAATTACTGTTCTTTCTCATCGGAATTTCTCGACATAATACTTTGGATCTGTATAAGGTAATTTTGAATTTTACCCATTTTTAATAATTCAATATATTTTTTCAATAATTTAATTTAATTTGTTTTTACAATTGATGCAGAAATGCAATAAATTGGAAGATCGGATCGAATTCAGGAAAAGAAGAAATAATCTCCAAACAAGAAATCCAAGCAATGTTGCATGTCAGGAAAAGAAGCAACATTTCTATGTCTCTGTGGCTGTGCTTGTTTATTTTTTATTGTGTGTGTTTATTTCTGTATGCGTGTCTGTGTGTGTGCCTATGTAGTATATGTGTGTGTGTGTGTGTGTGTGTGTGTGTGTGTGTGTGTGTGTGTGTGTGCCTATGTAGTATATGTGTGTGTGTGCCTATGTAGTATGTGTGTGTGTGTGTGTGTGTGTGTGTGTGTGTGTGGTCCGGCCCAAAAATGGGTCGGGCCTCGGGAGGGGGTCCGGCCCATGTGGGGCATGGCCCGGTGGGAGGAGGGGTCGGCCCACGCGGGGCCTGGCCCGGGGGGCCCGGGGGGGGGGGGGGGTCGGGCCCACGCGGGGCCTGGCCCGGGGGGGGAGGGGTCGGGCCCATGCGGGGGGCCTGGGCCGGGGTGTCGGGGGGGGTCGGGCCCACGCGGGGCCTGGGCCTGGGGGGGGGGGGGGTCCAGACGCGGCGGGGCCAGACAGGGGGGGGGGGGGGGTCGGGTTCTGGCGGGTCCTGGGCCGGATAGGGGAGGGGTTGGGCCCGCGCTGAGCGTGGCCTGGCGGATGGGGGTCAGGCCCATGCGGGGCCTGGCTCGGGAGGGGAGGGTGGGCACGCAGGGGAGCGGAGCGGATGGGGGTCGGGCCCATGGGGTCGGCCCACGCGGGGCCTGGCGGATGGGGGCACGCAGGGCCCGGGGGGCCCGGGGGGCTGGCCCGGGGGGGGGGGGGGGGGGGGGGGGGTCCTGTGCGTAAAAAGTTACATAACACAGAAATATATTGTCAAAATCTTTTAAATATTCTATTGATTTGTTTTCCAAAATTCTTACCTTTCTGAATTTCTCCTCCAAATACCAACAATTTTTTTTGCCAGGTTAATTAACATGGTGTTGTTACCTTCTAACTCTCAACTTAGTAAATGTTGCAACTCAATCTCGCTTCGCGTGGAAAAAAAAAATTCAGAGCTCGTTTTCTGAAAATTGAATTTTTTTGAGATCTCGTTTTTCTCGATTCTCTTTGGTGAATTTTCTTGATATCTGGCTTGAGGTCAATTATCTTCTCTTCCAGTGTCTTTTCCTTTCCCTTTCCAATTTACAATTTAGTTCATTATAATATTTTGGCCAAAGTAAAAAGAGGAGGGAGAATGAAACAAATTTGATTCCAGGTGCTTGTAGAATTGTCATGGTGATTTTTATGATACAACTCGGCAACATACATCCACTATCCACTAATCATATATGAATATATATTAACTGGGCCAAGTAATATTCAGCTGATTCCGATGGAGTGGTTCGTATCATTACTCTGATGTCGGCTGATTCCAATGGTGGATTATATATGAATATATTAACTGGACCAAGTAATATTCGGCTGATTCCAATAGTGGAATATATATGAATATATTAACTGGACCAAGTAATATTCGGCCCAGTAAAACCAAATTCACGAATTATGTACAAGATACAAGCCCCTTAGTACCTTTCATACGACGATATTTTGAGATAAATATATGTTTTGTTAAAAAACTATATTATTCTGAAGGGTTGTACGTAATGTTGGAGGGACATACATGATATTTTGAGATTTTAGTTAATACTTACATGTAAATGGACAATTTAATCAAGTGAGTTAAATTTGGGTTGTATTACAAATATATTCTTCTCCATTTATTTTTCCAAAATAATGTATGTATTGATTCTTGAAAGATTCTCTCGTTTTTTAAATACTAATATGTAAAGGGACATTAATAATGCATGAACGATAAACATTTAATTCTCTCGTTTTTTATAAGATGATCCAAACAAAAAATGAACGATTCACCTCTACCATTAATAATCCACGAACAATAAATTATAAGATGTCGTATCATCACTATATTATGTTATATTATTGTATTGTGTGGTATGGTGTGGTGTGATGGGGTGTTATTATTGTGTGATGGATATTAATACTCTATTTATTGTACTCTAGAAAATAATAATGATTAGGATTATAAGTCATTAATGTAATTATATTTTGTTTACCATAATTGTTTTCATAATTTTATGTTAGAGAAAAGTATTGAAATATGATAATAACATACTTAGTATTATGTGCAATTTTTATCAATTATAATTTTAAAAATAATAATGATTAGGCTTACAAGTCATTAATGTAATTATATTTATTTTTATATTTTTTTTACATAATTGTTTTCATAATTTTAAGTTAGAGAAAAATATTAAATATATGATAATATGGATCTCAAAATAAAGATAAAATCCAACCGCATATATTTCTTAATTTTTTTAAATTATATTATGAAAATACTAACAATGATGTATATATGATATTATATATTAATTTATTAATGTTAGATATTTAAACTTTTCACATTCTATTTGTATTCACAATTGATCATGTAACATAATAAAAATTCAAAATCAAATACAATTGGTTCAACATGAACCTAGCAAATAATATTTTGACACGTCATCCGTGTAAGATGATGTGGCATTCTAAAATTGCTTAAAAGTATGTGTAAAATAAGGGACACATAAATATCTACAAATAAAAGATAATCACACAAAATCAAAAATTATTCTATGGTTCATATATTGCCACATATCATAATCTAATGGTTGAAATAATTGTGATGATGTGGGTCATGAGTGTTGATGAGGTGGCATGGAAAAATTCAATAAAGATGTGTCCAAAATAAGGGAGTTGGTAAATTAATCCTTTTTATTAAATGTTGCTATTAAATGGTACTTTAAGTGATGAAATATACTTCTCAAATTGTAGGCATTAATTATTATTTCACATTAATACAAATTATTCGTAATTACACGCTTCCTTAAATTTCTAAACATGCAAATTCATTTCCTAAAAACCTAATTGACAAAATTCATACTAACCCTTATTCATAAACAACCCCTAATTCATGCTAACCCTACTTGATAACAAACCCCTAACTTTTAATCACAATTTATATCCAAAATTCTTAATTAAACTAAATACTAAACGTACAAAAGACTGATAGAAATTTACCTTATTAATTGAAGAAAATCAACCTTCAATTTGGGTACCACCAGGGAGAAGAAACTTGCCCCAAATCAACAAGAACAACAACTATACTCTCCCAAATAGAACAAATTAAATTAACACAAACAAGAATCACACAAATAACCTTCAACAAATAAATAAAAAAAATAAAAAAAACACAACTACATACCTTAAAATTAGGAAGGAATGGAGGGAGGGAGGAAGGGATTGAGAAAAATTGAAGAAAAACCGAGAAGGAAAGAAAGAGAAAGAAAGAAGAAAGAAAGAAGAAGGGTCAAAGGATTTGGCGGAGTTTCATATGCCGTCTTTCATGCACGCGTCGCTACAGTTTATTTTGCGGAATTTCAAACTCCGCCAAGCGGACTTTCAGACTCCGCCAAACATTAAATATCTTAATAATCTCTTAATTACAGTTAATAATCTCTTAATTACAATTAGAATTTTGTTTGTTTGTGACCAAGTTCTTAAAGTATATTAACGAAACCAAGTTTTTAAAATAATTCAAATATCTTTTGCGGAATTTGGAACTCCGCCTATTTTATATTTGGCGGAGTATGGTAGCCCGCCTATGTTAATTCGTGTTAATCCCTTATTAAAAAAAGGCGGAGTTTGAAATTCCGCCCAAATTTTTAATTGAAAATTTGATATTTTTCTCCAAATTTTACCATAATATGGTCTATGTTCTAAATTAATATATTTAATTAACATGATAACTAGCACATGTTAGCTATTAACTTAATATATAATTAATATTTATTCGAATTCATAAATTTAAATAAATTTTAATGATATATTATAATGATCACGTTAACTAAATGTAATAGTACAAATATGGAGAATTCGGTGGGTAAATTTTGGTGGAGAGTAAAAAAAAAATTACAATGTTCACGGTTGAAAAAGCTATATGTAGTTTTATTTGACTACAAAATGTACTCACTGAATTTTTAATATTTGTATTATTGCATTTAGTTACCGTGATAATTAGAATATATCATTAAATATTCATTAAAATTTATTTAAATTTATTAATTCGAATAAATATTAATTACATATTAAGTTAATAGCTAACATGTGCTAGTTATCATGTTAATTAAACATACTAATTTAGAACATAGATCATGATATGGTAAAATTTGGAGAAAATATCAAATTTTCAATTGAAAATTTGGGCAAAATTTCAAACTCCGCCTTTTTTTTAATTAGGAATTAACATAGGCGGGCTACCATACTACGCCGAACATAAAATAGGCGGAGTTTCAAACTCCGCAAAAGATATTTCTTGAATTATTTTAAAAACTTGGTTATTTCGTTAATATACTTTAAAAATTTGGTCACAAACAAAAAATTTCCTTACGATTAGTGCTTATAACAGAAAGTGCGGACTATCAAACTCCGCCAGATGCAAGTTTGGAACTCCTCAAATGTTATTTTGTAAATAAAGTTCACCATATGTGGTTACAACGATTTTGGAATATACTTAAATAACATGGTTATATATAAAAAATTTCCTTAAATTAATCCTCTAAAAAGTTATTTCAAAACTACTTTATCTTCCGAAATTTGTTACTAAAAATAAAATATCTGGTTTAATCTTTGCAAGTTAAGTCCAAGTTCTTAATATATTTTTAGTACGGAACAAGATTTAATAGTTCTTAAATCTATTTTTCAAAAATATTGATGCATCACTTATATATTACAAAACATTAAACACACACACAGAACTAAACAAAAAACCTTCAAACAAATATACTAAATCTCTATATATAACAAAATCTCTCTCCTTTCTATACCCTCTAAAGATCAAAATAATTAGCAATTATCCTCAACATCTCCGCAATTATAAAACTTAACTCGAGCGACTGAGACGCGTTCAATCTCGGGTCACAATGTGTGTGGTACCTCGAACTCAAGTCGTCGAAAGTAACATTGCGGGCCCCACCAATGCATTCCGTCACGTTCTGTCCGGTCATCTCCAAATGGACGCCTCCAGGATGACTCCCTTCTTGCCTGTGCACGTCAAAGAACGCCCTCACCTCCGCCTAAAAAACAAAACAGGGGTATTTTAGTAAATTACCCATAACTGAAAAATTATAAAAATATGAATAGTACCACAATGCGATCGAAAGACCGGGTTTTGAGCCCACAAGGAGCTTTCATAGTGTTTCCATGCATCGGGTCGCTGACCCACGTAACGGTCTGACCCGCTCTGCGAACTGCGCGGATCAAATGTGGCAATTTGATCCGCATATTCTCCGCTCCCATCCTCGTAATCACCGTTATTCTCCCTGGTTTATTATGCGGGTTTAGGATTTCAATCAACTTTACCAACTCTCTCGGGTCCATCTTGTCGCTCACCTTGATGCCAAGTGGATTGGCGACGCATCGCAAAAACTCGACGTGGGCTCCGTCAAGCTGGCGAGTTCTCTCTCCGACCCAGAGGAAATGTGCAGAACAATCGTAAAACAATCCCGAAGTGGAATCTTCTCGAGTCAAGGCTTGTTCGTATGGTAGCAAAAGACATTCGTGAGAGGTCCAAAAATCGGTCGTAGTCATGATTGGATGGTCGGAGGTCAACCCTGCCGCAGCCATGAATCCCAAACTTTCATCAACTCGGCGAGCTAACTCTTTGTATCTATCGCCTTGCTCGCTGTGCTCGGTGAAATCGAGATTCCATTGGGTTACGCGTTGCATGGCTGCATAGCCACCGGTTGCGAAGGCTCGGAGGAGGTTGAGAGTGGCTGCGGATTGAGCGTACGCTTGAATCATTCTTTGCGGATCTGGAATCCGGGATTTCTCGTCGAAAGTGGCTCCATTTATGATATCGCCTCTGTAGCTTGGGAGGGAAACTCCGTCTCTGGTTTCCATGTTGTCGGATCTGGGTTTTGCGAATTGACCTGCTATTCTCCCCACCTGTTAATGGACATAAGTTAGTTTGATTGGGGCGGAGATGGATAAAATAGATAGAAACGGGGAAAAGGGGGGCGAGGTAGAACCTTAATAATGGGCATTTGACCGCCGGACATGAGGACGACGCTCATCTGAAGGAGAAGACGGAAAGTATCCCTGATATTATTCGGGCCGGTTTGCTCGAAACTCTCGGCACAATCTCCACCCTGGAGAAGGAAAGCCTTTCCGAGGGCCGCCTGGGCGAGCTTCTTCTCCAGATGCCTCGCTTCTCCAGCAAAAATCAATGGGGGAAAACTCTCGATGGTCTTCAGAACTGACGAGAGTTCCTCTTTGTCAGGGTATTCAGGGAGTTGAAGAGCGGGTTTGGATTGCCAGCTATTGATTGACCAGCGAGAGTCTCCGGAGTGAACGGCGCAGATACGGACCAGGGAGGGACGAAGAGAGGGCTTCAGCGGTGATCTTGGAGCGGAGATGGGAGAACCACATGAGAGCGCCATTGTTGATTTGGTATATTGCAGAGTGAGGAGGAACGATGGATTGCTTGCGCGAAGGGGGTGAAATAATGACGTGGTGGCGAGTGTGGTATTGGTAGGGGGTGAGATATATTTGGTGTGTCCGGTGTACGGAGAATATATCATGATTATACTATTTCTACTGTTTAGGTGTAGTAGAACAGGTTCATCCACGGACTTATTGATGGACGAGGTGAAAGGCGCGAAAAGGCCACGGATAGGGTCGGATATGAATATATCCTGTACTGTAATTAGGTATTTATATCCTGTACGAATACGCGGGTACAGATAGTTTTTTTCGTACATGAGTCGTACATGAGTATAAATACGATAACGACAAATTCGGTTAATACGCGGGTACATATTGTTTGGAAACCAATCTTAAAATAGAAAATTGAAAATAGAATAGAGGAGCGTTAAGGTGGAGGAAATGAGAAAATGGGTCACATATTCAACCCCTCAAATGTTGTCAATAGTTCATTTGAATATTGTTAACTGAAATTTATTTATATAAATAAATATTTTAATTTTAAACAAAAAAACTAGCCAATTATATTTATTGAGAATAATAGATATTTGTTTCGATAAATAATTTGGATTTGGCTAGCAAATTTTATTTTCTTTGCTTGAATAAACTAATTTAATAATATAACAAGATACTTATATAGTAATTATATCATAGTAATAAAATAATATTACACATATAATACTACTACTACTAATAATAATAACAATTATTATTATTATTATTTTTATTATTATTATTATTATTATTATTATTACATCAATACATATAATTTATAATGACAATAATCATTTAATTAAATAATAATAACAATACTAATTATTATTATTATTTAATTATTATATTATTTTCATTTGTATATAATTAATATAATATTATATATTGTTATACTAATATAATAATTATTATAGTTATTACAGGAATATAATATAATTATATCACCGAAACGGGGTGGGAGCATCATGAGATTTGAGGCGCCGCTCGAGACAACGGAGATAGCCAAGGAGCTCCATGAGAGGAATCGGGGTGGGACGCATAGAGACATTCATAACAAATGCGTCATAATCTCGACCGAGACCATGAAGGATATGAAGAACAAGATCCATCTTCGAAACGGGATGCACCTAAGGAAGCGAGTCAATCCGCATAGGTTTGCATTTTCTGAACGTTGTCCGAACACGTGAGAGTGTCCTTTTTGGTCGTGTGAAGAAGATATTTGATCTCGAGGAGAGAAGACATAGTCGGGTTGGCATAGAGTTGATGAATGACATGCCACAAATCGGAAGAGGTCGAGTAATTGACAAACTGCGCCAAAACCGATTCGGAAAGAGAGGAGAAAAGCCACGCAAGTATTAATGCGTCTTGACGTTTCCACACCGAATGATGTGGATTCATCGCAAGAGTAACGGAATCGCCGTCTTGAATTGGGATATGTAAAGGGGGAGGTGTGTGAGATCCATCGATAAAATGCATAAGACCGTATCCGGTGAGGACCGGAATGACTTGTGATTTCAATAGAAGGAAGTTTTCGCGATCCAATTTGATAGAGAGAGGATGAGAGAAGGTAATTGGGGAAATTGAGGAGTAAGAGTCATGAATCGCAGCTACAGGATGATGGATCGAGGAGAAATTAGGAGAACATACATTAATTGGAGGATTGGGGATCCCAAGTGGAGAAGATAGAGGAGCCGAGTGATCAAAGGAACCAATCGGGACAGAGAATTTAAGGCCGAAAGATCCAGCAGGGGTAAGTGATGGGAATTCACCCGTCCCCGGGCCCGCGCAGCGGATATGAAGGCCCGGTCCGGTTCCCTAAATCCAAGATCACGCCATGACTTCGAGGGTACGATGCAATAGAAGGATAGACGATTACCAGCGTGAAATTGATCACGCACGACGGGTTGATCGCTCGCATCCTTCTCTTCTTTCGGTGTCACGTTGGTGACTAGCCCGTGCGTCCCATACCACACGTCTCCCACCGTCTTGACACGCCTCCGGTTGTCTTCATGCGTCCCGTTTCCGATTCGCTCGTTTCCGTCTCCGACAGATTTCGTTCCTCCGAATCGATCACAACCGAAAGAGCCCCAGATGTTGCTCCTCTATTTGTATCCACCTTGACTCGTAAGACGTCGGTCGCGGGTGCAGCTGCCTAGACGAAGCACCGGCGAACTTGCTCGATCGATTGATTCTCTTCTCCGGAGAAACTGTTTTTCTCGGTTCTCTCTTTTTACACCCTTTCACTCAATAGAAAGATGTCTCTCAATATTTCTGGAATATTCTGAATATTATGAATGAATTCACATCTGGATTGACCAGAGAGAGAGAGAGAAACATCATATTTATATCACATAGGATTAGGATTGGCCAAAAGACATGTATATACAATATACACTCTTTCACACAGAAAGTTGTATGAATCTGTCCAGTATTCTGTCCATACGAAATTGGTAAATTTCTCTGACAGAAAATCAACCAACACGAAAGTTGTAGATAATCGTATTATCTACACGACCCAATTTGGCCTGGCCCAATTGGAGTTCGTATGCAAAAGTTATGATGGGTTTACTAACTGTATGTTATGCTGTTGCACTCTTTCGGTATTTCATAGAAACGACACTGATACTGCGTTCATATGAAATATATTTCTATATGAAGGTTGTAGATAATCTTATTATCTATCTAACCCAATTTGAACCATTCAAATTGGATTTTCCTACTGAAAGATATGACCACGAATGTACGCCTACATTAGTTTATCCTTGTGTACACTTTTACGGTTGATCCTGAAACTGTATTTCCTTCAGTCTCCCACTCAATTTCAAATCTACCTAAAAGGTACTCATGCATATCCAATATGCACGATTTTAGAGAATATAGCTCGCGTATCAAATACCAAGCTACGCACATCTTATGTGCCAATTTTATAATCAAGCCCGACTTAGTACGACTCGTTGTGTGACCAGGTAGGTTCGGTTAACGATGGCAGTAGGCTGTTTCCATAGCACTACAAGCCCATGAGCGGGATCTAGTCACTCCATCATGGCTACCCATGTTAACACGAAGAATGATTGTGATCATTGTGCCTATCTCGAATAGCGGTAATTAGTTCTCTTGTTAGTGATATCCGTTAATCAAAAGGCATGGTTATAGTCATCCTTATATTTTGATTAACTATACTTATTCCTCGAGTCCGAATTGAGTTAACAAATTTCAATCGATATTAACCGTTAATATCATTGACTGTGGCCACAGTTTTCGTTAATCAATTCATCGAGTGGCCAAAGAGATATCTCTTCCTTTCGGAATAAACAATTCCTATCTTGGAAACTCACATTGAATTTCGTGTTTCGGACAATACCCAATGATGACCGTTTTAACTCCCTGTTACGGTGAGCGTAAGATCATATCGAAGCATTGTGTTACGCACGTAACGCAATCAATGGTCCCCTCAAGTATGAAGAACCTAATACCCTACTCGTCGCGAGTCCATCTATAATGACTAAACCATGTCATGGTCTCGCGGCTTCGGTCATATCCAATATATGTCACCTAGCATATATCTACGTTCCCGATTCGACAAACACATTTGTCCTATGATTAGCAAAACATAATCATCTCCTCGGCTAACGTACTAGTGTACGCGTTCAGTCTATTCCCTTGTAATAGAAATGCTTCTCTCTTAAGCAAACTGACCCGCGACTAGGGATGTTTAGAAATGAAACTTTAAGTGTGACGGTTTCGCTGCACATGGTCCTCAACCATGTCGACGTCCACACAAGTTCAAATCAAGGTTCATGTAATCATATTACACAACCCCGCACACAATTTTCAATTCATATAAGGTGAAAGCATGAAAATTTAAGTAAACAAAATTTTTAAAAGGGATGCATTCATACGGATTAAGTATTTAGGTGATACAACGTTTACCTATGGGTATCTCCATACCCACAACCTGCGAGGACTATCGTATTAGATAGCTATACTCTACTCTCTTCTTCCTCCTCTAGATATCTCGTACCCATAGTCATCGCATGACAATCACGCACGACTAGGGATAACGGTTTTGTAAACGGGTCCGCACGTTGCCGCTAGTGTTAATCTTCGTAAGGTTTGGAACATTTCCATATACCTATGATCACATCTTTTAACAAAATTTCACGGAACAAATGAAATTTTCTGAGTATTGGCTAGAAGTGGTTGTGACCTCGGCATTTTTGACTTGTACTATTGCGTCTCACGCAATACACAACCAAAATTTCGATAACTCGTGACTACTCGAGTTTGGTCATGTATCCTTGATCCATACCGCTTCCTTTTGTGATTAATAACCACAATATACTCGCCTCCTTAAATAGAATCATAAATTACTAGTATTGTGGAATCTTTCCACATAACCGTGTTTTCGTTTAAGCAAAGCATGTACACACTTTGTGATCGAAAGTCGTGCAACATATTTGGACGTGCCATATTTGGAAACTGTTGTTGTTATAACTCTTTATATCCAACACGTCCTCCACACCATTATAGATAAAATAAAATCATGAATTCTTTTGTAAAGTATTCAAGGATAACATTCACCGCTATCAATACAAATCCCGATGAATTTAAATATACATAACCATTATGTGTATATATATGTATAACCATTATACATTCACAAGAGTTAGTCTCATGTAATCGCATTACATTCAAACTCGTGTGATTCCTTGGGTTTTATTGACGGTGAATTAGACGCTTCATCTATACGACATATAGCCACATACATATCATGACAGATATAATAGATCCTCACATCGAATGTAAAGCATCATATTTTTATTTTCGCCCTGCTTGATGTCTCGCATCGAGCCGTAGAAAATTTCTACCATTCGACATCTCTATTTAACTCCGCCAAGGAGTTATATGTTGAAAACCTTTTTCAACAATATGTCGATATACGTGCTATAATATAGAACGAGGAATTTCTTAGATCTATCCTATAGATCTTCACGCTTAATTCATAAGCGGTCTCGCCTAAATTTTGTGTCGTTACAAGAAATATAACGCGGCTCCCACTAACCTTCATGTGTACACAAAGTTTCCATTCGTTCCGACAATGTTATAGCAGTTTATAACTTCATCAAAACGAATATTCCAATTCCGAGAAGCTTTCTCTAATCCATCATATGGATCGTTAAAGCGTGCATATCTTATCTCCGATTATTATGAATCGACAAAACCGTAAGGTTGTGTCAAGTACACATCCTTTCATAAAATTTCTGTCAAGAAATTCGGTTTTGACATCCATTTTGCCACATCACATAGTCATAATACGCGACCATGTCAAGCAGAATTTCGAGAATGTGAAAGCATTGGCAACATGCGAAAACGTTTCTTCATAGTCCGAGTATGAAATTCTTGAAACTCTTCGCTACGAGCCTCGCTTTGCATATATGCGTATTCCTATCCGTGTCGGTCCTCATCTTGAAAACCCATTGTCTTTTCACGGGTCTAACCCGGAAAGTAATGAAATCAAGTTCTAAACTTGATAATTTTACACGGATCAAATCTCAGAATTCATGACATCATGTCATTTGGAATCAACCTTTCATAGCATCCCTGTAGGATATCGAATCATCATATGATTTCGATCTATCATCATTAGCCAAGATAAATCCGTATTTACCGGCTTATGATATAGCCTACTTGATCTACAAATAATTCCTTTGTGTGTTCGACTCGTATTCATCAACTCTTGATGAAGTCGTGTCAACATTCATCGGTACAATGTTCATTTTGAGATCTCGAACTCTTTCGAGATTTATTCTACTCCCACTAGCCCGCATAGAGATAAGCGACATCAAGTTCCCAACTTGTGCGCATCATGTCCTCCTCCAAGAAGGCATCTCTTTGAGCCACGAAAATCTCATTTTCGTCGGGATGTTAGAACTAATTGAAAGAAATACAGTTTCGGATCAACCGTAAAAGTGTACACGTGGATGAACGAATGTAAGCGTACATTTGTAGCCATAACTTTCAGTAATAAAATCCGATTTGAATGGTTCAAATTGGGTTAGATAGATAATTAGATTATCTATAACCTTCATGTAGAAATATATTTCATATGAACGAAGTATCAATGTCGTTTATGTGAAATACCGAAAAGGTGCAACAGTATGACATACAGTTAGTAAAACAATCATAACTTTTGCATACGAACTCCAATTGGGCTGGGCCAAATTGGGTTTTCTAGATAATTAGATTATCTACAACTTTCATGTTGGGTGATTTTCTGTCAGAGAAATTTATCAATTTCGTCTGGACAGAATACTGAAAGGGTGTATATTGGATATATATGCATTTTGGCTAATCCTGATCCTATTAGATATAAATAGGATACTTTCTCTCTCCTTACTAAGCAATTCAATCAGAATTATTTTTCCAAATACACAAGAAAAAGAGCAAATTCAGATTTGATCTTTCGTGAGTGAAAAGGTACGAAGAGAGAGAAATCGAGAAAGGAGTTTCTCGAGTAATAGAGAATCGATTAGATCGAGCAAGTTCGCCGGTGCATCGTCTAGGCAGGTGCATCCGCGACCGACGTCTTACGAATCACCGTGGATACAAGTAGAGGAGTGACGTTTGTGACTCTTCGATTGTGATCGACTCGAGTAAGAAAGACGATAGAAACGCTTGGATACACGAGGACGAAGTCGAGTGAACCGGCGTAATTAACGAATGGTGGAAGACGCGTGGTGTGGGACGCGCGGATTGTCACCAACGTGACAGGAGATAGAAGGCGGCGATCAACCCTTCGTGTGCCATCAATTTGGCACTGGTAAAGATCTATCCTTCTAATCGCATCGTACCCTCGAAGTCGTGGCGTGATCTCGGGAATCGGGGAATCGGACCGGGCCTTCATTCCGCTGCGCGGGCCCGGGGTCGAGGATATTTCCCATCAGTGGTATCAGAGCGATCGCCACGAGGGTCGAATCATAGTCGTATATTAGATATACGCACGGGTTATCAAAGTTCGTACCCGTTTGCATGATGTTACATATAGAGAAAGTCAAATTCCGTTAAAATCACAAGTGGAATTCGGTAGAGATCGATCAAAAGTTGATTGAGAGTATGTAGGAATGATCGTGAAAAAGTTTCATGATTTATCGTTTTGGAAACGAGCGAAAACGGACGAAACGGCAAAATCTGCAGAAAATTAGAATACGAAACAGTGAGTAAAACTAAGATAATGTTCAGTGGGAAACTCCAAATTAATTGGATCAAATTGCCGTAGTTAGATAATGAGATTATCTATGACTTTGATACAGAAAGGTTTTTCATTTGAACGAATTATCAGTGTCGTTTTTATGGAATACTGAAAGAGTGTGACTGTTTGACATACAGAGACTAAAACGTCCGTATATGTCGCATAGAAACTCCAATTGAGTCCAATCCAATTGGGTTAGTTATATAATAAGATTATCTAGAACTTTCGTTCACGTTAAAAGTCGGTTGGAACAATTTAATATTTTTGTTTCAACAGAATACTGAAAAGGTGTCTGTAGTTTTCTGGTTGAAAAGGTGTGTATTGGATATACTTACCTTTTCGTTTGTTCGTATTTTACTAAAACTGGTATAACTTTCAGTAGGAAATTCCGATTTGAATGGTTCAAATTGTGTTAGTTAGATACTGAGATTATCTAGAACTTTCATGTTGTAATATATTTCATTTGAGCGAAGTATTAGTGTCGTTCTAATAAAATAACGAAAGGGTGCAGAAAAACAGTTTTTCTGCCGCCCCGGGGGCAGTTTTTGGCGCCCCGGACGCGTCCCGGGCGAGGTTTTCTCGCGCCCGTTGGGCCCCTGCGTTACAACGGATGGGGCAGTCCGTTATAACGGATCCCCTTCTGGATGCTGATTTTGTTTTCGCGATAACTTTGGCTACGAAGCTCGGAATTTTGAGTTCTTTATATCGATTTGATCGGCATCAATCATACTAGCATATAATTAGATAATTATTTAGAATAATTAGACTCCCAAATAAATACATATGCATTTAAGAAAATCTTGTGATAGTGATATAATATGATTATGTCACGGATTTAGAAACATGCAATGGCATGATCCCTCATAATATTTAAGTCATGGAAATGTCTTCCATATCCACAACCACAGAGTTTGGTGATTACGTTTCACGTGGGTTCAGGCTAAAGTCGGGCACGTGATATTGTAACCATCGAAAGGGTGGCAAGCGTTAAATCGGGACTTGTGAGGCACATGCTAAAGTCGACTCACTAGTAGCTTATTTGAACGATACGTTGGAGATGGTTGTGACTTAACCGTCCAAGCTAATCCGATTAGAGTTCGGGGCATAGATAGGATGCACACACGGAACTGGGATTGTATGGGATACGATCCATCACCGAAATCCTATAAAGGTTCAAGAGTCGTATTGGATACGATTGGATATAATCCTACCTAAATAACGGGATCCCACCCGATAGGCTAAAGTCACTTGTGGGAGGAACGGAAATATGGGTCTTGAGTGTTATGGACTTGGAGTCCCGTATCGGTATGAGGGTTATCGATTCGATAAAATAACACTGTCATATATTCATCATATAAGCATATAGATTAAGTACGCACGGATAGGAGTTAATCTTCATCATCCGTTTAGAATTATGTTTTCAAGCAACACCAAATATATCGATGAGATCGATATGATAGATGACTTTTGGGCCGGAATTACCGTTATTAACCTTGATAGTCAAAGAATAGTTCTTAGACTTAAAGGAACGTGTTGGACACGGAAATGATAGATTCGGGGCTCGAGGCATTGGCTTTAGAGAAAGCCGGGTTCGATAAACTTTAAGAAGGAATCGAACGATATTACGTGCCTTGTGGTGGCATGTATAGACGCATATTCTCAAAATTGTTTTGAGAATTCGGGTGTATATGAAAGTAAACACAACGCTCATGAAATAGTTTTAAGAGCTAGAGCGCGTTGAATGATTCAATGCGGCTCAAAGAGTAGGTTAATTTTGAGACGCCTTATGGGTCTTGGATTAACACTCGTGTGTTGATGGTACGAGATTTGATCGTCGTGACCGAATATCATATGCATTCGATAGATAAGTCGATCCCGAAATTGCATGAGATGCGATTTAAATTTGAATTGGAGATACTCGGAGTATCCGAGGAATCCAATGCATATAGATGCGTGGATGTCCTTGTAATTCAAAACCGGGATCGAAAGAAATGTATGTCTAAGGGTATTTTGGAAAAATATTTTCCAAAATGGAGAGTTCGGACAAATAGTTGTCCAAACTTATGACTCAAAGAATGGTGAAATCCGAGGAGGATTAAACCAAGAGGTTGATTGCTTCTTTTGGCATTGCCGTCTTGGCCATATAAACGAGATTTGCGTATCTAGATTCCATATGATGGGTTGCTAGAATCATTCGAATTAGATTCGATTGATTAATGCGATACTTACTTATTAGGCAAGACGACAAAGGGCATCATTCTCCAATGGTTGGAGAAAGATCCAACGAATTATTGGAACTTACATTCACATGTAGATGATCCGATAAGTTCCGAGGCAAGAGGAGGCTATCAGTATTTTGTTATGTTTATGGACGGTTAAAGTAGATATGGAAATATCTATTTAATGCGTGCCGAAACGGAGACTTTTGAAAGGTTCAAAGAGTTTCAAAAACGAAATACGAAATCAACTAAGCAAGAAAATCAAAACTTTTCGATAGGATCGAGAAGGCGAGTATTTGAGCTAAACCTTTCGATAGGATCGAAGAGGCGATATTTGAGTTATGAATATTGATGATCATTTATGATTGTGAAATCGTTTCACGATTGTCTTCATTTGGAACATTGAGATGTGTCCGAAAAGAGGAAATGAACGCATGTTGGACATGGTTCGATAAATGATAAGTCAATAGGATCTCCCAAAAATATTTTGGGAATATGCCCTTGAGACAGCGGCACTAATGAATGGTTGCATATAAGATATGGACCATAAACCTTCTAATCGGTACAAAAGACGCCATATGAGATATGGATCGGAATGGTTCCGAAGTTGTCACTTGTACAGATTTGAGGATGTCAGTGTATTTCGAAATTTGTTTCGGTTAAATCCCAAATCTGAAAATTGTTCGTTTATCCTTAAGGAAACTAAAGGGTATTAGTTCTAACGTCCCGACGAAAATGAGATTTTCGTGGCTCGAAGAGATGCCTTCTTGGAGGAGGACTAGATGCGCACAAGTTTGGAACTTGGTGCCATTTATCTCTATGCGGGCTAGTGGGAGTAGAATAAATCTCGAAAGAGTTCGAGATCTGAAAATGAACATTGTACCGATGAAAGTTGACATGGCTTCATCAAGAGTAGATGAACGCAAGTCGAACACACAAATAAATTTTTCATAGATCAAGTAGGCTATATCGTAAGCTGATAAATACGAATTTATCGTGGCTAATGATGATAGATCGAAATCATATGATGATTCGATATCCTACAATGATGCTATGAAAAGTTGATTCCACATGACATAATGTCATGAAATCTGAGATTCGATCCATGTAAATTATCAAGTTCAGAACTTGATTTCATCACTTTCTGGGCTAGACCCGTGAAATGTGAGTGGGTTTTTTAAGATGAAGAACCGACATGGATAGGAATACGCATATATGTAAAGCGAGGCTTGTTGCGAAGAGTTTCATACAATTCATAGTCAGACTATGAAGAAACGTTTTCGCATGTTGTCATGCTTTCCCATTCTCGAAATTCTGCTTGCCATAATCGCATATTATGACTATATGATGTGGCAAGATGGATGTCGAAACCGAATTTCTTAACAGAAATTTTATTAAAGGAAGTGTACTTGACACAACCTTACGGTTTTTGTCGATTCATAAGAATCGGAATAGGATATGAATGCTTTAACGATCCATATGATGGATTAAAGAATGCTTCTCGGAATTGGAATATTCGTTTTGACGAAGTTATAAACAATTATAACATTGTTGGAACGAATGGAAACTTTGTGTACACATGAAGGTTAGTGGGAGCCAGGTTATATTTCTTGTAACGACAAAGGATTTAGGCGAAACCGCTTATGAAATAAGCGTGAAGATCTATATGATAGATCTAAGAAGTTCCTCGTTCTATGTTATAGCACATATATCGACATATTGTTGAAAATGGTTTTCAACATATTACTCCTTGGCGGAGTTAAATAGAAATGTCGAATGACAGAAATTTTCAACGGCTCGATGTGAGACATCAAGCAACGCGAAAAGTAATAAAATGATGCCTTACATTTGATGTTAGGATCTATTATATCTGTCATGATATGTATGTGGCTATCTGTCATACAAATAAAGCGTCTAGTTCACCGTCAACAAAATCCATGGTAATCACATGAGTTTGAATGTAATTCGATTACATGAGACTAACTCTTGTGAATGTATAATGGTTATACAAATATATACATAATGGTTATGTATATTTAAACCTATCGGGATTTGTTTTGATAGAGTTGAAGTTTATCCTTGAATACTTTGCGAAAGAATTCATGATTTTTTATCTATAATGGTGTGGAGGACGTGTTGGTTATAAACAGTTATAACAACAACAGTTTCCAAAGATTAAGCACGTCCAAATATGTAGCACGACTTTCGATCACAAAGTGTGTACATGCTTTGCTTAAATGAAAACACGGTTATGTGGAAATGTTCCACAAGACCAATAGTTTATGATTCTATTTACGGAGGCGAGTATATTGCGGTTATTAATCGCAAAAGGAAGTGGTATGGATCAAGGATACATGACCAAACTCTAGTAGTCGCGAGTTATCGGATTTATGGTTGTTTATTGCGTGAGACGCAATAGTACAAGCCAAAAATACCGATGTCACAACCACTTCTAGCCAATACTCAGAAAATTTCATTTGATCCATGAAATTTTGTGAAAAGATGTGATCGTATGTATTGGAAATGTTCCAATCCTGATGATGATTAACACTAGCGGGAACGTGCGGACCCGTTTACAAAACCGCTCTCTCTAGTCGCGCGTGACTGTCATGCGATGACTATAGGTATGGAGATACCTAGAGGAGGAAGAAGAGAGTAGAGTGTAGTTATCTAATACGATAGTCCTCGCAGGTTATGGGTATGGAGATACCCATAGGTAAACGTTGTATCACCAAAATACTTAGTCCATATGAATGCATCCCTTTTAAAATTTTTGTTTACTTAAATTAATATGCATTCACCTTATATGAAAACTGTGTGCTGGGTTGTGTAATATGATTGTTACATGAACCTTGATTTGAACTTGTGTGGACGTCGACATGGTTGAGGACCATGTGCAGCAAAATCGTCACACTTAAAGTGTCATTTCTAAACATCCCTAGTCGCGGATCAGCTTGCTTAAGAGAGAAGCATTTCTATTATTGGATAATAGACTGGACGTGTACACTAGTACGTTTGCCGAGGAGATGATTATGTTTTGCTAATCATGGGACAAGGTGCTTGTCAAATCGGGAACGTAGATATATGTTAGGTTACATGTATGGGATATGACCGAAGCCGCGAGACCATGACATGGTTTAGTCATTATAGATGGACTTGCGACGGATGGGGTTTTAGGTTCTTCAAACTTGAGGGGATCATTGATTGCGTTACGTGCGTAACACAATGCTTTGATATGATCTTACGCTCACCGTAACAGGGAGTTAAAAGGGTCATCATTGGGTATTGTCCGAAGCACGGAATTCAATGTGAGTCTCCAAGATAGGAATTGTTTATTCCGAAAGGAAGAGATATCTCTTAGGCGCCGCTCGATGAGTCGATTAACGAAATCTCTGGCCAGAGTCAATGATATTAATGGTTAATATCGATTGAAATTTGTTAAATCAACTCGGAATCGGGGAATAAGTGTAGTTAATCAAATTATAAGGATGACTATTACCATGCCTTTTGATTAACGGATATCGCAAACAAGAGAACTAGTAACCGCTATTCGAGATAGGCACAATGATCACAATCATTATTCGTTTAACATGGGTAGCTATGATGGAGTGACTAGATCCCGCTCATGAGCTTGTAGGCATTGGAAACAACCTACTGCCATCGTTAAGTCGAACCTACATGGTCACACAACGAGTCGTACTAAGTCGGGCTTGATCATAAAATCGGCACATTGGATGTGCATAGCTTGGTATTTGATACGCGAGCTATATTCTCTAAAATCGTGCGTATTGGATATGCATGAGTACCTTTTAGGTAGATCTGAAATTGAGTGGTAGACTTAAAGAAATACAGTTTCGGATCAACCGTAAAAGTGTACACGTGGATGAACGAATGTAAGCGTACATTTGTAGCCATAACTTTCAGTAAGAAAATCCGATTTGAATGGTTCAAATTGGGTTAGATAGATAATTAGATTATCTATAACCTTCATGTAGAAATATATTTCATATGACGAAGTATCAATGTCGTTTATGTGAAATACCGAAAAGATGCAACAGTATGACATACAGTTAGTAAAACAGTTATAACTTTTGCATACGAACTCCAATTGGGCTGGGCCAAATTTGGTTTTGTAGATAATTATATTATCTACAACTTTCATGTTGGGTGATTTTCTGTCAGAGAAATTTATCAATTTCGTCTGGACAGAATACTGAACAGGTTCATGCAGTTTTCTGTGTGAAAGGGTGTATATTGGATATACATGCCTTTTGGCTAATCCTGATCCTATTAGATATAAATAAGATACTTTCTCTCTCCTTACTAAGCAATTCAATCAGAATTATTTTGCCAAATACACAAGAAAAAGAGCAAATTCAGATTTGATCTTTCGTTAGTGAAAAGATACGAAGAGAGAGAAATCGAGAAAGGAGTTTCTCGAGTAATAGAGAATCGATTAGATCGAGCAAGTTCGCCGGTGCATCGTCTAGGCAGGTGCATCCGCGACCGACGTCTTACGAATCACCGTGGATACAAGTAGAGGAGTGACGTTTGTGACTCTTCGATTGTGATCGACTCGAGTAAGAAAAACGATAGAAACGCTTGGATACACGAGGACGAAGTCGAGTGAACCGGCGTAATTAACGAATGGTGGAAGACGCGTGGTGTGGGACGCGCGGATTGTCACCAACGTGACAGGAGATAGAAGGCAGCGATCAACCCTTCGTGTGCCATCAATTTGGCACTGGTAAAGATCTATCCTTCTAATCGCATCGTACCCTCGAAGTCGTGGCGTGATCTCGGGAATCGGTGAATCGGACCGGGCCTTCATTCCGCTGCGCGGGCCCGGGGTCGAGGATATTTCCCATCACTAATATCCTTTAGTTTCCTTAAAGATATATCATAAACGAACAATTTTTAGATTTGGGATTGAGTTTAATCGAAACAAATTTCGAAATATACTCACATCCTCAAATCTGTATAAATGACAACTTCGGAACCATTCCGATCCATATCTCATATGGCGTCTTTTGTACCGATTAGAAGGTTTATGGTCCATATCATATATGCAACCATTCATTAGTGCCGCTGTCTCAAGGGCGTATCCCCAAAACATTTTTGGGAGATCCGTTTGACTTATCATTTATCGAACCATGTCCAACATGCGTTCAATTCCTCTTTTCGGACACATCTCAATGTTCCGAATGAAAATAATCGTGAAACGATTTCACAATCATGAATGATAATCAATATTTATAACTCAAATATCGCCTCTTCGATCCTATCGAATTGCGTAGCTCAAATACTTGCCTCCTCGATCCTATCAAAGGGCTTTGATTTTCTTGCTAAGTCGATTTTGTATTTTGTTTTTGAAACTCTTTGAACCTTACAAAAAATCTCCGTTGCAGCACGCATTAAACAGATATTATCATATCTACTTTAATCGTCCGTAAACGTAACAAAATACCGATAGCCTCCTCTTGCCTCGGAATTTATCGGATCTTTTACATTTTAATGTAATTTCCAATAATTCGTTGAATATTTCTCCAACCTTTGGAGAATGATGCCTTTTGTCATTTTGCCTAATAAATAGGTATCGCATTAATCAATCGAATCTAATTCGAATGAGTCTAGCAATCCATCATATGGAATCTAGATACACGTATCTCGTTTATATGGCCAAGACGGCAACGCCAAAAGAAGCAATCAATTTCTAGGTTTAATCATCCTCGGATTTCACCGTTCTTTGAGTCATTAGTTTGGACAACTCCTTGTCCGAACTTTCTGTTTGGAAATTTTTTTCCCAAAATAACCTTAGACATTTATTTCTTTCGATCCCGCCTTTGAATTACAAGGGCATCCACGCATCTCTATGCTTTGGATTCCCGGACACTCCAAGCATCTCCTATTCAAATTTACATCGCATCACATGCAATTTTGGGATCGACTTATCTATCGAATGCATATGATATTCGGTCACGAAGATCAAATCTTGTACCATCAACACACGAGTGTTAATCAAAGACCCATAAGGCGTATCAAAATTAACCTACTCTTTGAGCCGCATTGAACCATTCAACGCGCTTTACCTCTTGAAACTATTTCATGAGCGTTGTGTTTTACTTTCGTATACACCCGAATTCTCAAAACAATTTTGAGAAATTTGCATCTATACATGCCACCACAAGGCACGTAATCTCGTTCGATTTCTTGTTAAAGTTTATTGAACCCGGGCTTTCTCTAAAGCCAAAGCCTCGAGCCCTGAATCTATCATTTCCGTGTCCAACACGTTCCTTTAAGTCTAAGAACTATTCTTTGACTATCAAGGTTAATCAAGGTAATTCCGGCCCAAAAGCCATCTATCATATCGATCTCATCGATATATTTGGTGTTGCTAGAAAACATAATTCTAAATGGATGATGAAGATTAAACTCCTAACCGTGCGTACTTAATATATATATGCTTATATGATGATTATATGACAGTGTTATTTTATCGAATCGATAACCCTCATACCGATACGGGACTCCAAGTCCATAACACCAGAGATCCATATTTCGCAATCCTCCCACAAGTGACGAAGGCCTATCGAGTGGGATCTCGCTTATTTAGGTAGGATATAATCCAATCGCATCATATGTGATTCTCGAACCTTTTAGAATTTTGGTGATGGATCGTATCTCATACTATCCCAATTTCGTGTGTGAATTCTAACTATGCCCCGAACTCCAATCGGATTGGCTTGGACGGTTAAGTCATAACCATATCAAACATATCGTTCAAATGAACTACTCACGTGCATGACGAAGGCCTAGAAACACGTAAGTCCCCATTTAACGCTTGCCACCCATTAGTACCATCAACATGTGTGCATGACGAAGGCCTAGAAACACACATATTGTGATACCAATTTCGATGGTTGATGATATGGAAGACATTTCCACGACTTAAATATTATGAGGGATCATGACATTCATGTTTAAATAATTCGTGACATAATCATATTATATCACTATCACAAGATTTTCAAAATGCATATGATTTTATTTAGGGAGACTAATTATTCTAAATAATTAATTATCTAATATGCTAGTATGATTGAATTAATTGATTAGAGATAAATATAGGCCTAAAGGTATGTATATCTCATATACACCATTTTCAAACAGAAAACTGCATACACCCTTTCAGTAATCTGTCAGAACGAAAATGGTAAATTCCTCTGACAGAAAATCAACTAACACAAAAGTTGTAGATAATTTTATTATCTTTCCAACCCAATTTGGCCCAGCCCAATTGGAGTTCGGACCCGAAAGTTACGGCCGTTTTACTGACTATATGTCAAACTGTCGCACCCTTTCGGTATTTCATTAGAACGATACTGATACTTCACTCAAATGAAATATATTACAACATGAAAGTTCTAGATAATCTTATTATCTAACTAAACCAATTTCAACCATTCAAATAGGAGTTTCCTACTGAAAGTTATACCAGTTTTAGTAAAATACGAACAAACGAAAAGGTAAGTATATCCAATAGACACCTTTTCAACCAGAAAACTACAGACACCTTTTCAGTATTCTGTTGAAACTAAAATATTAAATTGTTCCAACCGACTTTGAACGTGAACGAAAGTTCTATATAATCTTATTATCTAACTAACACAATTGTATTGGACTCAATTGGAGTTTCTATGCGACATATACGGACATTTTAGTCTCTGTATGTCAAACAGTCGCAACCTTTCAGTATTCCATAAAAACGACACTGATAATTCGTTCAAATGAAACAACTTTCTGTATCAAAGTCATAGATAACCTCATTATCTAACTACGCCAATTTGATCCAATCAATTTGGAGTTTCCAACTGAAAATTATCTTAGTTTTACTCACTGTTTCGTATTCTAATTTTCTGCAGATTTTGCCGTTTTTTCCGTTTTCGCTCGTTTCTGAAACGATAAATCATGAAACCTTTTCATGATAATTCCTAGATACTCTCAATCAACTTTTGATTGATCTCTAGTGAATTCTACTTGTGATTTTGAACGAAATTGGAATCTCTATATCTATCATCATGCAAACGGGTACGAACTTTGATAACCCGTGCGTATATCGAATATACGACTATGATTCGACCCTCGAATCGATGGCGATCGCTCTGATACCACTTATGGGAATTCACCCGACCCCGGGCCCGCGCAGCAGATATGAAGGCCCGGTCCGGTTCCCTAAATCCAAGATCACGCCATGACTTCGAGGGTACGATGCAATAGAAGGATAGACGATTACCAGCGTAAAATTGATCACGCACGACGGGTTGATCGCTCGCATCCTTTTCTTCCTTCGGTGTTACGTTGGTGACTAGCCCGTGCGTCCCATACCACACGTCTCCCACCGTCTTGACACGCGTCCGATTGTCTTCATGCGTCCCGTTTCCGATTCGCTCGTTTCCGTCTCCGACAGATTTCGTTCCTCCGAATCGATCACAACCGAAAGAGCCCCAGATGTTGCTCCTCTATTTGTATCCACCTTGACTCGTAAGACGTCGGTCGCGGGTGCAACTGCCTAGATGAAGCACCGGCGAACTTGCTCGATCGATTGATTCTCTTCTCCGGAGAAACTGTTTTTCTCGGTTCTCTCTTTTTACACCATTTCACTCAATAGAAAGATGTCTCTCAATATTTCTGAAATATTCTGAATATTATGAATGAATTCACATCTGGATTGACCAGAGAGAGAGAGAGAAACATCCTATTTATATCACATAGGATTAGGATTGGCCAAAAGACATGTATATACAATATACACTCTTTCACACAGAAAGTTGCATGAATCTGTCCAGTATTCTGTTCATACGAAATTGGTAAATTTCTCTGACATAAAATCAACCAACACGAAAGTTGTAGATAATCTTATTATCTACACGACCCAATTTGGCCTGGACCAATTTGAGTTCGTATGCAAAAGTTATGACTGTTTTACTAACTGTATGTCATGCTGTTGCACTCTTTCGGTATTTCATAGAAACGACACTGATACTTCGTTCATATGAAATATATTTCTATATGAAGGTTGTAGATAATCTTATTATCTATCTAACCCAATTTGAACCATTCAAATTGGGTTTTCCTACTGAAAGATATGACCACGAATGTATGCCTACATTAGTTTATCCTTGTGTACACTTTTACGGTTGATCCTGAAACTGTATTTCCTTCAGTAAGGAGAACGAGTAGATCGGTGCCTGCGGTGTGGGGAGAGACGGAGTGGCCGTTGATGGAAATACAGTTTTGGACCAATGATAAAATGATACACATAAGGATAAACGAACGCACGCGTTCGTGGGCATAAATAATGTGTATATTAGATGCACATATGTATATTGGATATACATAGTTAAATTGATAAGAAACGGTTTTATTAAGAAAACCAGAAAATCAGTTTAACCAGTTTTAGTACAACTAACATAACTTTCAGATAACGACTCCAATTTGAATGGTTCAAATTGGTCTGAATAGATAATAAGATTATCTAGAACTTTCATGTAGAAATATATTTCATTTGAGCGATGTATCAGTGTCGTTTTAATGGAATACCGAAAGGGTGCGACAGTTTGACATACAATTAGTAAAATCGTCATAACTTTCGCATCCGAACTCCAATTGGGCTGAGCCAAATTGGGATGGAAAGATAATAAGATTATCTACAATTTTAGTGAGGTTTTAAGTCGGTTGGAATGATTTAACAATTTCGTTTCAACAGAATACTGAAAGGATATGTGTAGTTTTCTGTTTGAAAAGATGTATAATAGTTATACATATCTGTTGGCCCATCCTTATCCTATGTAGTATATATATGATGTTTCTCTTTCCTCCATTCACTAAATTCTGCAGTTAATTGAAGTCCAATCCAGAAAATTCACTTTATAAAGAGTTGAAAGAGAGAAAGAGAAAAGGAGTTTTCTCGGATTAGAGAATCAAACGCGATCATGCAAGTTCGCCGGTGCATCGTCTAGGCAGGTGCATCCGCGACCGTGGTGCTACGACTCACGTGGATACGAATAGAGGAGTTCGCACTTTGTGGCTCTTCGTTGTGATCAAACCGAAGAAGTAAACGAGTAATAGGCTGTGGAAGCGTGTGGGCATGGGACGCACGAAGACAACCGGAGACGAGTCCAAACGGTGGGAGACGTGTGGTATGGGACGCACGGGCTAGTCACCAACGTGACACCGGAGAAGGAAAGGATGCGAGCGATCAACCCGTCGTGCGTGATCAATGTCACGTTGGTAATCGTCTATCCTACTTTGCATCGTACCCTCGATATCGAAACGTGATCTCAGGATTTGGGAACCGGACCGGGCCTTCATATTCGCTGCGCGGGCTTGGGGACGAGATAATTCCACTACAACATATCTGTCAGTTTGGGACGGCCCGTCCCAAAATTCTGTCAGTAATGGTACGGGCCGTCCCAAATACCGTTCCATAATATCTGTGACGGGCCGTCCCAACAATGGTTTACCGTCCCGAATATCTGCGACAGGTCGTCCCAAAACGTATAACCGTCGGTATTAATTCTCTCTTGACCCGTCGGTATTATTTTCCACTCGTCGGCCCGTCGGTACTAAAGGATGCCGTCGGTATTTGTTCTTCCCTCGGCCCGTCGGTAATAGGTTGCATATAAGCAACACACCCGTTCTCTCTCCTCTCTCGAAATTTCTGCCGCCTCCCCCCTATCCTTCTTTCCCCCTCTTTGTTTAGGGTTTAGGGTTTGGGCCGAGAGGAGCTTGGATCAGGAGGAGTTGAGTTTGGCGGTGAGGGTGTGGGCCGAGAGGAGCTTGGATCAGGAGGATTTGAGCTTGGATTTCTATCGTGGATCTCGGAGTGGAGCTTCTGTTCAGCCTCTTTTCTTGGTGCTTAGATCTCGGTGAAGGAAATACAGTTTTGGATCATCGCTAAAATGGTACGTAGGACAAACGAACGTACGCGTTCGTGGGCATACGAAACAGATTAGTAAAACTGGTATAACTTTAAGTAGGAAACTACTCCGATTTGAATGGTTCAAATTGGGTTAGTTAGATAATGAGATTATCTAGAACTTTCATGTTGTAATATATTTCATTTGAGCGAATTATCAGTGTCGTTCTAATGGAATACCGAAAGGGTGCGACAGTTTGACATACAGTCAGTAAAATGTCCGTAACTTTCGGGTCTGAACTCCAATTGGGCTGGGCCAAATTGGGTTGGAAAGATAATAAGATTATCTACAACTTTCGTAAATGTTCAAAGTCAGTTGGAACGATTTAATATTTTCGTTCTGACAGAATACTGAAAGGGTGTATGCAGTTTTCTGTTTGAAAAGGTGTATAGAAGATATACATACCTTTTGGCCCATCCTTATCCTATGGAGTATATATATGATCTTTCTCTCTCTCTAATTAGTCCAAGAAAAAGAACAAGATAAGTTCAACCAGGAAATTAATGGAGTTAATTCAGAATTAATCCAGAAATTAAGAGACTCTAATCACTTGATGAAAGAGTGCGAAGAGATTGAGAGAGAAAGAGAAAAGAGGAGAAAAGAGTTTTCTCCGTCTAGAGAATCGAAATGCAATCATGCAAGTTCGCCGGTGCATCGTCTAGGCAGGTGCATCCGCGACCGAGGTGCTACGACTCACGGTGAATACGGGTAGAGGAGCGACACATGTGGCTTTTCGTTGTGATCAAACCGGAGAAGTAATCGAGTAACGGGCTGTGGAAGCATGCGGGCATGGAACGCACGAAGACAACCCGAGGCGTGTCAAAACGGTGGGAGACGTGCGGTATGGGATGTACGGGCTAGTCACCAACGTGACACCGAAAGGAAATAGAAGACGGCGATTAACCCTTCGTGTGCCATCAATTTGGCACTGGTATAGATCTGTCCTTCTAATTGCATCGTACCCTCGAAGTCGTGGCGTGATCTCGGGAATCGGGGAATCGGACCGGGCCTTCATTCCGCTACGTGGGCCCGGGGTCGAGGATATTCCCCTACACTCGGAGTGTAGCTTGGCCGAGAAAACCCTCCTTAATTAGGTATACGATTTTATCTCTTTGTTTACGTTTTTTTAGTTAGAATATGAGTATTTTGTTCCTTGTTTTCTTAGTATTTTGAGTATTTTTAAGATGGCCAGATCCAATAAAATAGGTTTTCTTAATTGTTCTTGTTTTTTGTTCGTTTTACACTCGATTTTTTAAACTTTTTTTATGGCCAGAGTTTTTGAATCCTTGTTTTTGGTAACAGATTACGTCTCTTTAAAATAAATTTTTGAATCCTTGTTTTTGGCCAGATCCGTATTTGTTAATCTATTTTGCTAATTTGTATATAAATAATTTAGGTCTTGTTTTTGTAAATTGTTTTTTTATAATTAAAATTATGTTTTGTTTATTCTATTTTATAATATTTAACCAATTAACACTCATATGTTTATTTACTTTGGGCTATTTGCAGTTATTGATGTCGTTTCTTTTTCTATTTCAGTGATTCGAGTTGTAGATAAGGATCCAGATTGTGCATTACGGGACCGAGCCATTGCAGGCAGGAAGGGCAGTCGGAATCTGAAGGAGTAGATGTTAAATATATTTGTAGATGTTAAATATATTTAGTTTATATCTTGTGAATTAATAATATATCTTGTGAATTAATAATATAATTAAATATGTTTGGAGTAGATGTTAATATTTGTAGATCTAAATATACTTGTTAAAAATATAATGTGATATTAATTTTGTGGAAATCTGTTTGGAGTAGATGTTAATATCTTGTGAATTAATAATATATTGTGATACTAAATTACATTATTAAATAGCTTTTTGCGACGGCCCAACGGAGACTTTTGCGACGGCCCGACGGTAAAGATGCCGTCGGTGAAGACTTTTGCGACGAACCGTCGCAAAACACCTAACACGTCCTGCTCTGCACCCTGTCACGTCATGCTCCCTTATTGGGACGGCCCGTCCCAAAAAATACCGTCCCAAAAAGCTTATTGGGACGGCCCGTCCCTGTTACGTACGCCCTTTGTTGTGACGGGTGTTTTGGGACGGCCCACCATACCAAAAAGCTTATTGGGATGGTTTGGCACCTTATTGGGACGGTTTTGCCCCCGTCCCAATAAGACAGATATGTTGTAGTGTTCCCTTCAGCCGCTTGGTGCGAGAAGCCAGCGGCATCGAGAGGGTGGGGATTGAGATGCGAGGAGAAGTAGAGGAGAAAATTGGACCACCAGAAATCAGAGGAGAAGAGAAGGTGAAGTAAGAAGGAGGAACAATCGGCGAAGAAGCACTGATCGGAGGAACGACCGGCGAGATAGCTCCAGCAAGATCGGAGGTAGACGGATCAGCCATAAGTGGCGAGATCTGAACTCAGAGATAGTAGCGCAGGTAGAAGAAGAAGGATCTTCTGTTCAATGTTGTAAAATACGGAAAACGGTACGAAAAGGTCGGGGACCGTAAAACGGTGAAAAAACGGTCTCCGAAATCGATAATAATTTAATTAAAATTTATAGATGAAACCAAAAAAATATATAATAATTCAATTTTTTAATAGTAAAAAAATAACATAAACAACATCCAACATAAAACATAACATCAAAACAAATGTCTAACATAAACGTAACATCAAAACGAATGTCCAACAAAACGTTACATCAAAATATAAACTCAAATCCAAACATAAACTAAATAATAAAATCATTAACATCATTCGGAACAACCGTAAGTAAAAAAAATGGTAATTTTATTGGGCTGGAAAAAAAATGGGCTGAAAAAGGATAAATAATCAAATTCCAATTTTTTGTTGTGAAAAACGGCCGGTTTTCGAACCGTAAAACGTTTTTCCCAAAAAAAACGGTCAAACACGGTAAAAAAATGTTTGACCGTTTTTTTCAAACCGTCTTGTAAAAAACGGAACGTTTTTCCACCGAAACACCGTTTTTCCACCGTTTTCTCCGTTTTTCACCGTTTTTTACAACAGTGCTCCAGTCTGATACCATGTAGAATAATTATTTTGAACGAGTAATTAACTTCATTAAAGGACAAGTTCATTTACATCATTCTTTTATACTACGAGAGTCTAACATGACTAGCACAATTGAACATAAAAGCAACACATACAATCCGGACAAAAACAAATATATGTAAAGATGAAGATGCTCCATTTGGCGAGACTAACTGGAGAGATCCATTTATGCTAAGACTTGTGTTTTGCTTTTGTTTCAGATCGGTTAATTCTTTTGTTAGATTGATGACTCTTTTACATATATAAGTTTTATTCTTGCGGAAATTAGTAGGCCTTTTAAAAAATATATGAATATTTTTAATTAAGACTACAGATATCGACAGGAAAAACTTTTACTTGCTAAAGAAAAATTAATTTAAAATGACCAATTTACCCCCAATTAAATGATTGTATGTAATTTGGAAAGAAGTTGTTAAATTATGAATCAAATGAAATTTAACTTATATAATTGAAGGGTCGGGAGCACGTCCAATGCCCATCGGACCAAATCTCATCCATGTATTTTCACAGCCGTCTGATTTCATCGTGATATACCATGATATGATTCAATTTTAACCTCAGTCTCTTTTCTCCGTTAGAAGAAAATTGGAAATGATCTTTCTATTCTGTCTCTCTCTCTCTTAAAAAATAGAAAGTGAAGGTTGTTTCTTCTTTCCCAATCGATTCTTTCTTCTTTCTTGAAGAAACTCTGCACCAGAAGCGAAATATGACTAGGTTTCCCTCGCACAAGTGGAGTTCATAGCTGACAACTGCCTCCATCTTCTCTCGAGAGAGAGAGATCCGAGTTAGGGTTCAAGAATCTGACGAAGCTCGTGAAGGTGGACGAATTTAGACTGTATTTTGATGAATTATGGATTATTAGAATGATTTTGGGACAAATTGAGGTTTATTT
This sequence comes from Luzula sylvatica, assembly GCA_946800325.1. Taxonomy (NCBI): domain Eukaryota; kingdom Viridiplantae; phylum Streptophyta; class Magnoliopsida; order Poales; family Juncaceae; genus Luzula; species Luzula sylvatica. Next base: position 30,714,906 of record OX326961.1, on the reverse strand, counting down.
GAGTTGAGACTAATTTCTTGTCAAATATGAATGGTTTGTGATTTAACTATGAAAGTAATTACTACTGATTAGTAGTGAATTTTGTTTTATACATAAAAAACAATCCAAAATTCGTAATTATTGTAATTAATTATTAAACACTAATTTGAGAACATCAATCTAAAATTCAAACAAATTTTATTTTATCAATCTTGATTTGATTCTTTATCTGTGCACTCACGTATTGGCAAATAAAATCATAGCAAATAAACACAACTCCATTGAGGATGCAGAGCTTCACGAAGAAAAGGATTAGGAGATCTATTGTCCGTCTCTTTCCGAAATAGAAAGGAACATTCCTATTTTGTATTTGACAGAATTTAAACGGTGGGTTAAGATCCAGTTAAACTAATATATGAAACGTCATCCTTGCATTTATTCTTTTCTAAACTTATGAGATTTAATTGGATCATACCAAGATTTAAATGCCAACAACAAAAGGAGATTAAAAATGTAAAAAAATATATTGCCATCAAATAACAAAAATAACATGAAAATAGTGTTGACAATCTCATTTCTTAATGGTAGAATTGAAAGAGCTGATCCATAAACTATAGTCAGAAAAATAATAATTCGATCAATGCAACAAATTCAACAAATTTATCATATAGCTCATAAAATAAAAATATTTATGCCTTGTGTAAAATAAATATACAGCAAACTGCTTCCAAAAAATATGGTTCTTGAATGATTAAGTTTAAATAATGAAGTTTGAAGAGGAGCCAATCAACTAAAATGTAGTTTTACTTACGAATAAGAGGAGCTAGATTTTATGTTTCTAAATTTTGTTCATAATATCAAGATTTGAACTTTCTAAATTCTCCCTAGAACATCTATTAGATTATTTTCAAATCAAGTACAATCTTTAATAGGGACAAAAACTTCTTATTTCACCTCGCAGACTACAATACATTTGGATCATACCAAAAGGTTAAATTTTTGACAAAAACTCAAAATACTTTCTAAAAAGAGTCTCCCATAAAAGTTTCCAGTACAGTTAATTTTGCTTATTTTTGCTTAATAACCCTTGAAATTCTGTTTATTAGGAATTCCTCCAGACCAGCAACTCATCTTTGCCGGGAAGCAACTCGAAGATGGCTGCACCCTCGCAGACTACAATATTCAGAAAGGTACGAAAACTTTTTCAGTGTTTACAATTTGGCTCTTCTTGCCTACTCTCGATACTATACTATTTTTGCTTTACAGACATGGTACTTATTATATATACAATATATACATTTTGTAGAGTTGACTTTGCATTTGGTTCTCAGGCTTCGTGGTGGTGGTGTTAACTGTTAAGAATAATATCGAGCCAACCCTAAAGGTTCTCGCTCGCAAGTCCAGAGAGGACAGATTGGTTTGCCGCAAGTACGTTTCGATTTCGATTCGATTCTCCTCAAATTTTATTTTGTCATGTAAGAATAAAACATGACATGATTGTATAAACTGAAGTGCTAAGCTAGGCTTCCATCAAAGGCTACTAATTGCCGCAAGAAGAAATGTGGTCATTCTCCCAATAATATTACACACCCCGCTAATTTACCCCCCAATGACAAATTATGTAATTTAGTGCATTTATTACTTTCTTAATCAACCCATGCAGGGTAAGTGGGGGTTTATTTGAACGGGGTGCGTAGTTTAATTGGTCATTCTACTATGGTAATTAATTTCGCATTATTTTCAGTAATTATGTAGCATAATCCTAATTTTGGCATGTAATTTATATTTTCTCATTTTTTTGGGGGACAGTTGAGGAAGAAGGATAAGCTCGATGAGAAAAGGGATTAGACCTGAAAAGTTGTTTTGGGGAAAAAAAACTACTCCATATTTGAGTTTTATAATTTATTATGTTATTTTCGTTTTGAGTTTGTAAGTTTTTGTTATATTATGGCTTTTATCTTTTGGTATTAATATTAGTAGTAATTATTGTGAATTAATAATTCATTCTTAATGCAACGTGTCATAATATAGCCGGTCCCTTCCACCCTGTAACCAGTTCCGCTTCTCAACGAACCAATATCGGACAAAACCAAACCCAAAATCCGATTCGGAAACAAGAAACCCAATCCGATAAGAGTAAGTAATCACATACCTTGTGAGTAAAAATAGTACGTGTAACGATCCGTTATTTACCCTTTAATAGACCCGTTATATGAAAATATACAGTACGCTCGCTAGAGAAGAACAGAAATCGATAAAGCCGGTCTCGCCCCACACTCCACCATACTATCCGGCCCACCCAGTCCCATCCCACCACCACCACCTCCTCCTCCACTCAACCACCACCATCTCATCAAATTCTCCGTAATTCCTCTCGCAAACCCTAACCCTTGCTCTCAATTCCATGTCAGCTGCCTCGGATGAACCGATTCCAGCAGCGTCGCCGCTAAAGAAGGCGTCGCCGGGTATGCCATGGGGCCAGCCGGAGACTTTTCACCTCATCGACGCGTATGAAGAGCAATGCTTGACGCTCAAACGCCGTCAGCTGAAGGCGCAGGAATGGGAGGTCGTTGCTGCCACTGTCGCCGCCCGATCTGGTACTGGAGGTTTGGCACAGATACCGGCGAAATCGGGTACGCAGTGTCGCCACAAGATTGAGAAGCTACGTAAACGGTTGAAGTCAGAGAGTGCCCGTCCTGTGAGATCTTTCTGGCCGTTTTTCGACCGCCTGACCCGGTTGGAACGCGGTCCGGTTCCGTTAGCGGCTTGCCCGCCAACAGATCGGATCACCAGATCCAGCGATGAGGATGATCAAGATGATGACGGTGAAGATGATGTTGCAGTGAGTAAAATTAAAACTACAAATGGAGGTATCCAGTCCAAGGTCAACAGAGACAATGGTGAAGAGAATGAAGGAGAACCGGCAGGGAGAGCGGCCTCCGCATCCCGCAGTGGCGAATTGAGCATGGTGGAGGTGTTGCAAGGATTTGGGGAGCAGATTGTAAAAATGGAGAAGAGGAGGATGGAGATCATGCAAGAATTGGAGAGGGATCGAATGGAAATGGAGATGAAGAGGGAGAAGATGATAATGGAGGCTCAAACGTACTTGCTAGAAAACATTACAGTGGCCTTGAATGGCGAAGCTCACAAGAAGAAGAAGGTGAAGAAATCCCAACATTTATTCTGAGGTACACATATGTAAAACCTTTGTTTTGTGCCTCTTTGTATGTCCGTATTTTGATGTGTAGATTAAGCTAATTTCTATTGTTTTGTATGATTTCTCTCTTTATTTTCTACTATAGTCTTTTAATTTGGATATGGTAATTTAAAGTAAAATTGGAGACTACAGTTTAAGTGTACTCTTTGGAAGTTATGTTAATACTTGATATCATATTTTTTAACTTTTGTGTTAAAGTTTCGTTTTCTTGTTCAGAATGATACATAATTGCAGTTATTGTTTACCGGTACTTCAAAATATACTAGCATTACCCCCGCGCAATTGCGCGGGGCTGTTCGGGTTTATAAGTAATGTAGTTGAAAAAAATTGTTGTTCATTTTGTGTATGTGACTTTCTTTTTGTAATCATTATTATATGTGTAATTTAGTGTGTTGTGTGCGAGTGAAATTTTGTAGCAAAAATCGTTTGAAAATTTTAAGAGCCGGATTTCTTGAATAATTCAAACGGTTATTGCTAAAAAAATTATCTATATTTTATACTTCATAAGTAAAATAAGGAAAAAGAACGAATGAGTCGTCATGAAATTTATTAAGAACATAATAGTTCGGAAAACATTGCTGAAAAAAAGAGTGTTTAATTTCACAAATCTTTAATTTCGCTACATATTTAGTACAAATATTTTTCGTCCTTTGTGTGGTCAGCCAACAACAAATTTTGATGATGTCATCGCTAACCATTTCGTTCGAATCTTTAATTTAAATTATGTCATGATTATTCGCACATCCATGATTTGGTATATTTTTAACCCCCTAATTTTTTTTGGATATTATAAAAAATTCTCTATCTTTTCGTAAACTCCCAAAAAAAAAACTCTTTACCAAACTTTTATTTTAAAATACTCCTTATGGATGATATTAATTTTTTTTTTCCAAAATACCCTCCAAATCTCATATGTAATAATTAAAACTTATTTTTGTTATTTTTTATTAATTTTAAGAAAGATATTAATTTTAAGAAAATTCATAAACACTTCTTAACACGTAGTGATTTAAAAAAATTTCAATTATTACATATTTTGTTTATATAATTTTAATATTACATTCTTTATTCATAAAAAAACTAACATTAAATGATAATAAATAAACACCTTGCAAATATATTCATAGAAAATATCTATTTAAACATCTATTTTTTATTTTAGTTTTCTTTTTATGTATTTTTTAATAGTTTTGTGATATTTTATTTTTAAATATTTGCAAGATGTTCTTTTATTAATATTGTTCAACTTATTATAATTTTATTTTAGTTTTTCAAGAAAAATAATAAAGGACAAAAATGTAAATTTTAAAACTTCGGAGGACAAAAATGCAAATATAAAAGACCAAAATGTGAAAAAAGGACAAAAATATAATTTTTTTTTAAAAATATGACCAATTTGAGGTCCCTGGACTAAAATGTAAATTTCAAAACTTCGAAGGACCAAAATGAGGAAAAAAGGACCAAAATGTAAATTTTTTTCGAAAAAAGGACCAAAATATAAATTTTTTTTGAAAAAAGGACCAATTTGTAAATCTAAAAGGACCGAAATGTGATAAAAAAGGACCGAAATGTAAACAAAAAAGACCTAAATGTAATTTTTTTTTAAAAAAAGGACCAATTTGTAAATCAAAAAGGACCAAAATGTAAAATAAAAGGACCAAAATGTAATTGTTTTTCGAAAAAGGACCAAAATGCAAATATAAAGGACCGAAATGTGATAAAGAAGGACCAAAATGTAATTTTTTTTTAAAAACAGGACAAATTTGAGGCCCCTGGATCAAAATGTGAATATTAAAACTTCGAAGGACCAAAATGCAAATATAAAGGACCAAAATGTAAATAAAAAGGACCTAAATGTAATTTTTTTTTTAAAAAAGGACCAATTTGTAAATCAAAAAGGACCAAAATGTAAAATAAAAGAACCAAAATGTAATTGTTTTTCGAAAAAAGGACCAAAATGCAAATATAAAGGACCGAAATGTGATAAAGAAGGACAAAAATGTAATTTTTTTAAAAAAACAGGACCAATTTGAGGCCCCTGGACCAAAATGTGAATATTAAAACTTCGAAGGACCAAAATGCAAATATAAAGGACCAAAATGTAAAAAAAAAAGGACCAAAATGTAATTTTTTTTTAAAAAAAGGACCAATTTGTAAATAAAAAAGGATCAAAATGTAAAAAAAAAAAAAATTACAAATAGGCCCCTGGTGACGTGGCTGCACCAGGAGGCAGCAAATCCCCTTGCATTAGTATATAGATAGATATGTTATTTGATTACTCACGCCCTTTTTAAATGTAGTGATTTGTCGTTTTTATAAGGTTAGATTAGGGATGTCAACGGGGCGGGTTCGGATAAGCCTCTCCCATACCCGAACCCGAAATTTCGGATATTATCCGAACCCGAACCCAAACCCAAAATATCCGCGGGTAAAAATCCATACCCGAACCCGAACCCGTTATCCGAAAATTATTAATAAATAATCTAAAAAAATTAAAAAATTAAAAATTATTATACAAATACGTAAAATTATCAATAATTTTAAATACATAAAACAAACAACTTGTATAAATACATCAAAAATTCAAATATTACAAATAATTAATCCATAAAACATCCAAATTTTTTTTATTATGGGTATTTTTCGGGTATGGGTTCGAGTTCGGGTAACGGGTATACCGCGGGTAAAAAATTTCCCCCGAACCCGGACCGGGTATTTTTTTCGGGTATTACCCGACCCGCGGGTATTTTTTTCGGGTATTACCCGTCCCGTTCAGGTCGGGTACCCGCGGGTTCGGGTTTCTACCCGGCCCATTGACATCCCTAGGTTAGATAGGTGAAGTTTCTAAATTTTTTTGTTTAAATAGTTGAAAATGAAAAAGATGATGAAGTCTTCGTTGTATTGAATTGAATTACAATTAAAATTGGTTTCTTTTTGAAACATTTCTACGTGTATTTCATTTTGAGTACAAAAATCGAAAATAATAATTTTTTTGCACAAATATTTTAAAGCTAGCTCAAATCGGATTTTAAAATTCCAATAACATTGGATTTTAATAATCCGGTTAGTTAATTTGGTACTCTGGTAATTTATGTCGGGCGGGTACTTCAAAAAACCGATGGTACCGTATTGTCGTATGCGTATCATATCCTGAAATATATGTAGAATTGACGTATTAGTATTACCGTATCCGATATGTATCAAATACATTATTTGTAGCCACATCCATGCAACATAACTGGTACAAAATTGAAAAAGTAATGGACTTTAAAAGTCCAGTAAATAAAAAAACAGAAAAACAAGGTAGCTTTAATGTTATTCCCAAATCCAACGATTTCAGTGTCTTCATTTCATTTCTCAAACAAGTATCTTCAATATTATTTCCTGAATCGAGAGATATGATTTTTCAAACTTGTCCTCATTCTGATAGGCAAGGCCGGAGAGGCCACCGGCTAAGGCCTCTAAAAAAGCAAGAACCTCGTAATTTTATTTCGTATTGTTATTGCTTCATGAAGATAAAATCATGAAAAATGAAACATGTAAAGACGAGATGAAGAAGAAAGAAATAAAAAGACGAGAAAAAAGTAGCAAAAATATAAAATTTCGCTCTTCTATTTTATCATTTGTAATATTTTTTACCTATGTTGACATGGCATGATTGCATTGGATAGCTTTTCAAAAATTTCAATTAAATAAAGATAAGTATAAGAAATATATTAAAATACATTTTGTCATAAATACCTCACAAATTACGGTTTTACCTATGTTGACATGGCATGATTGCATTGGCTAGCTTTTCAAAAATTTCAATTAAATAAGGATAAATAAAAAAATATATTAAAATTCTTTTTGCCATGAATATTTATTAAGGGAAAATTTAAGCACATTAAAGGGATAAAAATGAGACTTTAAGCACCAAAATGAATTAATTAGTACATGAATTGTTACATATTTATATAATCTATGAAAAATACTTAACTTATTGATTTTATGTCAATTTCAGGTGTAAGATTGAGAATTAGGCTAAATGAAGGACACGACAGAATTCCTCTCCTTTTTTCTGATGAATTTGGTATATAATTTTTAGAGAAAGGAGGAGAGAGAAAGTGGGACTCATTTGTGGGCCCCAAATTCTATCACGAACCAAACAAAACCAAGGGCATATTTGGAATTCTCTCACTTTCCTGATGAAAATGATATATAATATTTTGGATAAAAGATGAGAGAGAAACTGAAGAGAGAGAAAGTGGGTCCCACACAAAGTGACTCGTTACACAAATGCCCACACCACTGCCCACATAGAATCCTGAAACAACCCATTACTCATTCAGTCCAATTACTATTTCTTGATTCTTTGTGGCCGAAGAAACCTACAGCCCACAATAAAGGTCCAAAACAAATTTTTTATGGGCTATTACACGAAAGGTTACACAGAGATACACAAAAAATTCATATCCTGATCCATTATCCATTACTGTGCTGGAGGTTACGTGATTCATTAAAAATCACGTGATCTCAAGACATTACCCACCTCCCCTATGTGAACTGACCCACAACACGAAGGGACACAAAGAATAAGCAACAAAGAATCTCACTGAACTCATGCTTTCAGCATTCTAACGACCCCAACGATCTGATTCCTCGTCTCCATTTCTTCCCTAATGGAGGTGTTCTTTGGTCTCTTAGTGTATTAAATAGAACTGACTCGAGCCACTGTCAGATCTTACGAGAAAATCACTGGAGAGGATGGCTCTCCTTCTCTAGTGCACCAAAAAGCATGATCCAAATATGAAAATGATCGTGAGATCGTTAAGATGGACACATGGATCATTATCAATTGGCCATGCCAAATTTTAGAACTCCATATCCCACTAAAAATAAAAAAATTCATGTGGCTTGCGAATAGCAATCGAATCACAACTCACGAAAATCTTCACAAACGTGGATGGACACATGGATCGGTTGGTGTCCTATGCTCGGAAACAATGGAAACTACTTCGCATCTTACCAGCCATGTGCTCACTAAAAATAAAAAATCTTCACAAATGTGTGGCCTCCCATGTGCTCCTACGGAAAATTTCCGCGATTCTTGGGATAAAATTCGGAACGCTTCACAATCAACAACGATCATTAATAACAACACCGACATACCAAGACTATGGGCGGCATGTCCTTGATCCATTTGGAAGGAAAGGAATAACATAATCTTCCTCAAAAAAACCAGGATGCCGACCTTACAAAAGTTGGTTATACAAAATCTCCTACACTCACGGCGTGCCGCGCGTTTATAATACTACTAAGTTCAAAAAACTTGTACTTTTAGCTATGGTGTACTTTCCATTTTGTAAACGCGCTTCGTGCTCTGGTTGTACTTCAGAAAACAAAACAAAAAATTAAATTTCAAAAAAATTTAAAAATTTATATCAATTAAAAAATCTATAATTTTTTGGTTTAGAACAAATAAATATTATTACAAAATAATGACATTTCTGAATTATACTAATACAAAAATTTATAATTATAGACTTATATATTGACTGAATTGTGTAAAATAAACACGCCTATATACGAATAGATTAACTATGAATTATTAGGAAATTACAAACGAATAACTACGATCTATACCATGAAAGAGTGGGATCAGATTAACTATGATCTACAATACAAATGATTAACTATCATTTTGTTGAAATTTCAATTTCAATTCCAATTCAACCAACAAAATCTTAATTTTTTTTGCTGTGGAGCATAATGAAAGACTCGTATGCATCACAATAAACAACAAAAAGCCAATTGAAAGTTCAATAATCCAACACTAGATCAGAGCAGAAATAAACCTTCAATATCATATACTGAAATAACACTCGTAAACACGTAATTACTACATGTAGTATGGTCTTTTTTGCGAAAAGAGAATACAGATCACTATTCTGACATCACAGGCGCGTTCTCGTTGGCCTTGGGCCTATGCTCCCTTGGCTTCTGTTCTTCCGTTTTGATGTTTCAAATTAAGGAAAATAAAAAAGTTAATTACTGCAAATTTAATAACCAATCAATAATAATTTATTTATAAAAACAATAATATGTAGGAGCATTAAAATAATATCAACCATGCATAATCAAAGTATCCAAGAATTAAAAAAAAATACATTGCGTAAATTGATTTCTAAAATAAGAAATATGATAGTTTCTACTCAACTACCATGCAAGAGTCGACACAAAATGGTGAATTATGGTGAATTAGAAACTTAAGATTGGTAGAGTAATTATAAAATTATAAAATTAGAATTATAATTCATGCATACAAAAATACATTGCGGCGAGTTAACGTCGTAAATCATCTTCTATCACCGGCAGCGAACTCCAACAATCTAAAATTTGGCTGAAAGATATGTGCGGGTTCAGAAGGGCAGACCCGGTTCGTATAAATATGAATATAATTATAGTAACAATTTAGTATATATTATGGTGTATGAAGTATAGAAATTAATAGTAATAAAAGCAAGGCAGTTGCTTGTAACAGTCCATTTGTGAATATTATTAATGTAATTTAATTCACAAGTACTAAAAAAAATTCATTTTTCTCTCTTTTTATGGTTCAAGAATTCAAGAAATATTGGCTCTTCCGCATTTCTCAACCGGGTCGACCTTCATTCGGCACCGGTACCAACTCTTGTACCGGTCTCTCCAAAAGTACGTTCTTTGAGCTATCTCCAACCCTACAAACACTCAGAAAACTCAGTGAACTTTATATACATATCCATAAATCTTTGCTATTTGTATTTTTATCTAAAAACCCTATTAATTCCTATAATTTCTTTCTCTAAAACATATATCATCTCTAAGCTAACCACTTTCTCCTATACACTCACAGAAATATTTAAATTCACACATTTACAAATATACCCAAAATTTATGTGTTTTTACAGTTTTCTGCCATTTTGCATAAAAACACTTATAACTCTCAAAATACTTTTTCTTTAATATTCTTTGCAACATTTCTCCAATATACCCTCAGAGATCTTACACATTTACAAATACACCCTTCTAACTCTCAAAATTTATGTGTTCTTGCAATTTTCTGTCATTTTGCACAAAAACCCTTCTAACTCTCAAAATATCTTTTCTCTACCAATAAAACCCACTTTATTAATTACATAATTGATATTAATTTGAAAATTGAAATTACCTTGATAAATGGTTGTTTTATTTTACCGGTACCGAGCATGGAAGCTTCCAAAAACTTTTTACAATCCTGAATCGATCTTCGATTCGGCAATTCAGTTATTGGGAGTGTAGTGTCATCCACTGCCTCGATGACACATGTACTGGTGCAAGTCTCGCTAGATTCTTTGGTGCTAGTTTTTTCAATACTATCCCGAAAGTACAAAAAAAGAACTCATAATTAGTTAATTAATAGATCAAAAAAGTACAAAAATTACAAACCTTGAAACCACGGTATCAAGGGTGCATTGGTTCGTTATTGAGTAATTTTCCTGAAATCGAGAAATCGCAAAACTCTGGGATGAATTCAAAAAATTAAGAACTTGAGAAATGGTTCTGAAGATGATCGTGAATCGGATAGGCGTGGTGACGGTCGGAGAATCGTTGCTCTTCTCCGATACCAATTGTAACAATTCGACCACGAATTCTTACTCAAACAACCTCGAAATTGAGAGAATTAGATAAAGATACAAAACTTTAATGGAATTCGAATTCGATTCATCAAAGCACAATGAGACAAGGTCTCGATTTCTTACAAGAACAAACAAATTATGTCATAATTCTCTCTTTTCCCTCTATTTATAATACGACAAAACACTGAGAGAAAATACTAACTACACATGGTGCATGATGCATGTTGTGAACCGGAAGCTAATTCCACATAGACCATTTTATTATAATCTAATTGTATGTCTACCCTCGGGTCTTGACACTAGTATAAACTGAAAACTATAATTTTGTTTATTTGGGGCTGAATAGGACGGTGGATTTTATAAAAATCCTTAAATTCTAGAACCAAGAAATTTACAATACACCGGATTTACAAGACATCGTGAACACGGCCCATGAATATTGTAAGCGCAACCAACATGCAAGTTTCTGTGTCTGATGAACCAAGAAATTTTCTTACCGAGAAAACAAAATCGAGTCTTTAGAGGCAAAAAAGAGAAAGGGTCGTCCCCTCTAGGGTTTGCAATCGATAACAAGCAAGCAAATATGCGTACTTTCATCTAGGTTGGATTATAAGAGAGCTTCGTTACCGAGCGAGAAAGAGAAAGAGAGTAACAGAATCTTCGGGAGGTATAGAAGCCAGTAGAGAAGAGTCAATCACATTCTGATCCAAAGGCCAATAAGTTAGTATGGAGTTCAGTTTACTTATGTACCAGTATTTTAACTGAACTCTCTATCAATTATTGATACATGATTTTTTATTTTGTATAGTATTAAATAATTATAATACTTCAATAATAAATTATTAATTGACAAATACCTAAAATATTCTTTTGAAAAAAAATCTATCATAAGAAAAATGATTTACCATAGAACTCCTCATCTTTTATATATATTATTTTTTATTTAAATTCTTGAACTAATTTTTCCTATTTTATTTGCTTCCCAAATTCCGGTTAGACATATTTATCTTCCCAAATTTCTCTTTTCTTTTTTACTTGCAGGATCCAATTTGGTTGTTTTGTTTGTTGCATTTGTAAATAGATTGGTTGAATCGCCAATGATCTTGAAACTCAACATAAGCTTTTTAATTTTTCTTTTTTTTTTCGAAAAAAGATTTTTAATTTCAAAGGAGTTGAAGAGCTTATGGCCTTTTTTCAAAGAGGTTTCTGTACTCTTGCCTCTCCTTTGAAATAGTGTTTGTTTGCGAGACACAATCTTGATAGATTCAAGCTTGAAAAAGCTTCACGATAATCCAAAATCTCCTTTTCTTTAGATTCTTGAAAGAGCTCCAAGAATCCTCAATACAATCTGTTTCAATTAGTATGGGGAAATTCAATTCGAACTTAGTTATCGATCAGATCTAACTTAGTTTAGGTTTTTCATTTGTAAGGGAAAAAATATATGATATAAATATGTGTAACTCCAAGATTTGTAAGGAAGAAAAAAATCATTGACATTAAATAAGTAAATATTAAAACTTCTAAGACTGTTACAAAAATATCCTAAAAAAAACATAACAAAAAACCCCTAAATTATCTAATTAATTCAAAGCTTCTTCACTCAGGACTTCGACTTGCCTTCTAGTTCTACCTTGCCCCAAGTCGCGACACCGCACGAAGCAACACATAATCTTGTCCCGCAGAAAAACACCACACTCTCGGACATTTATCCACCATATGTTAATCTTGACACAAGAAATTATTTTTCTTACTAATGTACATCCATTATTGATCAAAAAGAAGGAAATCAATCCTAGTGTGGAAACTCCAGCGGTAAGAACGAAGAGAGTCCAAAAGTTATCGATGCCGAGGCTTTGCTTATTTATGGTCTTGTCTGGAACCGGATAATTTGATAGAGAGATAGAGAACCACGTGTTCTCCAAACGTTTTATTGCGCCGTTCTCTTGTAGATTTAGTATCGCCTTCGACATGTCTGCCGTGAAAGGAGAAGCTTTTCGTAGAGCCTAATTAAGAATACTCGAATTTAAACTGGATAGTGTAATTTAAAAAATTATGGATTTCACTATTGCGAAAAGAAATTCTGTTTTTGTATAAAAAAGGAATTTACTGACAAATCCAAATCCGCCAAGCATGTGAGTCTCCCCATAAATGGTGTAAGTATCATGTTGAGAAAGAAAGACGCGAGCATAAGGCACTTCGAGATAAGCAGCTGTAATCGTTTTGTTTTCAAACATGGGGGCATAATCGTTGGATGAAGGTATGTTAATTATATCATTAGGATGATAATTTAGCACGGTTTGTAGATAGTCGACAACAAAACTGCCACCATCACAACCGAGTTTAGAGTCATTCACCACCGGTTTGAGTTTCTCCACAACAAGTATGGAGCTCAAATTTGCAGTGAAGGTCGAAACCAGGACCATCACCACTATTAGCCAACTTACAATTACACTTTTTGTATAGTAACTCGCAATTCCTGAAAATATGTATAGACAGATGATAATTTCGAATGAGTTATGGTGCATTCCAAAATTTAAAGAAGAAAATGGTTTTATCTTGAATCTTGAGTAAAAACTAAATTAACACATGGACAAGAAAAGGAGCAGTTACCATCCCCGTAATTGGTGAAGATTGTAGTGCTAATAATCCAAAAAGTCGCACCGATTTGCTCAGACCAATGTTTTCCATGAAAAGCGTCCGAGTGGTCCTTCTCGAAAAACCATATAGCGAAGCTATTATATAACAAAAGGGCGACGATCGATAGCCACACTTCTGTTGAGAATGGCTTCGTGACCAACCATTTGGCATTATCTGTTTTTGTGGGAACAATCATTGCAAGACCAGATGTTAAAAATGGCTCGGTAAATGATGCGTTTGTTAAGCGATGCGCCACGATAGTCACATCTCCCACCACCACATCAAAACTCTACAATAAAATTGAAAAAACAATCACATATAGTTCGACTAAACAACATTGCCTCAATTAGAAATGAAAGGAAGAGATTAATTAAATCGTATCTACCCGTGAGAGCTCGTTCACAAGGTCGTCATAAGAGCCGTTGAATGGGTGAACTTCATATTGAATTTCATATTCGAGATTTTTTAGTGTCTCGTCGAACACATCTATACAGAATCCACTAATATTGATAAGATCCCCTCTTTCATCATATGTCACGTTCACAAAACCCGGCCACACCACTTTAGCCGGTACGCCCACCTTTAACTTTCTCATACCACCAGGTGGCTTATCAGGGCCACCAGGCCAGTATACCACCCTTAGCCTATCTAAGCTCGGGCCATGCAAGCTCATTTCCACCTCGTCTTTGTAAAACCCAAATCCCTCTAGCCAAAAACCGAGCTCCTTATAGCTCCTGCCAATAAGATTGACTGCACAAAAGGTCGAATTACCCTTGCTCAAGGCTACGGTTCCATTTGTTATGGGTCTAACAAGCCCACTAAGACCAACAAAATTGGTTGAGAGTAAATTTTCCACCAGTGACTCGTTATTCATCTCCGACTTAGATCCAGCGAGGAAGATTGCGTGCATTGTATCATATGCTCGTGCAGCATAAACCCCAGGGTCGAAGAAACTCTCGCTGGTATTCTGGTACTCGGTTTTATATGCTTGTTGGAACTCAGTGTAAAACTGTTTGTAATCGACAGTTGACTCGTTAATGAAAGTCTTGAGTCCTATTACTCCTTGCATGTAGCTAGAGATGAAAGTAGGAGAAAGAGTCGAGTCGAGGAGAGAGATTATTTCATCACCACAAATCCACACATAACCTTGGTTCAGCATTCCAAGTGTGGTTGCCTCTTGGAAAAGGGACACGGTTAAGGTAGGCGAGCTACGCAAAATTATGTAAACAGTCGATTTCTGTTGATTCATACGATTTAACTCTTCTCTAACTATCATATTAGGGTCCGAAACAGATTCAAGGGGTGGAAACACTGCTTGATATTCAACACTCGATCCTACAGCATGAAGGGCATCCGATAATAAGATTGCAGAGCGAAATACCGTGTCATAAACATCATTTTCATAAACCACAATTACTTGCCGCCAACTATAGGATTTGACGAAATCGGCTAGGCAACGGACCAATGAAATCACCGGAAATGAAAACTGCAACAAGAATTCCTTGGAATATGTAGAGGACGATGTAAGAGAGAGCACCGGAGTTTTGGCTCGGTTACCCACATCGGTGACACTGAGTACTTGTGGCCAAGTTCCTGTCGCAACTATCGCCTCTACTCCAGTTCGAACGAAATCTTGAGCTGCAGATATGTGAGAGTATTATGCGTTTAATTTTCTTTTTAAATATACAAAACTAAGTGAAATAGTAAAAACCGATGTTCGAATGCAACTCGAAGAGCCGAGTGAAGTTTAAGTCTGGTGAATTTGTTAGGGGTCAAAAAATGACACAAATTTGGGATAATATATCCAAAATTGACTAAATAGTAGTATCATAATCACATAACATAATTTTTTCTATTAAAATACTACTACTGTAGATTCAAATTCATCTCCGACTCACCATTTTACGAGTTGGGTTATAATATGTTTTTGTTGGACTTAAATGACACACAAATAACCCTTCAACACTGAGAGGAACAAGTTTTGAGCAAGGGGCCGCGAAAAGGGTCGTTAATCCCTAACCGGCGGCCATATTTGTAACACAACCTTTTATTATTATCAATCCCGGACAGACATTGCCCTCCACTTTCAAAAAAAAAAACGCCGAGACAAACCAATTCAGCTAAGCCCAGGCTGTTCATATCAGCTTGGGGCTCGATCATGTTTAATAATAGGTCATGCTAATAATACAACATACTCGAGTTGATTTGATCGAGATGGATTGGCTTAACTCGGTTGGTTTGTTAATATATCGATCAGTTACCAGTTTAGAATAATAATGATGATTATATTGTGCTTACCAAAGGAGTTAGCGTCAAGTGGATCAGAAGTGTTGAACTCTTTCTCGCTGAGAACAAGAGTTGGGGATGAATCGAAGTGTTTAACCGCAATCTCAGTCGCGATTTTTTGTTCTCTACCAGCTCGTGTGTTTGGGCTGAAAATTGCTCCAACATGAATTGTCACTCCATCTATGCGGTTTAGGAGGGAAGAAAAACTCAAGAAGAAAATAAAGAATGCAGAACCATCAATGGTCCTCATTTTTTTTTGTTGCCAATTTTAAGCTTTTCTCTGGTCCAAATTTGTTTCTCTATTCCAGTACTTATATGCAAGTTAGTTTTCCTTCGTAACTTTGATTCATACCCTTCTTTTTAAAAAATCAAGAGTCAAGGCTTTGGGAAATTCCCATTAAATTTATTTTGAAGATTGCTGTTCAGATAACCTCCAAAGTCAATGGGATGGATGTATTGAAAAGTTTACTCTAATATCCCCTCCCATTAAATTTCCACCAATTTGGAGCCAAACCAAAAAGGCCAGGTTGCATTTACTGTTCACCCGGTTTACTGTTCAATTCTTGTTCACCCCGGTACTGTTCAATCCCCTGTTCATCTCTTTTCATCCGGGTTACTGTTCATCGTGTTTTTTTTTTTTTTTTTTTCATATGGAATTTTATTTTATTTGGCATGTCTTGTGTTCTAAATAAAATATTTGAATATTTGTATACTATAATTTTACTGTTCATCATTTCTGCTGTTCATCGTTTACTGTTCACATAAATACTTTTTGTTAGCCTGAGCTTGTATTATTGTTTTTTGTGCTTATTATAACAGTTTTGATTGGTACCAAACTGTGTTTTTTTTGTGCTTATTATAATATTTTTGATTGGTACCAAGCTGCGTCTTTTATGTTTTTTTGTTTGTCTTTTTCTGCGTCTTTTATGTTTTTTGTTTGTCTTTTTCAGAATTTTATTTTATTTGACATGTTTTGTATTCTAAATAAAACATTTCAATATTTCTTTTGGAACATATGATACGCTTTGAGGAGGAAAAAAGTTTGTATTTATTGCATAATACTTGTGAGACTGTTTAATATCAGACTTTTTTTTAAAATTAACATTTATGAAGATTACTTTTGTTTTGCACTTGTAACGTTTTAGATAAAATTATTATTTTATGATCATAAAAGATTTTGAAAAATCACAGCGAAGCGCGAGAAATATTTCTAGTTAAATTAATAAGAAATGGTCGAACAAGCCAACAAGGCACAAGATAGGGATTTATATTTTACAAGAGAGCATGCATGGTGCCCTTATATTCTCATTTCTCTAACACATGCTGGTTGAATCAACATTATGTCACTGATTAATAGGAGAATTTTTTAATCATCCCAAATTCTTTTTTTCCTACATAAAAAATGATATTACTCTCAATTAACTCGTTTCTGTATCAACAGTTAATTGGGATCGGTCTATATAAATCTTCAAACCTAAACATTCTCTCTCATTTTTCTCATTTTCTGGCGCCACACACAAACAAGACGATTCCGGTCAATTCCAAGGCGATTGCAGTCGATTTCAAAGGTCAATACGCGAGATTTCGTGTTTTTTGGGAGATTTCGAGTTTTGTTCGAATTTTTGGGCTATTTAGGATATGTTGATGTATTTTTTTTGGTTCGTTTTTTAGATCTGTTGAATAGATCTGTTTTTTGGGCGACTTTTGTTCGATTATTTACTCGATTTGTAAGTGCTTAAATCAGATCTAAAAAATTGGATGCGATTTTTGTTTGATTCTTTACTCGATTTGTTAGTACTCGATTTGTTGGGAAATTTTTGGGCGATTTTTTAGATCCGTATTTTTGGTGGGATTTGTTAGTGTCTTTTGTGTGTTGATGGTTAATTGATTTTATTTTTCACTGTTATTGATTAATGAAGATATTTTTTTGCTTAATTGACTTTTTCATTTCCATTGTTAATTATTGTTTCTAGGATTGTAATTAGTGAAGATAGTTCTTAGGGTTACTTGATTTTTTTCTATTCAATGTTAATTCATTGTTATTTATTATTAATATTTTGTAATTTCATTGTGAATGTTATAAAATAAATGTCAACAACAAGAAAATAGAAGAGAGAAATTTTTCTACTCAAATGGATCACTCAATACAATGACCAGTACCCTCTTTATATAATGGAGAGTATGATTAGGTCAAAAGAAAAATTACAATACAAGAAATTAATGATATACTAATTATCCTAATATAATTACAATGGCATTCATTTTATTATTTCATAACAGTGAATTCATTGTTATTTATTGCTTATTCACTGTTATTCTCTCATTGATTATAATGTGTTAACTGTTAATTATGTGCTTGTAATTTCCAAATTATGTACTTGTAATTTCCAGTGATTTTTTTGTATTATTTAATACGAGTTGATAGTTAATTGGTAATACAAGTTCATGGTAATTGGGATTGCAAGTTCGATTAATTTGTTAATTATTAATTGTTAATTGAGTTGAATACAAGTTAATTTGAATGGATATTATTAATTGTTAATTGGAATATACATGTTAATATGGAATAATATAAATTATTATATTTGTTTAGAAATTTGAATTTGAATGGATATTAAACAAATCAGAAATGATACATGTACAGAAGTAAATCACAGAATTGTTACCGAAGTAATATTAATGGAAATAATTCAATATGGGCCCCACAATATTATTTCCATAGGAGGGCAATCGGGATTAAATTTGTAGTTTGTTTCGGTAGATGTAGCATTTTTGTTAAACAAATATTTGAATTTGAATTTGAATGAATATTAGTGTAGAAAGAATTTTAATCACAGATTTGAGTCATTAAAATCAAATTATATTTAGAAACAAATTGCCAGCAATATATTGTGTTAATTGAGTTGTCAAATTTTAATGAGATATGATTTTAATGATTAAGTATCGATTAGCAAATAGTAAACATATGTATCAGTTAGTAATTAGTAAATTTCAGAAACAAATATTGTGTCAATTAAGAATTAGTAGATTTTAATTGAGTTGCTAAATTTTGAGATATGATTTTAATAATTAATTTGGATTAATTTAGAGTAATACAAATTTAAAAAAGAATATGGACACATTCAGTTAACAAATTTGGTTAATCAAATAAAGTTCATTATTGTATTTGTTAATTTCCTTATACTAATTATGTCGTTAATTTTGAGATATGATTTTAAAGATTAAGTATGTTGTTAATTATTTGAATTGTATAATTGTCGTTAATAATTATTTTTTATTGTTAATTGAAATGTATTGATTATAATGCTAATTTTATTAACTAACTGTTAATTATTGGAAAAATTGTTAATTGGTTGGGAAAGTTTGGAAACAAATTGGGTCCACGAATTAACCAACATGACAATGATGTCATGCTGATTCAATCATCATTTTTTGGAGCGATTTCAGGGGCATAGTAAAATTTCCCATTTTATAATAAGGACAGCAAAAATTATTGGTTTTTTATTAGAAAGTTTGTAAATATAAAAATTTATATAGGTATAAATTTGAAAGAGGAATTTTAGTCCCTCTCCAAAAGTCTTAAATACGAAGGGGCACTAAGATGAGTGAATATGATTTTGTTCGTGGACATGAGTGGTGAATACGTAAGTAGGTTTTTCAAGTCTTCATCCCCTCTTAAATAGAAGTACCAGTTAACCAAATATCAAGTCAAGAAAAACAAGTGGATTTTTAAATTTGTCTTAAATACAATGGAACAAATATCGAATTTGAAAGTCTTGTGATTATTTTGTATTTAATTATACACTTTTAACCATCTTTTACGGGTATAAATGGGTTATTTTGAATCAAATTATCAACGTTACGGGGATTAAATGATATAAATTATGTGACTGAGTGACTCCCACGATGAAAGAATGAGTATCAGAAAGATATGCTCCATCTTTTTTCAGAATTTTCAATTCATTAACAAGTAAGTACTAGTTTTCGTGGGTTATCTGTAATCCACTAACCATACTCCAATTTGAAATCAATTTTTTTTCGGAAACGATGAAAAAATAATCTGAAATATCAACATAGCATATGCAAAAGGAAGACTGAAAGAACTAGAACAGTTTAATTTGTGAAAAATATTGTATTAATTCGATCTTTAATTAACTCATAATACATGATTTATATAGAGTGTTTGAGCACTAACATCCAACGGCCCAATCCATCTAGACACTTAGATATACCTAACTAATTCTTGACAAATCCGGACCCTTGATTAATAAAACAGGCCAATCATATTACACTTTAAATTAACTAAGTTCATGCAAAAATTGAAGTCAAACGTGAACACAATACTCAGTTTTCATGTCTTTTTACTAAAAAAAACTCCCAAAATGAAGACTAACAAATATAAATTTCTATTTTTTTTAAAAACAATCGCACAATTGAAAAAATCGAAGCCCGCCTTCAAAAAAAATAAAGTATCAATTTTTCTAAAAAAATACCAAAATTGAAGACTAATACGAACAAAATACTCAATTTTCTTGTTTATTTTAAATACCTCCATAATTGAAGACTCACATGCAAATTTATATATTTTTTTAAAAAATTACAATAAACGCAAGAAGTGAACTCTAACACCTTTCATAAAATAAATTATCATATTTTTCAACAAAAATACCAAAATTAATATCTATAATGAGCATAATACTAAATACTAAATATTCATGTTTTTCTAAAAATGCTCAAGAAATTGATAATTTTTTTGAAAAGTAGCCTTTAGAGAAGCTCAATTTCTAAGGAGAGCTATGATTTTATCTAATTTGCAAAACTAGCTTTTTCGCTAGGTCCCCTGGCGAAATAGACTAGTCTTTCGTCAGAGAGTCTGACGAAAAGTGAGTGAGATAAAATCCTGAACAAACTAAACACAATTAATATTAAACATGCTATTTTTGATGATTTTAGAAGACATAGAAAGCAGTGAAATCTATTTTACAAAAACATGACAAAAAATAGAGAATTTTGACAGCAATTTAACCTAATTATCCAGAGGACTTGGCGAAAGTGTCTTATTAAAAAAAAATTCAAGTTAACGTGCAAAAATAATGGTACACAAGCAATTTCCTATTATTTTCAAATATTTTGAAAAATGCAAAAAATGAAGTCTAACACTTTCAAAATAATTAATTATTGTATTTTAAAAAAATGTCAAAATTGAAGCCTAACGTGAACAAACTGCTTACTTTTCATGATTTTTCAAAAAAAAAATCTTTAATTGAAGACAAACACATGAAAAATTTATTTTTATTCAAAACATTCACACAAATGCAAGAATTGATGTATAACACCTTAAAAAAAAAAATCAATTATCCTATTTTTCTAAAAAATTCGAAAATTGAAGTGTGATACAAGCAAAATACTCAATTTTCTTTTTTTTTCAAAAACGAGAAAAATATTCCTTTTCATCTTTTTTGTAAAAACTCAAGAAATTGAAGACTAACACAACAAATTTCAATTTTTTTTTTTCGAAAAATACAACAAGTAAAGTCTAACACCTTCAGAAATAGCTATTATAATATTTTACAAAAATGGCAAAAATCAATGTCTAAAATGAGCATCATACATAATTTTCATGTTTTTATCAACAACAAAAAAAAAATCAAAAAAATTAAGACTAACACAAGCAAAATTCTATTTTTTTCAAAAATTTCGGAACATACAAACAGTGAAGTCTGACACTTTCATAAAGTTCTTCAAAAATAATGTCAAAATTAATGTCTAAAATGAACAAAATACTGAATTTTCTTGTATTTACTATAAAAACTCCATAATTGAATACTAAGACATGCAAGTTTCTATTTTTTCAAATATTTTGCAAAAATGCAAGAATTGAAGTCTAACACCATCAAAAAATCAATTATCTTATTTCTCTATAAAAAATCAAAAAATCAAAATCTTTTACGAGCAAAACAATACATTTTCTTGTTTTTTCTCAATATAACTATGTAAGTGAAGTCTAACACATGCAAATTTCATTTTTTTCCCAAAATTTCACAAGAATACATTTTCATATTTTTCTAAAAATGTCTAAAACGGGAAAATAACTCATTTTTCATGTTTTTCTCAAAAAACTCAAAAAATTGAAGACTAACACAAGCAAATTTTTATTTTTTCAAAAATTTTGAAAAATACAAGAAGAGGAGTGAATTCTAAGACCTTCAAAATTAGTGTATCATGTTTTTCAAAAAAATGCCAAAATATTAATCTAAAATGAGCACGATACTCAATTTTCAAGTTTTTCTCAAAAATCTCAAGAATTTGAAGACAAACACAAACAAATATATAAAAACAAATTAAAAGTTTCAAAAGTGAATTCTCACCCTTCAAAAAAATCAATTATTATATTTTCTAAAAAGTACCAAGATTGATGTCTAAATCAATTATCATATTTTTCTTGAAGTAGCAAAATTGATGTCTAAAACGAGCAAAAGACTCAAATATTTTTTGTTCGAAAATCTCCAGAAACTAAAGACTAATATAAGAAAATTTCAATTCTTTTCAAAAAAATTTGAAAAATGCAAAATACAGAATCTAAGGCCTACGAAAAAAAATCAATATTTACTCTAATATATATATATATATATATATATATATATATATATATATATATATATATATATATATATATCTATATTGAAAATTCACTCAGGCTGCATAAAATTGGGCCAACACTAGGCCCATGAGGTTCACAGGCTGATTGTAGATTGCTCCACCCCCAAATCTCCTCCTCCATCTTCTCGAGCTCACACTTGTTAGTGTTTTCTCCATTTAAATGTCATTGCCACCCTCCCAGAGACTCCGATTAGCTTACGCCTTTCTATGCTGACCCGTTAACGGATTAATAGCGAGACTTCCGGTCCTTATCGCAAGTAGCTATGGCGACTGTCAAGTCAGCTCTTTCTGCCCCAAATCTAATATCTGTACATCGGCATATTCGATTTTGCTCAGTACCCATTTGCTCAAATCGCCTGAAAGCTTCGTGTTTCTCTGATCCCCACCAATTTCCATCTCTTCACGCTCAATTGAGTACAATCAACCCAATCCAGAGTACGTTTTCATGGAGAATTGGATCATACAATACAGGTATTTCAAAAATCATTCACACCCATTTTGTCTAATGAGGAGAAATCGCCAAATTGAACTGAAAATTCTAATTTTTCATTTCAGGCAAAGGCGACGAAAGAATCTACACACAAAGCTATGCAAAAAACTTGCCTTCGCGATTGAATTTTGATGCAGTTCTCTTACTGGCTGAAATACTGTGCATAATACCGCCTACAATCTGTTCGATCGCTTGCCTCGTTGGATCTCTCTTACCAACTATTCCTAAACAACTCCAAATTTCTCCTGGAAACAAATTATTTCTTTCTCAGTATGTTCTGCTGGTAATTTCTGTAATAATTTCGAGTTTAATCCGGTGGAGACAATGGCAAAGATTGTACCATGTGAATTCTAGAGGAGCCAGTATCGACATGATTGAAAGAATCGAAAAAGTAGAAGAAGATTTGAAGAGCTCTAACACAATTGTGAGAATGCTTTCTCGGCAACTCGAGAAACTCGGAATTAGGTTTAGGGTTACGAGGAAAACTTTAAAAGATCCAATTTCAGAGGTAATATGAATATTTCGCAATTAATTCCCATTACAAATTTTCTAAAAGTGTAGAGTTTATTTGAAATTACAGGCCGCAACTTTGGCACAGAAGAACTCTGAGGTGACGAGAGCACTTGCATTTCAAAACGATAATCTTCAAAATGAGCTTCGTGAAATTCAAAATGTTTTAATTGCAATGCAGGTCAATTATTCATTATTACTTTTAATTTAATAATTTAAATTGTATTAAATATATCCTTTTTTCGGCGATTTAATTTCAGGAGCAACAACAAAAGCAATTGCAGCTAATTCTAGCTGTGGCGAAAGCAGGGAGAGTGATAGACGAGAAGCGGGACCCACCTGCAGAGGAAAATAGAACTGGAGATGATTCTTCTCCAGTTACGGAGACACTGGAGAGGGAATCTGAGAGAGCTGTTGGAGGGAGTAACGATAAATTATAGACGAGGGGGTACTTACGTCAAATTTTTGAACTGTAGAATTTAATAAGATGTTTATTATTTTCCATGTAGGATTTTGGGGAAATGTCTGTCCAGAATTAAATTGGAAAGTTATTAGATTTGTATGGTAGTTTGGAAGTGTCTAGTTTTCCTGCTTGAAATTGAATTTTTTTTCAGATGAAAAATACTGCCCAAAAGAAAATGAAGATCGAGTTTATAATATGCAACACTAAGCTAGGGTTGTTAACGAAGCGAGTCAATTCGAGCTAGTAACAATTCAAACTCGGCTCGAGATCGAACCTTGTTTGGCTCGAATTAGATGTCAAGGTTTGAATATTTTTATAGCTTGAACTCGTCTCGGTATAGATCGAGTCGACTTGGCTCGATCGAACCAGTTCGAATCACTCTTTATCTTACATCAGTCAGTTATATATAAAGCAAGCTTAGCTCACGACTCGTGACTTGTGAACTAGACTCGGCTCGCTCACCATAACCTCGAAACAAATTCAAACTCGAATTTTTACGTAATTATTTGCATTCCAAATAATATATATATATATATATATATATATATATATATATATATATATAGGTTCACTAAGGAGAATCCAAAAAAAACATACAAAAATAATCCACGTAGGCAAAATATACAAATGAAATTAGCAAAATATACTATTTAAATGAAAAAATATACTGTTGAATCCAACATGTATACATGGCTAAAATTAATAATAAAATAATATATTTTCAACAGTATATTTTGCTATATACAAAAATATATTTCGCTAATTTCAATAGTATATTTTATCCTTGGCTTCTTTTTTGGATTCTTTTTGTAGATTCTTTTTAGCATTTCCATATATATATATGGGATAGGATCAATTACCAACACCCTTGTTTGGCCAACGTCGGCCAACAACACTTATTTCATTAAATCTAAATCTTATAATCGAATTTTAACCGTATAGATATGATTTATATCATTTGAGAATCTTGTAGATTCAATTTCATGAAAAATAAAAATTTCTATCATACTTATCATAATGCTTAAAAAAAATTAACGGTCGAAAATAATTACAACATGAATCATCATTAAATCAATTTTTAAATTCGATTTTTTTTGTTTGGGTGTATTTTAAATCATATAGATAGGCTTGAGATGAATTTTTACCAGGTTCCGAATTTCCGTTCATGAAAATCTATAAATTTATCGACATAGACGGTTGTGAAAATATGTTATCGATTTTTTTAGATACTAAAATCAAAATTGTACAAAATTCATTCTACATCATATCTAAATGATATAAAACATATATATACTATTGAAATTTGATTTTAATATTTAGATTTAATGTAATAAGTGTGTTGGCCGACGTTGGCCAAACAAGAGTGTTGGCCATTGATCTTATATATTTTGCTAAGGAGAATCCAAAAAAAAAAATCACGCAGGCAAAATATACTAATGAAATTAGCAAAATATACTATTTAAATGAACAAAATATATTGTTGAATCCAACATGTTAACATGGCTAAAATTAAGAATAAAATAATATATTTTGCTACATAAAAAAATTTATTTTGCTAATTTCAATAGTATATTTTTGTTCTTGGATTCTTTCTTTGGATTCTTTTTGTGGATTTTTTTTAATATATATATATATGGGATAGGATCAATGGTCAACACTCTTGTTTGTCCAACGTCGGCCAACAACACTTATTACGCTAAATCTAAATATTAAAATCGAATTTTAACCGTATAGATATGATTTATATCATTTGAGAATTTTGTAGATTCAATTTCATGAAAAATAAAAACTTCTATCATACTTATCATAATACTTTAAAAAATTGAACGGTAGGAAATAATTACAACATGAATCATCATTAAATAAATTTTGAAATTCGATTTTTTTAGTTTGGATGTATTTTAAATCATATAGATAGGCTCAAGATGAATTTTTACTAAGTTTCGAGTTTTCCTTCATGGAAATCTATAAATTTACCGAAATGGACGGTTGTGAAAATATGTTATCGGTTTTGTTAGATACAAAAATCGAAATTGTATAAAATTTATTCTACATCATATCTAAATGATATAAAACATATCTATACGGTTAAGATTCGATTATAATATTTAGATTTAGTGTAATAAGTGTTGTTGGCCGATGTTGCCAAGCAAGAGTGTTGGCCATTGATCATATATATATATATATATATATATATAGGAGAATGTTGCTCTTCCCCCACTGCACGTCCCCCACAACTCTTGATGTGCTGGCTATGGATTAACACCCTACAAATTAACACAAAAACATGAGTTAACATCAAAATTTGCGTGTTATTTATATTATTGTTATGATTTAACATCAAATTAAGGTGTTAAGTCATGTACTTGTGTGTTAATTTTTAGTGGTGACACGTCATCAAGAGTGGTGGGGGATGATAGTGGGGGATGTACATCATCACTCATATATATATATATATATATATATATATATATATATATATATATATATATATATGGGCTAGGCTCAATGACCAACACCCTTATATGGCCAACGCCGGCCAACGGGGCTAATTTCTCTAAATCTAAATATCAAAATAAAATTTCAACCGTATGGATTTGTTCTTTATCACTTATAAATGTTGTATATTTAATTTCATAGAAAATAAAAATTTCTATCATATTCATCATAACACCTAAAATAATTGACGGTCCAAATTTTTTATGACATGATTTATCATAAAATAACTTGCAAAATTCAAATTTTTTTTTATGGATTCAATTTAATTTATATAGATTGAATTAGGATCAAATTTCATAATATTTCGAGTTTTCCTTCATGGAAATCGAAAAATTGGACAAAATAAACGGTTGTGAAAATATGTTATTGTTTTTGTTAGATCAAATTATGAAAATCACACGAAATTTATTCTACGATGTATCTATATGATATTGATCATATCTATATGGGTGGATTTTGATTTTCAATTATCAATTTAGAGAAATTAACTCCGTTGGCCGACGTTGGTCATACAAGGATGTTGGCCATTGGGTCTAGTCTTATATATATATATATATATATATATATATATATATATATATATATATATATATATATATATATATAATTCTAAAGAAATTCTTGTTTTTTAATGACTTTTCAGGAAAGAGGTAGTCCTAGGTATTGAAACGGTAATTATTTCTTTTGGCATCCGAAAATTTGCAAGACATTTGGATCACGTTCGGTGGGGATCTTTATAGTGCAGAAACTACTATTTTCCCAATTTGTTTCCAAACCGCTAATTTCGATGAAGACGTTCAAAACATTGCTCGCAAGTTGAAGGTTTGTGGGATTTGCTTCGAGAAAGATTAGAGTGTCATCGGCGAATCGGATCACGATGATTTTCAAGGGCGTTGTGTTAGAGAAAATTCCGTTGACTTGGAGGAATAGGTCTTGGGGAATATCCACGGCTAGATCAACAAGTAAAGGGGATAGGGGGTCTCCTTGTCGAAGACCCCGTTGATGGGGAAAAGAGGATGATAGGGTGGCTTTTAGTTTAATAGAGGAGGAAGAAAATTCTAGTAAATTACCAATCGATTGAATCCATAGCGTCGGAAATCCTCTAGCAAGAAGTAGTTTCCTTATGAAAGACCATGAGACTTTGGTAGTGAGGAGATTTGTGGAAGAGATGTTCATAAGGAGAGAGATGAGGTTGTTTTGCTTTGGGAATTCTATTTATAATTCTAAAGAAATCCTCTAGCAAGACGTAGTTTCCTTATAATTCTAAAGAAATTCTTGTTTCCAGAGAAGGCCGCGTCATCAAGTTAATCTTGACCGTTTGATCTTGTTCAAAAGCTCCAAAATAAGTCGGTTCTTCATTTGAACATGATCCATATAAACCAACTAATATAAAAGTTACATGAACTTTGGTCCATTGTGGACCAAGTTCATTCATATTTTTGGTCTCTCAATTTAATATGGAAAATTTTCAAAAAAAACCCTAAATTTTTGGCCATTGAAAAAAAGAACCTATTTTTTTGGAAATTCCAAAAAAAAAACCTCTACTAAACTTTTATTTTCAAATACCCCCAAAGAGAGATTAAAACTAATCATGGATGGTGTTAAAATATTTTTTTACCAAAATAGCTTTCTATTTGGCATATGTAGTAATTGAAAAAAAAAATGTTATTTTTTATTAATTTTAACAAAATCCTAAAAAAATTTAGCATATAATAATTTTAAAAAAATATATTATTATATGTTTTATTTATAATTTTCGCCACTAATAAATAGAATTCCCAAAGCAAAACAACCTCATCTCTCTCCTTATGAACTTCTCTTCCATAAATCTCCTCACTACCAAAGTCTCATGGTCTTTCATAAGGAAACTACTTCTTGCTAGAGGATTTCCGACCCTATGGATTCAATCGATTGGTAATTTACTAGAATTTTCTTCCTCCTCTATTAAACTAAAAGGCACCCTATCATCCTCTTTTCCCCATCAACGGGGTCTTCGATAAGGAGACCCCCTATCCCCTTTACTTGTTGATCTAGCCGTGGATATTCCCCAAGACCTATTCCGCCAAGTCAACGGAATTTTCTCTAACACAACGTCCTTGAAAATCATCGTGATCCGATTCGCCGATGACACTCTAATCTTTCTCGAAGCAAATCCCACAAACCTTCAACTTGCGAGCAATGTTTTGAACGTCTTCACCGAAATTAGCGGTTTGGAAATAAATTGGGAAAATAGTAGTTTCTGCACTATAAAGATCCCCACCGAACGTGATCCAAATGTCTTGCAAATTTTCGGATGCCAAAAGAAATAATTACCGTTTCAATACCTAGGACTACCTCTTTCCTGAAAAGTCATTAAAAAACAAGACTTTCTCCCTCTGATCACCAAACTCAAAAATCAAGTTGCCTCTTGGAAATGCAAGCTTCTATCTTTTGGGGGGGACGGGTCATCCTTATAAAAGCCATGCTCAACGCATTTCCAACATACATCATGCTAGTTTGTAAACTCCCCAAATGGGTAATCCAACAACTGGAAAAAATATAAGAAACTTTATATGGTCCAGAACGGACAAACACCAACCGGGCAAATGTGCAATTATTTGGAAATAGGTTTGTCTACCGAAAAAAAATGAGGGATTAGGCATTAAAAACCTCGAGACAATGAATTCGTCCCAATTACTCAAATTTATTTGAAAGCTTGATCACTACCCGAATGGACTATGGTCCAAATACATGAGACTTATGTATGGTGTATCATGCGCTAGTGAATTAAATAGCATTCCCCTATCGACAACTTCTCCTTTCATTAAAACTCTTTGTGCACTATTGTCAATCTATGAGATCTCTACAAACACTCTAATCGCAACAAACGAGAGAATTTGAAAATGGAAGAGAAACAACATCTTCTCCACCAAGTCCGCTTACAACTTTCTAATAGACCTCGGAATTAGAAATAATTGGCAAAGTCGAGTTGGAAATTCAAAAGCTCCACTTAAGGTGAGATTTTGTATGTGGTTAGCCTTACATCAGAGAATTAATACGTCTGGCCTTTTGATGAAAAAAGGATGGCCGCATGAGCCGATGTGTATCCTATGTAAAAGACAACAAGAGGATCGAGATCACCTCCTTGTTAGTTGCTCGTACACACAAGCTATATGGAGACAAATAGAAAGAATCACATCGTTACCTCGGGTACCGAATGACTCAACAACCTTAAACACATGGAACGGTTTGAGAGCCTCGATTGATGAGGATCATAAGAAAATGGGGGACACCTTATGACTAGCAACGACATGGAATATTTGGAAGGAACGAAATCTCCGAATCTTTCAAAACAAATCAAGGACTCCAATAGCAAGGATTAGACAGATAATCGAAGACCTAATCACATGGAGTAGGAAACAATGAAGGATTAACATCTAACCGTACCTCTAACACGCAGAATTCCTAATTAACTTCCTATGTAAATGATTCATTTTATTTAATACAATCTTATTGGTTGGCATTCGCCAACCCATCAAACAAACAAAATCTCCTGACTACACTTTTAGATCAAAGGAATGTGTTTCATTACTCACACCTTACAATAATAATAAACTTGAATTTAGATCAAAGGAATGTGTACTTCTTAGATATTGCAATAATTACAAGGGTTATAAATGTTATAACACCTCTGATGACAAAATATACATCTCCAAAAATATGACTTTTCAAGAAAATATATTTCCCTTTAAAAACATTTCCTCACGACATATAAATGATCATTCTTGTATTACCTCATCAGTTATGCCTTTAACAATAATTGAACACTCAAACCTTTTAACTGCTGATAATTCTCTCATCTTCTCCAAGCATACCTTCTTATGAACAAACTCAGAT
Source organism: Luzula sylvatica (assembly GCA_946800325.1). Taxonomy (NCBI): domain Eukaryota; kingdom Viridiplantae; phylum Streptophyta; class Magnoliopsida; order Poales; family Juncaceae; genus Luzula; species Luzula sylvatica. Next base: position 30,684,652 of record OX326961.1, on the reverse strand, counting down.
TCAGATTCAAGATCAGGCTGCTCCTCAAGAAAATCCTCCAGCTCCAAAACTCAACACTCATCCTACGAAAAAAAAAAAAAAAAATAGTGAACATAATATCCATCGCCACAAAGCCAGGTTAGTTGCAAAGAAATACACACAAGAGTTCGGTGTTGACTATGATGAAACTTCTCTCCTGTTATTAAACCAACTACAATCAGAGTAATACTATCTATTGTTGTCTCTAATCACTGGCAAATCAAACAATTAGATATAAATAATGCATTTGTATATGACGATTGAAATAATAATACGAGCGACAAGGATTATTAGAGGGTTTAGTTTTACTTATCAACTAGTTTGGATATCATTACATTAGTAAAATGTAACAAACATTTTTTATTAATTACAAATTATAGAGGCAATGTCCTCAATTCAAAAAAAAAAAATAATACATTTTTACATGGAGAATTATCTGAAACTGTGTATATGACTCAACTTCCAGGCTTTGTTGATTCAAATTATGCATTTTATCTTTGTTTGCTGAAAAAGGTTTTGTATGGTCTAAAACAAACTCATCGAGCTTGGTTTCAAAAACTATCAATTTCTTTATCTAACTTAGGATTTCAATCATCAAAGCTGACACCTCTCTCTTTTATTTAAGAACTCATGCTTCTGTTACTTTTATACTAGTTTATATTGATGATATAATATTAACTGGAGATAATCCTTCTCAAATTCAATCTATTATAAAAAAACTCGGTACTCAATTTGCCTTAAAGGATTTAGAGTAATGATAGGGACCACGAATTAGATACCCCGAATTGCCCATACCTGCCACGTGACAGCTTCCGATTGGCTGCATCTTTTGCACAATTTTAATACAGCCAATCGGAATCTGTCACGTGGCAGGTGTGGACAATTCGGGATACCTAATTCGTGGTCTCTATCATTACTCAAGGATTTAGGTAACCTTATTTACAAATGGTTCGAATCAAATTCGAACGAACGAGCTAAGGTCTAAATTAACAACACACTAAGCCAATATTTTTGTCAAAAACCGACGTGGGTTAATTTTGAATGAAAAAAGCTCACTTTTGCCCCCCGAAGTGTTCCAAAAAGTGCAACTGGCCCCCCAAACTCTAATTTTGTTCATTTTGCCCCCTGAACTCTCATTTTTGCTCACTTTTGTCCCCTCCATCAGTTAAGTGCACAGTCAGCAGTTAAGTGGTGACGTGACAGTGATGACGTGGCAATTTTTGATGATTTTGTTGATGACGTGGCAAAATTTATATTATAAAATTACATATCCATTAACCCATTAAAGAAAATCCATTAACCCATTAATCCAATAATCAAATAACCCATTAATCCATTAACCCTCTCTCTCTCACCAGGACCCTCTTCAAGTTCACGCCATTAAACCGAAACCGAGCTTCTCACTCGCCTCCTCTCTCACTCGCCCCCTGAACCGTCGCCAAACTCTCTCCTCTCCGTCGCCATTAAACCGTCGCCAAGCTCTCTCCTCTCCGTCGCCGGTTAGCTCCTCTTTTTTTTCTTTCTCTTTCTCTTTCTCTTTCTCTCTCTTTCTCTTTCTCTTTCTCGAAAATTTCTGAAATTACTTGTTTTTTCTCGGTCTATTTCTTAATTTTAGTTGGATCATCTCTCTTTCTCTCGATTTAGTTTTTTTTTCGCCAATTTTCTGAAATTATGGTTAATTTGAGCTATTTTAACAAAATTAGGGTTTCTTTTGTCCAATTTCAGGGCTTTTTTCGGGAATTTTCAGCGATTGATGATGGAGGGTTCATCGTCGATAGGTATGTTATATCGATTTTGTCGTTTAAAATTTTTTTTTTTTTTTTGTAATCGAACCCCCCTGTCCAGCCCCTGTCCAGTGAATTTTTTTTTTTTTTTTTTTTTCTAATTTCATTTTTTTTTTGTAGGTACCGATTGTAATTTGAGGGTTTTTTATAATGGTTCATTCGTGTTTGAAGATATAGATTGGGTGTATAATGATGGACAAATATATAATATACCGCTTACTTATAATGTTTCATCGGTTCGTTCTCTATCGTACACCTATCTCGAATGTCTTGTAGGGGAGAAATTACGGGTTCGGGATATTGCAAAGTTACATTATAAGGTACCGCTTAGCGGGGTTTTACAATTTCTACATAGCGATGAATCGGTTCGCGATATGTTTTCTAATTTCGAGAATGTAGAAAGTATCGAGGTATACATCGAGCACTTAAATAATATTGAAAATTCGGATATCGATGAAACAAATTCGGAATTCGTTGATGTGCGTGTAAGGTCGGATGAAAGTTTTGAAAGAGAAGAAAATAACGGGGAGAGTGATTTTTCTTATTCAAGCGATGATGAATTTAATGATGAACAACCGTTGAATGTTGAATATGGGGAAATCGAAGTAAATTTACCCGTATTTCAAATTGGAATGAGATTTCCCGGACCTTCGGAATTTAGGGCGGCGGTTAGAAAATACGCGATAGAGAATGTAAAAGAGATAAATTTAATGATGAACAATTTATGTATTTCGGAATTGGAATGAGATTTCCCGGACCGTTGAATGTTTAATGATGAACAATTTATGTATTTTGGATAAATTTATGTAGTTTGGATAATTTGGATAAATTTATGTAGTTTGGATAATTTACGAAAACAAATTTACAAATTAAAAAAATAAATAAAGCACCACGCCCCAGGCCCTGCCCCCCACGCCCCTGGCACGTCCCCCACCCCACCCCTCCCCCCAGGCCCCAGGCCCTGCCCCCCACGCCCCTGGCCCGTCCCCCACCCCACCCCTCCCCCCCTGGCCCCAGGCCCCCCCCCCCCCCCACGCCCCTGGCCCGTCCCCCCCCCCCCCCCCCTGCCCTGGCCACACACCCCCCCCCCCCCCCCCCAGGCCCCAGACACATAAAAAAAAGTCATTACTAAAGCATTACACATTACAAATTTGCGATAAAAAAAAGTCATTACTAAAGCATTACAAATTTCATAAACAAAACCATGAAAATCAATATAATAGCAAGCATTAAATATCTTGAATGAGCTTCTTCGCCTTTTTCGCCTTTGTCGCCTTCTTCGCCTTTTTCGCTTTTTTCGCCTTTTTGTTGAACTTACTTTCGAATCGACGTTTCTATTCGTATACTTGAACCAAGCATTTTCGGCTTCATTCATAGAAGAAAATTTCTTAAATGAGCACCGTGGAAAACCACAAACTTGATCGTTGCACAATGCCCAACTTTCGTAAATTCCGGGTCTTTTTCCAACGAAGACAACATAGAAACCTTCTTTCCCCATTACTTAGTTTGCTGAAATTGGACAAAAAACACCCTAATTTGCTGTTTTTTTGCTGAAATTGACCCTAATTTGCTGTTTTTTTGCTGAAATTTACCCTAATTTGCTTTTTTTTCCTGAAATTAACTCTAATTTGCTGAAAAAAACCTAATTTGCTGAAAATTACTCAAAACCCTAATTTCAGAAACCCTAATTTCAGAAACCCTAATTTGAGAAAAACCCTAATTTCAGAAACCCTAATTTCAGAAAAACCCTAATTTCAGAAAATTGGGGACAAATCAACTAAATCGAGTGAATGATCCAACTAAAATTAAGAAAGAGACCGAGAAAAAACAAGTAATTTCAGAAATTTTCGAGAAAGAGAAAGAGAAAGAGAGAGAAAGAGAAAGAGAAAGAAAAAAAAGAGGAGCTAACCGGCGACGAAGAGGAGAGAGCTTGGCGACGGTTTAATGGCGACGGAGAGGAGAGAGTTTGGCGACGGTTCAGGGGGCGAGTGAGAGAGGGGGCGAGTGAGAAGCTCGGTTTCGGTTTAATGGCGTGAACTTGAAGAGGGTCCTGGTGAGAGAGAGAGGGTTAATGGATTAATGGGTTATTTGGTTATTGGATTAATGGGTTAATGGATTTTTTTAATGGGTTAATGGATATGTAATTTTATAATATAAATTTTGCCACGTCATCAACAAAATCATCAAAAATTGCCACGTCATCACTGTCACGTCACCACTTAACCGCTGACTGTGCACTTAACTGATGGAGGGGGCAAAAGTGAGCAAAAATGAGAGTTCAGGGGGCAAAATGAACAAAATTAGAGTTTGGGAGGCCAGTTGCATTTTTTCGAACATTTCGGGAGGCAAAAGTGAGCTTTTTTCAATTTTGAATAGATATTTCAAAATTCAAGTTATTTTGGGTTGTAATTGGCCGATAAGGCTGGTGAGTGAATTGGGCTAACACAATAGTGGGTTTTTTTGAATAAAAATGTTGAAAACAAAAACTATTGGGATTTTAGAACTCTACAAATCCAAATGATTTTGACAGGAAAAGTTACAATATGCTAAAAAAAAAATTCAAAAAAAATTCAAAATTAGAATTAGAATCTACTAATTTCTAGGACTCTCCAATAAGAGCAAATTTACTAGAAAAAGTAAATGATTAGTATTTGAAATGTTGGTTTCGAGTTTTAAGTAAAATAATTTTCTTGGGACACGATATCATTTTCCAAAACATGATTTGACAATTTACTAGAAAAGTAAATGATTTGACATGAAAGTTAAAAAGAGTTTCATTGATAGAATAGACTGTTTTAACTGGGAAAAGTAATTGATGTCATGTATGTAACTCGATAAGTATTTTTTAACTTTGTCTGCCACTAAAGCCTTCCAGCTTCTCCATTACTCTTGCCTAGAAAAATGAAAATGAATACTTCGAATAATAATATATCACAAAAGTAGGCATGTTCTTCGTGATAACCATCTTTTCATGATAGGCCATTTTATCTTATATTTTGTATTTCTCACGTGTTTTAAAATTCAATAATTTCCGGAGAAAAAAACATTTGAACAAAAAGATAGGCAATTAGTAAAAATAGGGTATACATGGTGCCCACAAAAGTGAGAAATTTTAATTAACGGTTAAGTGAGTTGAAATTTTAACCTTAAGAGAGTGTGATAGGTACGGATTAATTAACAAACATATAAATTAACAAAAAATTAATTTTAATTAAGATTAAAATAAATACGGGCCGGTTAATAAAAAAATTAACACATTATCTCAGTTTTGTGAAGACAAGTATAATTTTCCTTAGTAAAATCACTGTTGAATGAGCTATAGTGAAATTTAGGAGTAGTGATAGGGCCACAAATATCAACCACAAATGTGTCACAAATAACTAAGTTCATAATATTAATTATGCATATAAGAATCATAAATCAAATACAAACTTAGATATTTGTGTCATATTTGTGGTTGGTATTTGTGGCCCTATCATTACTCTGAAATTTAGCCATTATCTCACTTTTTAAGTTTAATTACTATTCTTGACAACTGTAAACCTGCACACAAATTATGAAGTATTTAATGGACTGTTTAACCTATTATGCAAACTTTAATAAGTACCTCAATTGAAATGCTTTCCCTAATTAAGGGTCTGTCTAGTCTATCAAAACTAATCATTTCTAATGGGCTCCTCAATTTAGTATACATACACAGTGAAAATATTTATTTGAATTTTGATTGGCATTAAAAGAAGAGAAAGCTTGGTTTTCCTATGCTAACTTTCAAATGCCAGTCTGAAAATTTGAAAAAAAAACAAAGAAAAAGGTGAAAATAAATAAATAACATGAGAAGTAGACATCAAGCTTTGCTACGAATCTCAAGAAACCATACTTCATTAATTCAATTGAATAAAGCTACTTTTGTCACCATCAATATATTAATATCACAGCATTTATGCCAGTACAAATGTGCAATTCATGACATGCTATTTAGCATTCATAACTCAATAGTAAAATTGTATTATTAATACTCGTGCCTATTGTTAAAGACAAAAGAAACCAATGCACAACATACACATGCTCTTAGTTAATTCACTAATATTCCCTTTAAATATTATTGTATTGTGCTACTTTATGGAGCTCTTAAATCTCATATTTTTATGGGAAATTTACAAAAAAACGCCTTAACTTTTTTGTTTTTGAATAATCTAAAAAAAATGTTCTGCCAAATTTTTATTTTCAAATACCCCCAAGGGATTAAAACAATCATGACTTGTGTTACAAAAATTTGACCAAAATACCCTTCTATTTTCATATGTAGTATTTTAAAAAAAAATTGTTATTTTTTATTAATTTTAAGAAAATCCATAAATATTTTTTAACATGTAGTGATTTTCATAAAATATCCAAAATATCCAAAAAAAGATAGGTTTTTTTTGTAAATTTCCTTTTTTGTATTTTTGTTTGCGCACCATGTGGTGATGTGGTTGTTCATATAAAATTGAACATAGGAATATATTCATATAAGTCTAATTATGCTTTGTGTTTATCTGTATGATAGCAAAAATATCTGAAAACTACATCATGGGCAAAGGTTGTGAAAGAAGCCATAATTGTAGTTTCCGTATTCCAGCCAACGAGTCAGGGCCTGGTTCGATCAGACCAATGAGCCTGAAACGACCCGTGCAATGATGGGACCTGTACCAGTGTACCGTACCACCACGAGGTACCATCTCTTACTGCATTATTTAACACATTGCTACAATTACAATTATTTAAAGGAAAATTTACAAATACTTTCCTAATTTTTTCTAAATTTATAAAAACTCCCTGATTTTTTAGAAACTCCACAAAAAAACATATGTTTATTAAATTTAAAAATAAAAAAATAAAAAAATAATTTTGTTGGACAAAATTATAATATCATGAAATATCTTTATAGGAGGATACTGGAAAAAAAAAAAACATTGTGTGTAGGGGTTTTTTGAGTATCTCAAAAGTTTAGAGATTTTTGCAAATTCGAAAAAAATTAGGAGTTTATTTGTAAATTTTCCTTATTTAATTAAAAGTACACACAGATGTGACCTATTATAAATATTGATGGAACGTGTCAAGTCATTGTTAACTCTCATGCGTAAATTACTAGTGTACTATTATATTGTCATGTATCTATTGGTCGAGATAAAACAAACAAAAATATAATCAACCTCTTGAAACCTAAAAATCTTTTTTTTTTCATTAATATTCACATAATACAAAAGAAAAGATTGAAAAAGACATAAAAAAGTAAAGAAAAAGCTAGCTTGTCTCCGTTCAAAGCACATCATAACTTCACACGAGAGTTGTACATTGCGAGGTTTTAGGGTCCCAAATGGCAGGAAGAAGGAACTTTCTCCCACCCAATCCCTTCGCATTGTAACTGCCCCCACTGGTACTGTCTATCAGCACTTGTCCTGGGTTTCCGGGATAAGCACCGGTACCAAAAACTCCGGTACACGCCGATACCGCCTCTAATGGCGCGTTCGAGGGACCTTGGAAATACCCGTCTCCATAAGGATTCGTTATCACGGCCGGTAGTAATGTCGCGAGATTGATGATCATGGCGTCGATACCAACATCTCCATTCGGAGCTAGTAATGGCGGGGCCTGTGGTCCGTACATTGGCTGGTGAAATGGCCAAGCACATTCTCCGGCACATTGAGAAACGGAGTTACCGACCCATATGTACGGAAGCTGGTACCGGCTGTGTTTTCCGACCGGTACCGAACCGTGGTGTCCACATCTGCTCATGCAAAAGCCTTCGACTGTTACGTCTTCTCCGGTTAGGACTACTGATATGGAGTTACGCTGAGGAGTGAGACGTTTAGCGAGAGTGGTGAGGTCTGCAGAGGAGAGGGATTTGTTAAGAGACAAAGTGGTATCGAGTACCTGGCGACCGAGAGAGAGATTAATGGGTAGAACGGAACCGATACGAGACTGATAAGCAGAGGTGGTACTTAACCAAGAGGAAACAGAGGGTGCGGGGGAGGAGTCGGAAAGAGAGAGAAGGAAATCAGAGAGAATGGAGCGTTGAGAAGGGGAGAAATGGCCGTACCAGAGAAGGTTCACGGAGAGTTTACCGGTGAGGAGAGTACCGGAGTGGTATCGTAGAGTGATCGGAGAGGGAGAGACTAGGTAGAGAGAGCGAGGGGTTATGGAGAAGCAGAAAGGAAGGAAAATGAGAGAGAGGAAGAAAACAATGGAGAAAGAGGGAGGAGAAGAAGACATTTGGATTTTTGAACTTTCGAGAGGTTTTAGCTGTGAGCCTGTGAAGAGGGGTGGAGTGAGGCTGAGGGTTTATATCGTGTGGGGGAGAGAGAGAAATGGTATGGATGCCGAATTGTGACGAAATGGAGTTGTTCGTTTTCTTTTTCTTTGTTTTTCAATTTCTTTCAGAAATACCCAAGAAAATATTTATACTTCTTTTGTAAGGTTTATGAATAGACCACAAGATATTTTATATTTACAAGCAGTATGCTTCTTTGGGAAAATATCATATAGCTTTCATTTTAAATTAATTAATTCAAATAGCATCCCTCTCAATAAATTTACAAAAAGAATTTTTTCGGTTTAGGATTTAGGATTTAGAGTTTAATTACATGAATAATATGTTAGTGTTATTTCGCCATTTAAGATTGCCAAAAAATAACGTATTAATATATATATCAAAGATTAACTTACGGCCAAAAATATAAAACTACAAGTATCTTTTAATCACGTGAATCATATGTTAAAAAGTTTTACGAAATAAGAGTTATGATTTCAAATATGAACAAATTATGATTCATCCTTAAAATACATATATTAATGTCATTCACGTCATTAATTTGTTGGGTTGGAATATAATTAGTGATACTATTAGGAATTTTGAATATATTTGAAATATCAAAGACTATTTAATGCTAATTTTTTGAACGAGAAAAATAAATAATATTTTTTTTGTTAGTTAGCCTTTGCATATTGTAGGTAGATAACTTTTAACTATTTACTTTTAGTGACAACCTAGATGACAAAAATTAAAAATGCAACTTTCCTAGGATGATGTTATTATGTAACTATTTTAAAATATAAACGATACGGAATATTTCCTTCATCGGTGAGCATCGAGTGCTATTATTTAAAAGGACATTGCTTCTAATTTAGTTTAAAAAATAGTTTCGATATCATATAAATTACAATAACAAAGATTTACCCCATTAAATTACTTTATTATTTGTGGTTAGTGCTACGTATTTGTAATTAATTTAAAGGTATGTTTTTATATAAATAATTCATTGAATTAATTAATTAATTATAATAAAAAAGAAAATATTGTAACACTCTCATTCTAACTGCCATGGAAGTTCTAGTTTCGTCTCACGGACGCTAGAATATAGCACAAAACGAATTTTATCATTAATTTTTGTACACCGCAATATTTAATATTTTCTTTTTTGCGCTAATTTGGTGGGAATAAAAAATAAGATAAGACATTATTTCTATAAACCAAAGTCATTTTTCAAATTAAATGAAAATTGATGCTACATGAAGTTAAAAAAAAATAAGCTTATATGATATAAAAAAATATTTACTCGCATCATTACTTAATTTTATGCCATTTAAAACAAAATATCATTTGAGTATTTGTCTATTTAGAGCTATTAAGAACAACAAGAAAAGATTAATTAAAACTCAAAAGAAAGTATTATTTTAGTTGTAATGATTTAGATTTAATTTATTAAGAGAGCTTGAAAAATAAATATATGATCAAATTTCACGTATTATTACCATATTTTTACTATTTTCTAAATAAGTACCTCAACTCAAGTCATTCTAATTTTTTATTCTTTTTCGATAATAATAATAATAATAATAATAATAATAATAATAATAATAATAATAAAAAATGAATAAATAAGTAATGATGATTGACGATACTTTTGTATGGGGCATCCGAGAAAATACATAACATTTTTTATAAGTTTCGATAATACTTATTTGATAATACTTATTTGGGTTGTCAGAGAGAATACGTAACATTTTTTATAAGTTCTAAAATTGGCCATGTATTAATTAATTTGTAGGATTGAATTGATATTTTGATACTTTTATAGGGGGCACCAGAGAAATTGGCAACCTTTTTTATGTGGGGAACCAAGTTTCCTGGAAGCCGTGCAAATGCCTAATCCAATGGATAATAAAACAATGCATTATTGCACCAAAAAAAGAAAAAATTTAAAGAAAAAATTGAATTATTGCCTTTCACAAAAGAAAAAGCCATTGCATAGTGGTATGGGTTCGATCCATATTTGGAGCTCATTTTGAATCAGAATGTGGTCCTGCCCGAGTCACAATCTCGTCTCGTACAAACATGTATTTTATGCAACGTACACGAAAAAATGAGTGTATCCTTGGTAAGTAGTTTTCAATAGTTACAAGAAAAATTGGATAAAAATTAAGAAATATGCAAGATGCTAAAATGGTGTTTGGTAACGAGTAAATAAACTGTTAAACAAACAAATTATTTTATGTAAATTTATTTTAACTACAAAAAATAAATCATTTAGATAGTGAAATAAGTCCGAATAAAAAATTTCAATTCATGGGTAAACCAACAATTATAAACATTAAATTCGAAATTATATGTATTATATAAATTGTCTAATTTGTATTGTTTCCTAACAAAAATGAACATAGCTTTCCATGATCCATGTAAATTTGACAAAACAATAATAGACATGTAAATATTAAAACATTAAAATTTCATCAAAAAATTGCTTTAATAATTAATTTATATGGAATTCTTTTTGTAAACATTCATGTTTCGTTTTTTAATCCGACTTTCCATATTTATTAAAAATCACATCATTGACTATTATCATTTAACTACGTTTCTGATCGACCAATTATATCTAATTAAATACGATTGACTCTAATTTACAATATCAAATTTGAATACAAATGAAAGATGAAATATGATTCAAATATAAATACAAATAAACGTCTAATCTTTGAAAAAATTAAATCAAATATTATGAGTATTGTTAAAAGTTTAAAAATGTCACGGGATATTAAATAAATTTGAGTTGTGATTTCTTTTAATATTTGATATTCATATTTTCTTAAAAATAATATGAAAGTTTGCCTGTTAAAACACAAATAACTTGTGGAACGTATAATTTATCAACCTCGTAAAGAAAGTCTCTTATGTTATATTTTATTCGTAACTCGTTATGTTATATTTTATTCGTAAAGAAAGTTTCTTATGTTAAAACACAAATAACTTCTTAAAAATAAAATAAAATATAACATAAGAGAATTTTTATTCGTAACTCGTTATTGTTGAAACGAATTTTTTTTATGTTATATTTTATTTTATTTTTTATTTTCTGCATCTGAAGTTGCGAAATTTATTTTGTTTATTGATGCACCGGAAGTTGCGGATTATTTTTTTGTGATTTTGGTTTGGTTTGGTCTACAATGATTAATTTCATTGTTTTATTTAGGTTGATAGAGTATTGGCGAAAGCTTTCTTGTGAATTTATTCTCGTTGCTTCATTGAAGTTGATTTTTAAATTAGTAAATTAGCTTTCAACAGTGATTAATTTCATTGAGAGTTCAAGTTCAAATTCACTGTTGGAATTATGGTCATCCATTATGGATCTACATAAAATTTGATATTTAATTGTATTGAAATATGAAGTTTCAATATCAAACTTGCAAGGATCTAATTTAATTTACCTTTTTTATATAGATTCGACATGTGGAATTTAACGAGTTTGAGATTGTTGTTCTCGACATATCGGACAAGAATTATCTGTCATGGATCTTTGACGCCGAGATTCACCTTGACGCTGTCGGTCTTGGAGACACCATAAAAACATGAAACAAGGCATCGACTTAACACTTTTGTGGCATCCAATGCTCACAAAATATCTTCATCAAATGAATAATATCCTGAATATTGATACCATGCATCCATACATGCATGCAGCATTCAATTAATGCTCTACACCTCTTCATCCTTATTTGATTTTCTGTGTCCAATCCAAACTTGTCTTTGTGTGTGACCCTATAGGTTTATTTAATGTTGACAGCATATTAAATATCCATTTAACTATGCAAATCATAATTGGCCTCTAACAAGACATTATGACTACCCAATCATAACTTATTTATCAAATACATAAATTACTAGCCCTCTTGTTCATACGATATCTGTTGATCAAAGGCATGGTCAAATGTCATTCTTTCTAAATCAACTTAACTCTTTCTCGATATAGAATTAGATTGAATATTCAATTAATATTAACAACACATGTTAATCTTATTGAGCGTGGCCACGCATTTCCTTCAATCCTAATTCATCAGGGGGCCCTGGGAGATATCTCTTTCAATCATGAAAGAAACAACTTCCATCTTGGTTATTCACATCCTCCAACATGCTTCATGTAATACCCAATGATGATCTTGATTACCTGGTTAAAGATAACAAAGAAACATATCTAAGTATCACAATTCACAAGTCAGAAATCTAATCATAACCTCAGGTCAAAGAACTAAAATTCTATTTGTTTATGAGAATATATATAATGACAATAACCATGTATATTCTCATAAGTTGGTCAGTCCAATATGTAGTCTCTAATACATATCTATATTCCATATTTGACATCACTACATCTCTATGTATTCCATGTCCATGATCAGTAAAACATAATCATCTCATATGCGAATATTATGGTGTACACATATATTCTATTTCCTTAGACATGTATATCTCTATATACATCATATATATGACCAGGGACATTTAGAATCGTATTACGTTCATTGCTACAGTTTTACTATCATAATCACATATTATGATGATGTATAAACTAATGATACAATTCAAGGCTTATTCACATATTCCTAAATTTCCCATCCCATTAATTTTTGAATAGAAGAGATATGGTGAGGCCACATCATCGATCACTGTTCAACACAGTTCACTTCGATACTGGTCCTGTTCACCCCGGGTACTGTTCACCGTTTTTTTTTTTTTTTTTTTTTTTTTTGGAATTTTATTTTATTTGACATATGTGTTGTGTTATAAATAAAATATTTGAATTTTTCATCGTATTAATAAATATAATTGACATATGTGTTGTGTTATAAATAAAATATTTGAATTTTTCATCATATTAATAAATATAATTGACATATGTCTTGTGTTCTAAATAAAATATTTGAATTTTTCATCGTATTAATAAATATAATTGACATATGTCTTGTGTTCTAAATAAAATATTTGAATTTTTCATCGTATTAATAAATATAATTTGTATACTATAATTTTACTGTTAACAAAATACTATTCACACTTTTTGTTAGCCTGAGCTGGTATTTTTTTTTTTTTTTTGCTTATTATAACAGTTTTGATTGGTACCAAGCTGCGTTTTTTGTGCTTATTATAATATTTTTTATTGGTACCAAGCTGCGTGTTTTATGTTTTTTATGGGAGGGGGAATTTGACATGTTTTGTATTATAAATAAAACATTTCAATTTTTCTTTTGAAACATATGATATATTTTGAGGAGGAAAAAAATTTGTATTTATTGCATAATACTTGTGAGACTAATTAATATCAGATTTTTTTTTTAAATTAACATTTATGAATATTACTTTTGTTTTGCACTTGTAACGTTTTAGATAAAATTATTATTTTATGATCATAACAGATTTTGAAAAATCGCAGCAAAGCGCGAGAAATATTTTCCGCAGCAAAATAATATATCAAATAATTACTTTTGCTTATTATATTATTTCTTATCAAATAATATATCCCGCAGCGAAGCGCGGGATATTTTCCTAGTATGTTAAATAACCAGTACACGTATTAAATAAAACTTTAATCAAATATTAAAATATTAAATCAACAAACATAAATAATAATGATTATTCGTTTACATACAAGCTAAACAGTTCAGCCTAGGGTATTATTCTGTTCTGCCCAGGGCATTATTTCGTTCGGCTTAGGACATTATTTCCTTCACTTTCATGCCTCAGATATTATCTTACAACAACAGTACAAAAAAAAAGATTCAAAAAGTACTCTGATTTTAATTTCATGGATGCTTGTAGCTGAATAAAATAACAAAATGTTACTTAAAAATCATGAGTCACGCCCGACAGGTTTGAGCCCATTCCCATAAGCGAATTATGCTGCCTTTAATGGCCGTAATCGCGGTCGCGCCCCTGAACATGGACGCGAACGTGGAAGAGGTTGAGGTCAAGGTCGAAATATATTTTAGAGCAGTGATGGTCAAATTAAGAAACCCGCACAAGAAAGCAAGAAACCGCAAAATGTCAAGGGTTCTGGAGATCCATGTTATAGATGCGCTGTGAAATGACATTGGTCGCGTACATGTCGAACACCAAAATATCTCGTTGAACTTTATCAAGCCTCTTTGAAGGAGAAAGAAAATATTAAGGAGATTAATTTGGTCTATCAAAATGATGAAGACCAGTGGAATATGTCCTTGGTAAACACACGTTTGGACTCGGCGAAATAAAACGCGTTGCACTTTTTTTTTCCTGGTCATGATTTTTTTCCAATTTGATTTTTTCTAACCAGATTTTTAATGAGACAACTTCTTATGCGTATGAAATATAATTATTTAAGGAGGAGTGTTATGAATATATTAAATATATAGATGTTATTTTGTATTTGGAAATTAAATATTAAAGGAGTAATTATAGAAATTTATTATATTTTCTATTGTATTAATTTTTGTATTGTAACATCCCTTAATCTTGCACTCACCTCCACTATATAAAAATGATAGTGTCTATTGTAATTTTTTCATTAATTTTGAATAAAATTTATCTCTCACAATTCTCCTTTTCTTTTGTTATTGTTCCTGTTATTTTACAATACATTATCAGCACAATATTAATCAATCGAGTATTTCAAGATTTACTGCACAAATTAAAAATTCCGCACCAAAAATTATAATTTATAATTACTAATATTTATTTATAATTATTGTTTTGTTGTATAAATTTAGTCATAACAATAGATTGATTAAGTTTAGGATATACTAGCTTTGTGCCCGCGCAATTGCGCGGGATGTTTTTTTTATAATTATTTAAATAGAATTAACACGCATGCGTTTGAACTAAATAAATCTAATCATGATATATTAACAAATATCATGATGTCAACAGATGCATAAGGTTCATGAAATTAGTCTATCACAGATATTATTTTCTAATATAATTTGTATAAATAGCATTTGCTTAGGTGTTTCTAAAATCGATTAATATAATCATGACATATTCGCAAATTTTAATATGTATGTAAAATAGGAAACAAAGACCAAATGTAAAATAAGGAAAAATGATCAAAATTTAAAAAAAGACCGAAATGTAAATAAAAAGGACCAAAATGTAAAAAAAGGACCAAATGTAAATTAGAACTAAAAAGGACCAAAATATAGATAAAATGGACCAGAATATAAATAAAAAATATAAAAAAGGACAGAAATGTAAATAAGAAAGGACCAAAATATTAATAAAAAGGATCAAAATGTAAATTAAAACAAAAAAGACCAAAATGTAAATAAAAAGGACCAAAATATAAATTCAAAAATGTAAAAAAGGACCGAAATGTAAATAAAAAGCACCGAAATGTAAATAAAAAGGACCAAAATATAAATTAAAACTAAAAAGGACAAAAATATAAATAAAAAAGAGCAAAATGTAAATTAAAAAATATTTTTGTACACAAAAACCCTTGATGGCATGGAGGCATAGAATTGCAAGAATTTTCTCTATTTTATACGTAAGATAAAAGTAATGCCTAAAACATGAAATAAATTATCAACGGTCATAATCAAAATATTGAAAATGACGAAATTACCCCTCAATGAATGTAGCTGAGTATTGTGGCCATTTTGAAGTAGTCTTCCGGGTATAATACTGATCTCCACCTCGTCGCACTCAAAAATCATTCCATTCGGCCCAAAACGCGAAAGAAATTATCAACATTTAGAATCAAAATATTGTAAATGACGAAAATACTACTCGCCGAATGCAACTGAGTATCGTGACATTTTTATGTAGTCTTGTGGGTTTAATTTTGCTCTACATCTCTCTCGCACTAAAAGCCATTCCATTCTGCCTGAACGAACTCGTTTTGGTTGCACCAATCATAACCAAAATCATGGTCTCTGGTCAGGATAAAATTACCATATTACCCTGGTCCTGCAAAGGTCCCGAATTTGTTTCTCTCTTTTCGATTTCCCGAAACATAGCAAAGTCCCAACGTTTTTCCGAATCTGGTGTACTTATGACAAATATTTCAAAAAAACCCTGTCTTTTAAAAAAAATAGAATTATCACATATATCCCTAGTAAATATGAAACTTATAAACTCGTATATTTTTTTTTTTAAAAAAGGACCAAAATGTAAATTTTTTAAAAAAGAGAACCATAATGTAAATAAAAAAGGACCAAAATGCAAATATAAAGATGCAAAATGTGAAAAAAAGGAGCAAAATGTAATTTTTTTTTAAAAAGAGGACCAATTTGAGGCCCCTGGACCAAAATGTAAATTATAAAACTTCGAAGAACCAAAATCCAAATATAAAGGACCAAAATGTAAAAACAAAAAGGACCAAAATGTAAAATTTTTTTAAAAAGAGGACCAATTTGAGGCCCCTGGACCAAAGAGTAAATTGTAAAACTTCGAAGGACCAAAATGCAAATTTAAAGGACTAAAATGTAAAAAAAAAATGAACCAAAATGTAAATTTTTTTTTAAAAAAGGACTAATTTGTAAAAAGAAAAGAACCAAAATGTAAAAAAAAAAAATTTACCAAAAAGACCCTGGCGACGTGGCTCATTGTGGGGGCAGCAAATTGTTTTTAAAACTTTGAAGGACCAAAATGCAAATATAAAGGACCAAAATGGGAAAAAAAGGGACCAAAATGTAATTTTTTTAAAAAAAGATGACCAATTTGAGGCCCCTAGACCAAAATATAAATTGTAAAACTTCGAAGGACCAAAATACAAATTTAAAGGACTAAAATGTAAAAAAAAGATCAAAACGTAAAATATTTTTAAAAAAAAGACTAATTTGTAAAACGAAATGGAGCAAAATTTAAAAAAAAAAAAATTACAAAAAAACCCCTAGTGACGTGACTCATTGTGGGGGAAACAAATTGTTCTACTTTAGTACTAAGGATAGATATTGCATGTTGGATAACAGCTAAGGAGATAAAAGTATAACTTTTCTATATCGAAACTGCGAATTGTACTAACTTAAAAATTGGAAATAGCATTTCTCCTATTGTCTGCATATAATTTTTTTTGTCCAACTAAATACAAATGCATTATCATTTATCACTAAATTTCTTCTTCTCCAGACTGTCAAGAATCCAGAATGCCATGCCATTCCTGAAAATAGTAAGTCGGGACGTGAGTGATGAATTTGTCTCAGAATCCAAGTTTTTGGCGATAAGCTTGGACTGTATATGGACCCCCTTTGGCCATAAATATACTGTGATATTATCGAATTCTATCTTATATATAATTTTATACGGTTCATGAAAACTTGACACGTGGCAAAGACTTTTTACTGTAGCAAATACTGCTGACTTTTACTGTAGCATGATACTGTTCGTAATACTGTTCCAGGGCCTTTTGTAAAAAAATTCGATTTACGTTTTGGTCTTTTTTATTTTGAAAAATTACATTTTGGTCCTTTTTAGTATAAAAAATTATATTTTGGTCCTTTTCATCACCAGGGCCCTTTTTGTAAAAAAAAATTAATTTACATTTTTGTCCTTTTTGGTTTGAAAATTATATTTTGGTCCTTTTTATTTACATTTTGGTCCTTTTTAGTATAAATGAACTCGGCGTTTGTAGACCAAGCTATTTTCCTCTATGTTTCATGGTGGACCAAATCTATATTCATATCCCTGTATAAATATCTTTGTTCTTTCTCTCTCCCCATTTTTCTCCGCTCGACTCTATCTCGCGACTGCCAGAGAAGGCGATTTCTAGGGTTTCGCCGGTTTCGCCGGTTTCGCTCTCTCTCTTTACACAAACGAAGAAAATATTTGTTCTTTCTCTCTCCCCATTTTTCTCCGTTCGACCCTATCTCGCGACTGCCAGAGAAGGCGATTTCTAGGGTTTCGCCGGTTTCGTTCTTTCTCTTTACACAAACGAAGAAAAGAAAAGAGGGAAAGGGTCCACTCATGCATCCACGGTTCTTTGACACACAAAAGAAATCAGGCATGGTTCCTTTTTTTATACTTATTTTGATCTCTGATTGTTCTTTTCTTTGTTCTTTGATTCGATTCTTGAGAAGTTTTGCACATTCGGTTTGTGTGTTGTTCGAATCGTGAATTCAATTTTATTTTTCAGATGAAACAATCACTAATCTAGGACTAATTAGTTGATAATTGGGATTGTCAATTCTCAATAAATGTTTTTCATTGCTGATTTTTTCGATTTTGGTTTGTACAGTGCCTGTTGCAGCACAAGAGGAGCATACTGGTACTGGTACGCAGCGTTTTTCTGGCTCTCTCTGGTTCACCGTGTCGTGTATCCAGTATGCGTGGTTTTGCTGGCTCTCTCTGAGGTTTGAACTCTGGGTATAAGCTCGGTCGCGTGCTCTCTCTGTGGCTCTCTCTGAGGTTTTGCTGGCTCTCTCTGAGGTTTAAGTATTATCTAACCATAATTTTGTTTCGTGTTTTTGCTCTCTTCCTGTGTTTTTGCTCTCTTCCCGATTCTGCCTCGGATTGCGTGTTCTCGATTGAGTACGCGTGTTAACTTGAATCGGTTGCCTCGGATTGCGTGTTCTCGATTGAGTACGCGTGTTAAATTGAATCGGTTGCCTCGGATTGCGTGTTCTCGATTGAGTACGCGGGTTAAATTGAATCGGGTTGCCTCGGTGTCGTGCCTCTCTCTCTCTCTCTCTCTCTCTCTCTCTCTCTCTCTCTCTCTCTCTCTGACTCGATCAGTGATGGATTTTACCCAAAATAACAAGAACAAAATATAAGAACCGATATGACAAATGGAGAAGTCTGAGATCAACGAAAAAATGTGAAACAAATTGTGATAATCATCTTTTTTACATCATTGTAATTAGTTAAACAGTGTCATGAAACAGAAATGCCAATACGTTGTCATAGATCGATGATGATTATCCCAAATAATTAAGAATGGATACAAGAACAGATATGGCTAATCGGGATATCTGAGATCAAATCATTATCATCATAATACTCATATCATTATCATCATAAAATTCATATCATCATCATCATCATCATCATCATCATCATCATCATCACCACTATCATATCATCATCATCATCATCATCACCATCATCATCATCATCACACTTGCAAACAATACGTTGTCTTTGAGGTTGTGCTTTCTTTGCTATTCCTGGAAAAAAAATATGAACAAGAACAAATGTACAAAATGGCAACATGGACAAAATTCAAAAACAAATGTAATCTTTCTTTGCGATGTCATGTTTAAAATGAACAATATAGTGTTCGTTGAATATATCTTTGAATTTTTTGCCAATTGTTATTTTTGTTGCTTTGAAATACATATCAAATAAAATTTCTGATTCCTCCAGGATTTAGTTTGGTCTTTTGATCAATGATGAATCTCCGGAAAAAAAAGAACAGATATGACTATATGGGTAATCTTAGATCAATAAAAAAACACCGAACAAATTGTCATTACAATTTTTTTAGCATTGTCGACAGAATAAAAAAAATCGAGGCAACTTTTCAATGTATTTTGATGCAAAAACAAAAATCAAGCTTTTGAAAACATATTTTTCAATGTATTTTCAAGCAAAAAAATCAACAAAATCAAAAACACCGAACGTATGATTTTCAATGAACAAGCTTTATAATATATTTTGAAGCAAAATTAAATATCATAATCTAAACACGAACAACCAAACATGAAAAACAAACAAGAAAAAGAAAGACAAATATGATCTATAATACAAACATGAATACAAAGACAATATACAAATAGAATAAAAACACAACTAAAAGCACGAAAATGATAAAAAATACGAGTAACGACAAGAAAAATAAATATACAGAAGATAAAATATTAAATACAAAATAACAAGACAAACTCAAATGGAAATCAAAATACATGAATACCACTTGCGCAACAAGATTAGTATAAGTTCAAATTACAAATGCCAACATGAAATATGCAGAAAATAAGAAATACAAAACAAAATGGATATCCGTACTAATATTCAGTTGAACTAAAATACCAAACATCGAATGAATCACCTATTTTTACATGACGAATCGTCCAATCACTTTTACACAATTATACAATATAGCATACATAACGGGATAACGATTAGTACACTTAGCAATACACATGTCATGTGCCATTTTTATCCGAGTCAAAGACGAAATGTGAAGTGCGTAATAACAAAAACTAACAACACACGATCCAAACACGAATATAAGCACATAAAAACAGATAAATAATATGAATTGTGAAATATTGAAACCATGAAAAGATGAATACATGTACGTGAAAGAACACGATGACGAATACATGCATAAATGCGAACACCATTATGACGTTCTCTATTCTCAAACGTACATTCTTGCCTTCAAATTATAATTGAGATGATCAGGTACTATAATATGTTCTCGAGTGAATCATACATGAGAAACAAAACACAAATATAACTGAGAATAAAAGCATGACCACAGACACAAGGTACAAATATAATTCGTATACAATCTTAATTCTTACGACATCTCATTAGACTGATTTTGTTAATACAAATGATTTGTAATAGTTTATGAATTCTTTGTTTGATAATATTTTGTGGTATATTTGTAGTTTACTGAATTTTCAAAAATTGAAGGAAAACAAAAGGAGACAAGGCGCGAAAAAACAAAATCATTCGATACATGAAAAAAAAAATACAAGAACACAATAAAACAAGCAAAAAGAAATGTACAGTTTTCTTTAATGCCAAAAGACAATGATGTATTTTTGTGTTGAACGTAAGTTCTTTTCGGCTTTTCTATATGCTCACATAAATATCAACTTTCGATACAAACACTTTGAATGAATATTTAAAACATTTGTACATAGTAAACAAATTTATTAGCGAAAAAATGAAGATACTCACGTGAAGTTTACGAAATATATACAATATGTGTTTTAAAGATGTGTTAGTCAGGTTGTTTTAATGTGGCCAAAATCCAAAAGTCGTAAGCCCAAACAATAGAACATCATCATCATCATCATCATCATCATCATCATATCATCATCATCATCATCATCATCATCATCATTTGTTGTCTTGATTTTGCCGATGATGTATAAATACTAGATAAATTCTACGACAAGAACTGTTTGAATTGTTCAAGAAAGCCGGCTCTTGAACGATTCAAACAATTTTTGCAGTAAAATTTATGAATATCATGATTTACTGAGGCAAATATATAATATTTATCGATTTTATTTTTGAATGAAAACATTTGTTTGTTCCGATGTGTGTAATTTTCTAATAATGCAACTAATCAAAACTATATTGTTTTAATTCTTTTATTTCTTTTATTATTACAAGTTATTTAACATTATTTTTTTTAGTTGTCAAATATTTATATTTTGTGTATTGTATTTCGTTGTTTTACGTACGATGTATCCATGATTTGTTGATATCATATGCGCAACTATCAGAAATTTTTTCGCATATTGAAACAAGAACACACAAATGACTAGAACAACAATACAAGTATCTGTTAAAAAAAATTGACCCGCGCATTTGCGCGGGCAGCAAGGCTAGTTATAGATAATTCAATAACGTCCCTAAATAATATTTTGTATTTGGTAAGTTCTAAAAATTGAAAGGATGTTTTGGTTTCCAATATTTAAAAATCTCCAAATAAAAAATACTTAAAACCCCATAGTTTTAATGAAGGGAGATAATTATTTAGAAAAAAAATCTAAATTTGAACCTCAACTGTGGAGCTGGTGTATTTTTTATCTCTCAAGTTTTACATGATTTGTTTTAACCCATTAAGTATTACGTTGACTCATATATGATTATTACATCCGTAAATAGTTACGTGTCCGTTAACTTGACAATATCCTACCACATAAATAAAAATTTGACATTTAAAATATATATTTAGATATTTAAAAAAATATATCAATATTATATTACCATAAACTCTAATATTGGATAATACAAATACATTTTCTAAAAAAATATTGTTTACGTGTCCGTCAACTTGACACATAAGCATGATTATAATTTTACATAATGTCGTGAAATATCCGACACGACATTGATTACATGTCGAATAAACGGACACACAATCATTTAAGGAATCCAATGTTTATATATGAGTCAATATAATAGTTGAATAGTTAAAAATATACCGCGTAAAAGTTGAGGATCAAAATAAACCAAACCAAATTAACCAACCCCCTTATTTTTGACCCATCTTTATGCAATCTCTTTATGCCACCTCATTACAACTCATGCTACATCATCACAATTATTTCAACCATTAAATTATGATATGTGGCAACATATGAACCATAGATTAACCTTTGATTTTGAGTGATTATGTTTTATTTGTAGATATTTATGTGTCCCTTATTTTACACATAGTTTTAAGCAATTTTAGAAGGGCACATCAACTTAGGTTGATGACATGTCAAAATATTATTTGTTAGGTTCATGTTGGACAAGTTGTATTTTATATTGATTTTTTTCACAATATGTTACATGATCAATTGTGAATACAAATAGAATGTGAAGAGTTTAAATATCTAACATTAATAAATTAATATATAATATCATAAAACATACATCAAATATTGTTAGTATTTCATTATATAATTTAAAAATATTAAGAAATATATTGGCTTAAATTTTATCTTTATTTTGAGATCTATATTGTCATATATTTAATATTTTTCTCTAAATTAAAATTATGAAAACAATTATGTAAAAAAAAATATAATTACATTAATGACTTGTAAGCCTAATTATTATTATTTTTAAAACTATAATTGTAAAAAATTGCACATACTACTAAGTATGTTATTATCATATATTCAATATTTTTCTTTAGCTTAAAATTATGAAAATAATTATGTAAAAAAAGATATAAAAATAAATATAATTACATTAATGACTTGTAATCATAATTATTATTATTTTTAAAAATATAATTAAAAACAATTGCACATCCTAATTATTATTATTTTTTTTAAAACAATTATGTTATATTTATATTTTTACTTAAAACACTTTCATGTTAATGTTTAAAAAAATAAAAAGTAATGAAATATATTAGTTAATAGACACAAATAATTTCTTTAACTTATATAATATTTTTCAATAATAAACATGAAACATAAAATTTATCAAGACACAAATAATTTTTTTAAATTTTTACAATGTTATTATTTTTAATTTTAGATATGAAAATTTAAAATATCATATGGTCTTGATTTTTGTTTATGTTCACGCATGTTATTTTATTATTTTATAGTTACATTTATTTTTTTTGTATGTGTTGCATTAAAGTACTAAATAAATATTTCACAATCTGTCATATTAAAAAATAATATAATAATTTTGTTATCATAAAACTTTCTTAATCAATATGAAATTTATTTTCATAAAGTCTTATATTTGTTCCCGAAAAATCATAACAATATATTATGTGTATGGTAAAACAAATGAAACAAAACCGCCCTGAAGCGCGGGTAATCTCCTAATCAATAATAATTGAGAGGTCAAATTCAGATTTTGCACTATTATTCATGGCGATTGGTGGTAACTGGTAATTATTAATAACATTAATTAAAGCTAGTGTAGTTGGATAAAGCATGATGAATCTACAAACTTATGTGGTAGGGTATAATTGGCCTGAAACAGATTCAATATTATCCATCATTTCACAGCTGTTAATGCTGCCTATTCAAGCAATGAGATCTTTCACAAATCACCACCGTGACGCCATTTTTATTTCCTTTGTTACCATGTCCGTGTGGTTATTTCTAGAAGGCCACGTCATTTTCATCATGCTTGATGGCAATGAGCTTGTGAATTATGAATTATGTAGTGTGGATTTATTACGTCATAAAGTATTAACAAATGCTAATGCACTTCATTATATTACGAGGCCATATTTTTTTTTCTTTCCGTATTTCATGATTTTTATTTTTGATATTGTCACGTGACATCATAGTATTAATGATTAATTAGTAATTAGTAATTTGTTTATACCAAATTAACATCAAATTTATATGTAAAAATAGATTAATTATTAATTAACATGTATTTTTATTTGTACGTTGAAATTAACGGTCAATTCATTTTTGTGTGTTAATTGAGTTGATAATTATTTTCACCAATTCTCTTCGAAATACACATAGAAGATGAGAGAGATGAGTTGTGAGGGTAAAATAAATGTTTCCTTATATTTTATATGAATGATATTATGTTATGAATAGTGATGTATATTTTCTAAAACTCTACTGCAAAAAATTGGATGACGTGAATATGAATTAACCTCTTAAAAATTAATATATAAATACATGATTTAACGTATTAATTTATGATTTGTTTATGTTAATCGATGATTTAACGTGTGGTTATGCATTTTGAAAACTTTTTTGTAGGTATATATTATTCATATATGTGACCGATAATGCATGAAAAAGTGTGTTATCATTACTATCAATGAACTTAATTATTAAATCGATCCAAAGCCTTGTAATAATTCATGAAAATGGCTATCTAATTGATTTTCTCATTTTTTTTTTTCGTATTCTGCCAATAAAAAGCAATGCAATGGGGTCCCCAAAGTCAAACAAAATTAAACAAATTGGAAAAAGGTCATAATTGCGCCAAGAACTAAGTGCCCTTTGTTCTCTAGATTTAGTGCTATATTAGTTAATTAATTACTCTTAACTTTGCCTCTTTATGTGTAAGTAAAATAATAGCGAAACAGAGTATCTTTGTCTTAAAACTCCATACGGATGTGTAACTCGCACACTGCTCGTAATATTCGTCCTCAGATTCTCTCCATTCTCAACATCAATGGCTAATCTACATAATTAAATATCGTGTTAAATGATAAATGACGATTCAAAATGAGTAATGGAGATTATGAATGCAAGTTATAACTTGAGAGGAGATATTTTGTGCTTGGCCGACATGAGGTGATGATTGAAGACAATGACGAGGTATAAAAGAGAAGAGAAGCAGAATAATTAGAGCGGAAAATATGGAGTGGTCTTTATTAATTCATCACACATCACCATTACTGGCACGGTATATTATTAATGCAATTCCTTAGTTCATTTTTTTTTAAGGCAAACAGAAAAAATTTGTTGCGTATGTCGTTAAAGAAAAATGCAATTACATTTCTCCTTTTAAAAAAAAAAATAAAAAAATAGAAAATAATTGGTACATGATCTAAGACACATGGATCACCAAAAGAACAAGTAAAAATTCTAAAATCAGGGTCAAGAGTAATCTTGCTTTTCAATATCGTCGACGTCCATCTGCCGCCATCATCGTCAAAAAGCCTAATCCGATTTGCATATCGATGTCCGAGACTTAATCTCGATGTAGGGAATGTAGAGACTTAATCTCGATGTAGGGAATGTAGAGACTTAATCTCGATTATGATCCACTAAACACCTCGGCGACTCGTGCAATTAAAGGCCGCAATCACATGAAAATACTAGATATCACAGTAATTCATCTGGCAAATATTTTCAGCTTTTCAATGAATTAGATATCATTAGTTCATTACAACTTGTAAAGTGGTGAATTGGTGAACATGATATAGGTAACAATACTAACAAGGAATCATTTTACAGGAAATAGGAAATTAGTATTCGAAATAATGAGTTTATTCGAATTGGTGAACATCATAGAGGTCACTAAATAATGAGTTTATTCTCATGATTAGATGTGGCAAAAGGACGGGCGAGGCGGGTTCGGTCATTTCTGTTGGCGGGTCATTCGTATCACCGGATCATTCGGGTCGCAAGTCATTCGGTTAGCGAGTCATTCGTTTTTGAGTCATTTCAATTTTTCGGGTCATTCGGTTTTGAATTATTTCGGTTTTCGGATCGTTCGGTTCCGGATCGTTTCGTTCGGTTCTGGGTCGTGACGGTTTTCGGATCGTTCGGTTCCAAATCGTTTCGATTTTCGAGTCGTTCGAATTTGAGAAGATTTAGTGTTCGGGTTTCGAAAAATTTAGTTTTTGGATCTTTGGAGTTTCAGGAGATTTACGGATGCTAGAACAATTAGTTTTCGAATTAATCTGATACAGATCAATTCAAGATTTGATAAAAATAGATATATAATTTTGATAATTTAGAATTTGATCATTCATAATTTATTCAGACAATTTGTTTATATTTCGTATTAAATCTAAAGAATAATCTGATACGAACTTTTTGTATTGTTAATATGCGCACTCAATTATAATATACATATGCTAGTTAGTATTAGTACTTTGGGCTCGTCCAATGTATGTATTCCAATGCATAGTACTTGTTTGTCGTTGACTTAAAAATGTATCAAATGATTAATGGTTAGTTATTAAATAGTACTTAGTGTTTTTAATCATTTTTATAGTGAAATTATTGACTTAGAAATTCAATTCTTTAACATTATCTTTTGATGTAATTATATAATCATACTATTTGATATATTGTAGCAATAATATATAATATTTTTAGTTTTTAGTAATATTGATAAATGATATTATTTTATTACCAAGTGTCCAAACCGAAAGGAATAATTGAACAAATTAATATGGATGTCAAAGAATAGTTAGTGACTTCCGATTTATTTCTTGTCTTCCCTAATGGCCCTCTTTCAAAATATTGTAAATATTGTAATTACAAATCAATTGAAACTATATATTTTTTATTTATACGAATGAAAAATAATGTAGTATTTACTGTTTTTTTTAATTTTGTTAGTTTTTCGAAAAAATAATATCCAAGGATCCAATTTTAAAATTGGACTCGGATATTCAATATCTGGACCGGGCTTTATATGGACTAATAATTTTACAGACTTCAAATGTTAAAAATAAAAAAAATAAAAATTTGAGCATTTTCAAATATAAAAAAGTTATGGATCGAAGCTTTCGTTTTTTTTCTTCTATTGGCAAGGGGAATTAGTAGAGTGGAATCGGATTATAAGGTGGAGGAGAAAAAAGTTCTGGAATTAGTAATTCCACAGTTTGTTTGGATGTCTAAATTATAAGATGCTGGAAAATATAATTCTCTGTTTGGTTGTTTAGAAAATTTTGGAATTTTGTTATTGAAATAGTACAAAAAACGTTTAATCAAAATTGATAAAAAAATATTAAGTATCTTTCTTGAATAATCAAATATATTAAATGTACCATTATATTATTATTATAACATTATTTTTTTATTCATTTATAATAATATTATTATTATTATTATTATTATTATTATTATTATTATTATTATTATTATTATTATTATTATTATGATATATAATATAATATAATATATTCCAATAAAATAATACTAATATATAACATATACGATTATTATAATAATAAATTATTATAATAATATATTTAATAATATAATTATTATTACATATTATTAGAATAATATATATAATATTAAGCTAATTATATGGAAATAATAATTATAATACAATTATTTCAATATTATACTATTATACTATAATTAATCTAATATTAGCAATCATGTAAAAATTTATAATAGATTCTTATCATTACAATAATATATATAATATTACAATAATATATAATATAATATTTATATATTATTATAATAATATATAACAATATATTGAGTATAATATATTTATCATATATTATTAAAATAATATATGTAATATTATGTTAATTATATGGATATAATAATTTTGATACAATTATTTTATTATTATAATATAATTATTATAATATTAGCAATCATGTAGCAATTTATAATATAATTACTGTATATTATTACAACAATATATATAATATTATAATAATATATATTTTATTCTAATTATATATTATTACAATAATATGTAATATAATATAATTAGTATATATAATTAATATAATATAAAATATTATATTAATTATGTAGATATAATATTTTATTATAATAAATATAATTATTATAATATTAGAAATTATGTTGTAATTATGTTATAATAAAAAATAATAATAATATAATAATATTATTTAAATAATAAAAAAATATATTATTATAATAATATAAAATGTATGGTTATATTATTACAATACTATATTTTATCCATATAATAATATAATAATTATTTTTAATATAAATATAATATAATTAATTTGGGTTAGTGTGTTAATGAAATGCTCCACCTTGACATTCCTTGATTTGATTTGAAGAGAATTATATTTCTTTGAATTTGTGTACAAATAAAATTCTGGAATTATGTTTTTCCATTCTTGGAATGGTTCCAAACAAAGAATTTCATTGGAGTGGATTTTTAAGATCCGGCTCCCTCCTTAATTCCATCTCCCAAACAGCCCTTGGCAAGCGAAATTAGTAGAGTGGAATTGGATTATAAGGTGGAGGAGAAAAAATTTCTGGAAATAGTAATTCCATAGTTTGTTTGGATGCCAAAATTATAAGATGCTGGAAAGTATAATTCTTTGTTTGGTTGTTTGGAAAAATTCTAAAATTTTATTAATGACAATGAAAAATAATGTTTAATTAAAATTGATAAAAATATTAAGTACCTTTCTTAAATAATCAAATAATATTAAATATATATTTACGTTATTACTCTAATATTAAATTTTATTAAATTATAATATTATTATAATGATATATTATAACATAATATTATTATAATATAATTATATTATAATATATCATGTATTATTAGAATAATATATATAATATAAGGTTAATTATATGGAAATAATAGTTATAATACAATTATTTTATTATTATACTAAATTACTATAATATTAGCAATTTATAATATAATTATTATATACTATTACAATAATATATAATAATTATATATTATTATAATAGTATATTATATTACATTAATGATATGGAAATAATAATATAACAATTATTATTATTATATCATATAGTAATTATATTATAATAATAAAATAGTTTTATATAATTATATCCATAAAATACATTATTACAACAGTATAATATTTTAAATGATTTTTTGTATTATTAAAATATTATATATATATATATATTATATTAGAAATATTAGAAATATTTTTTTTCTTCCATAAAATAATACAATTATTTTTATTTATTTAATATGTTTTTATTAAGATATTATATTTTTTGTATTATTAAAATAGTTTTATATTGTTTGGAATAATAATATAATATTAATTATATCGATCAATTCATTATAATATTTTGTTTTGTTTTAGTGATTCGTAACAAAAAAAGATTAGAGAAATTATATAATAAATTCATTGTAATATTTAAACAATTAATCGATTCATGATAAGACTCGCATTTATTTAAAAATTTAGATTTGTCATGGGTGATCAACTTTGACCAACAAAAGTCATGCGCATAACCACAACTAATTTGGTCTAAATAGTAACTAGAGACATAACACCTGCCTAATTTTGAAGAGAGAGACAGATTGGGCACATAATGTTTGCCGGATTTGGGAACTCTGACTTTTTGGAGAATTATCATTTGCAGGCAAAGAAGGAAAGCTAAGAAATCAGCAAAAGATAATTCCACTCATTCAAGGTTGCCAAACAAGGAATTACCACTTTACCGGATTTGAAAATGATAATTCCCTCATAATTCTTGTGTGCCAAACAGGCCCTAAAACTATTAACCAATTATATATATTGAGATTTTGATTGTACCAACTCATTTTTTAACTTTTTAAGTCTTCACAAACATGCAAATAGCATGATCTCATTCAAATGGCATGATTCTAATTTATTTTTTATTTGTTTACTCTCTCGAACACTCATGCTCAATATATAGATGAAAAAAAATTTCAAGTTACTATTGTCGCTATGAAGTTTTTTATTTTTATTGTAAAAATTATTCTCAAGATATTATAAAATAACAATAAGATATTAGAGAAAATTGATGGCGTTTTAGTTTTCTTGCCAAAGGAATTGCAAAAGAAAAGAAATGGCTAAGCACGCACAAAGTGAAACTAAACGGTGTTTAAATTTGTGCTAGAGACACACGGCGTTGATATACTTTATCCGAATTCTGAGATATAATTTATCTGATAGAATCTTAACATAACCTTTTCACATATTCACATAAATTAATAAATTTTCTTATATTTGTAATTACTTTTCTTCTAGAAAATATCATTTCTATTGACATCAAGAGATTGAGAGAAATAATTTTTCAAAACAAAATCAACCTTGTAGTAATGTTGAGAATACAAAAGACTAATTTGATTATTTCTTCTTGCTAGCAATATTACTATTCATTAGTTAATTACTACATGTAAAGTGGTGAACCGGTGAAAATTATGTCAGTAATTACTCACATAAAAATATCTCCTTGGTATTTCGTTGAAAGAAGAAGTGCTCATAATATGATTATCTTCGTCGCATGCGGACTCACACATTGTGTGTGAGTACGATTAAACGTGAAGCGAAATTCGAAGAAATGCCGTATTATGAGCGTTTCTTCTTTCTCGAGAAAACAAGGAGATATATTTATGCATTCGAACATCTCGATCCAATCGGCCCAGTATGATCCAACCCGTTTTTTGAGCCCTTTTATTTAAAAGAACTCGGTAACAAATCAATTCAAATATTTTTTTAATATGTTAACTAATTGATAGTAATTAATTATTAAGGTCACCGGATCGTCAATTTTGCTACTAGAAAGTCATTCAATTGTTAATCGTAATGGTTGTTATTGCAATTATTAGAGTTTTTCTTATAATCTTGCGATTAATATTTGGACTTTAAAAAATGTGAGAATGGTCATTCAAATGATAACTCTAGACGTTGTAAATACATATAGATCGAAACTGTGCATTTTATTTTTAAAACGGGAATAAAATAATGTAGTATTTTCAATTTTTTTAGTTTTTAGAAGAGAAAAAATGTCGAAGAATCCATGTTTAAAATTGATCTCATAACTTAAATGGTCAGGCGTTTTGACACATTTATATGTTGTGAGTTCGAGTCCATTTTGTACTATATAAAAATTGAATAAAAAATTAACACAATTCGTGGTCTATGATTCTCCTAAAAAAAAAAAATCTTATCTAACCACATCAAAAAATTTCTCTGGGTTATATTTGAAATTTTCCACATCAAAAAATTATTTTGAGCATTTTTAAATATATAAAAGTGATGGATGGAACCTTTACATGTTTTTGTTTTCTAAAATTATGTAACCAACTATATATTTTGAGATTTTAAATTTATCTACTCATTTTTTTTTACTTTTAAGATCTTTCCAAGCATGTAAATGATATGATCTCATTCAAACGGCATGATTAACCAACTATTTGCTTTTTTCATCTGTTAACTCATCTTGAACACCATGCTCAATATATAAATGAAAAAAATCCTTCAAGTTCCTATTGTTGTTATGGAAATTTTAACTTTTTATTGTAGAAATATCATCAAGAACTTGTAAAATAATAGCAAGATATTGGAGAAAATTGATGGTGTTTAAATTTGATGGCGGACTATTTAAGTCACTAATTAATTCATGTACAAAAAAGCCTATTCTGAATTTTCACTGAGAATCAAATCAAACAGTTTTTTCAAGACCGAAAATAGCAATCAAAACATCGGCTAAGAAAAGGAAGGTCGTAAACGAAATTATTTTACATATGTTAAAATTGCTAAAATTATTGATTTATTGTAAATTTGACAATAATTATATATACAAAAATTAAACGTAACCTCAAATTGTTTAAATTGTTTCTACACAGCCACCTTTGAATATATACTCTCATATGGCATGTTCACAGAGCTCAACGAGAATTGTCACAACCAATCCTTCTGATCAGAAAATTGTTCGAATAATATTTAAATTTGAAATCTTATTGCGATATTTACTATTATACAATTAATATCCTGAAATGTATTTTATTCATGTATCTTAGCATAAGCATCTTAAATTTGGTGCTCTCAGTTTGTTCCAAGTCTCATCATGTGATGATATCTTAGTATTATGTATTTTATACGAAATATTTGTTTGGCCCTCAGTTTGTTCTATTGGCGAAATCCTACACACATTCCTTTATTTTCTCTCTCATCTTTTAATAAATTATATGTTCCTACTCTTTCTCTCTCTTGGCTCCGGCGCCGCCAGCACAAAGAAAGGGAAATGCAAAATCTTCTTCTAGTTCCTTCGTCAAATAATAAGAGGTGCTACGACTCACGATGCAAAGTAGGATATACGATTACCAGCGTGAAATTGATCACGCACGACGGGTTGATCGCTCGCATCATTCTCTTCTCCGGTGTCACGTTCGTGACTAGCCCGTGCGTCCCATACCACACGTCTCCCACCGCTTGGACTCCAATAACGCCTCCGGTTTGATCACAACTAACAGCCACATGTGTCGCTCATCTACTCGTATCCACCGTGAGTCGTAGCACCTCGGTCGCGGATTCACCTGCCTAGACAATGCACCGGCGAACTTGCTTGATCGCGTATGATTCTCTAAACCGAAAAAACTCCTTTTCTCTTTCTCTCTTTCTCATCACACCCACTCAACTATTGATGGTGTTCACACTTAGTCTAATATGAATTAGATTCATGATTAACATCAGGATTAACCTTATTAGATCAGAGAGAAACATAATATATATACTACATAGGATAAGTATGGGCCAAAAGCTGTGTATAACTATTATACATCTTTTCAAACAGAAAACTGCATGCACCCTTTCAGTATTTTGTTGAAACGAAATTGTTAAATCGTTTCAACCGACTTAAAACCATCACGAAAGTTGTAGATAATCATATATTATCTTTCCATCCCTATTTGGTCCAGCCCAATTGAAGTTCGGATGCGAAAGTTATGATGGTTTTACTAATTGTATGTCAAACTGTCGCATCCTTTCGGTATTCCATTAAAACGAAACTGATACGTCGCTCAAATGAAATATATTTCTTGATGAAAGTTCTCGATAATCTTATTATCTATCCAACCCAATTTGAACCATTCAAATTTAAGTCGTTATCTGAAAGTTATGCCAGTTGTACTAAAAGTGTTTAAACTTATTTTCTGGTTTTCTTAATAAAACCGTTTCTTATCAATTTAATTATGTATATCCAATATACATATGTGCATATAATATACACATCATTTATGCACACGAACGAGTGCGTTCGTTTGTCCTTATACGTACTATTTTACCGTTGATCCAAAACTGTATTTTCTTCACCCTACCCAAAATTTGATAATTTTAATTGAAATTTAATTTATTACACCATTGATTAGTTTAATTAGAAATTAATTAAAATCATTATTAATTGGAAAAAATGGTCGGGTGCAAATTGGAGACACTACTAGAAATCTTGTTTTTAGTGAAGGTGTAAATGGGTCACAAAAAGTTCAAAAAATCGTCACTAATGGGTTTTAGTGACGGTTACCGTCGCTAAAGTCTTGTCACTGATACTTCCGAAGCTAAAAGGTACCCTTCTGTGACGGTCCCATCACTGAAAGATTTTTGTTACGGTCCGCCAAGGTTTCAGTGACGGTGTGTTCAGACCGTCACTACTAAACTTTCAGTGACAGTGTTTTTCACCGTGGAGAACAATTTACACTTTAATTAAGATATGATAAATAATACCGTGTAGAACAATTTACATTTACTAATTAATAAATTTAATTATGTCAATAAATACATAAAGAACGATATAAAGAATGGTTAGGTCAAATATGGGGTACCATAAATATCTATTTGAGAGGGAGTGAGAAATTGAGAGCGAATGGGGCAAAAATCCGGACTGTCAGAGTCCGTGAGTTTTGCTATTAAGTTTAGAAGTTGGTTTTTTTTCTTTAATAAATCTTAAACTTTTAAGGGGTTTACAATTCAAATTTTTTTTTTATCAAAAATTAATAATTTATTATAAATTTGATAATACTTGTATTTAATAGAATTGAATGCAACGTCAAAAACAATTAAATAAGAAGTTATGTAACTACCTACGTGTTTGTTCTTGTAGATTCCATTATTTTAAAATCACCATATCTGAATTCAAAAAGATCATAAATTATGATCTAGAAAATTATTTCACTTCCAAACAGTCCCTAGACCTTTGAACATGTTTGATTTGAAATGTTTTGAGATACATGTATTTACAATACATACTAGTTGTTTGATTTTTGAGATTGTCATATCATGTATACAAAAATTGATTCTTATTTTGGTATTTATGATTTATGAGTTAAATATATTGTTGAGCACCTTAAATGAACTGATTCTTATTTTGAGATTTTATGACAGCCAACACATATATTTCATCAACTAGATAATAACCATCTTATTTCTCACAATTATATCATGGAGTTTGAGTATGACATGGTGTTTTTCAATCTCAATTAAATATTTTTGATGCGTCAATCGAAAGTGTTTAAATGAATTAATTAAAAAATTAATTTAATCATTAATTTATAATTTAATCAATATAATTAAACACTCACTATTGACGTATCTAAATGAGAAAAAACATATTATATTTTCTCTTATATCACGATACATACAACTTTAAAGTACCATCTATTTCTCACAATTATGTCATTGCATTCTGAAATACCGATATTTTTTATATATTCCGGATTCGGAATAATTTTGGGGTTTAAAATACAATACATCAAAAATCAAACAAACTTTTTAACCATATCCTGAATTTCAAACTACATATTCATCAAAAATCCCTCAAATCAAACACGCCCTTTGTACTCAAGAGGATTAGCAGAACACAGCCACCTTTGACTACTTTGCTAACACATGGCATGCACACAGAGCTCAACAAAAATGGTCATCTCCAGCTGTATTCTCCACGCGTCCCTTATTATCCACTCAACAAAAAATATATATTTTTTGAGAAAACTCAACAAGCATGAAGATAATTAGATCCATCCCAATTATTCACAACTGTTTTGAGTCTCAATTTATCTCTATAAATTCATAAACCCCTCTTTAGCTTATTAACTAGAAACTTCCAATTTCTTTCTTGTTTGCTCTAATGGCGACCTCTTTCAACCTAGCTATAGTTATCACACTCATGATCATCACCATTTCTCCACTATGCATGGCTTCGAGAAGATCCATGTCTCTTTACAAACCACTCCCAAATCTTCTCAAGTACCACAATGGTACCGTTCTCCAAGGAAACATACCGGTCTCCATCTTCTGGTACGGGAAATTCACTCCTGCCCAAAAATCAATCATCTCAGATTTTCTCATTTCTCTCTCCCAATTAACACCTCTAAACCCTTCTGTTTCTCAATGGTGGAGTGATATTAACCACCTATATTTGTCGAAAACCTACACGGCCAAATCCCGAATTAGGAAATCAAACATAGTTTTAACCAACCAGTTAAATGATGACAACTGTTCCATGGGAAAATCTCTCACCATGACTCAAATTACAAGATTAGTAAATCGAGCTCGGCCGAAGAACGGCATTGTGCTTTTATTGACGGCCCAAGATGTAGCTGTCGAAGGTACTGAAACTTGAAAGGGGATTTTTTTTCAGCATTTGAATATGATTTATGATTAATTTATCAATATTAGGTTGCTTATTTACCATATATATGATCAATTATATATAAACATAAATGCAAATATCTTGATTTAAGTTTTAACCTAAATTTTGACAGGATTCTGCATGAGCCATTGCGGTATGCATGGCAAATTACCGAAACACAGAGCAACTTTCATTTGGGTCGGAAACTCGGCAACTCAATGTCCTGGCCAATGTGCATGGCCGTACAATCAACCAATTTATGGCCCTCAGACTCCGCCACTAATACCGCCCAACGGCGATACCGGTATTGACGGGATGATAATCAATCTCGGCAGTATGATTGCCGGAACGGTGACGAACCCATTTGGCGACGGGTTTTATCAAGGACCGAAAGGGGCTCCTTTAGAAGCTTCGACGGCTTGTCCAGGTGTGTATGGAAAAGGAGCTTTTCCAGGCTATCCTGGACAATTAATGGTCGATCGTCAGACCGGAGCGAGCTACAACGCGAATGGTGTTAATGGAAGGAAGTACTTGTTGCCCGCGTTGTTCGATCCCGTGACATCATCATGTTATACTTTGGTGTAGATTATTGGTAGTTTTTTTTTTTTTTTTGAGGATATGTGAATTTAAATGTAGATTAAATACTTTTAGACCAGTTTTGTAATTATAATCCGACCTTGTAATGTTGGTTTTGTAATAATAATAGAAGAAATTATGGGAGACAAATACTCCAAAATGGCTTGTAATTATGTGATATTTGTCAAATTTGAAGTAACTGTGTGACTAGTGGCTTCAGGCTTGCAATTAATTGATACTTTATTTGCATTTGAAGGGTTCAATTGAACTAGCTAGTATAAGCTTATGGTGGTTTGGTTGTCAACTCTTATTAGGGAAGCTATCTTGCTGCTTTAGTTCCTATTTGTCTACATCAATTTAGACATTACAAATTAGATTATTCTTATGTGGTCCAATTAGTTTTATCTAAAAATATACACTTTTATGGTATATAAAATGAGGTACATATGTACTATATACACGATTTAAGTACATAAAAAAAAAAATAACTACTCATTCCTGTACTGTAATTTGCCAATTTATTCAAAGGTCAATGGGGTATAGTCTAACTCAATTCATACCATGCAAGCAACAAAACTACAAAACTTCAAAGCATGTATCTTCTCCTCAAATCTCGCTATTCGTGGGCATATGGCCGCCCTTTTCCTTACAATTTGCCTTTTCTCTTCTCCAATCTTCAAATTCACATCTTCATTACATTTAACCATCACCTTTACAAATCATCCAAGCTAACTCAAGCTTTTGCATATAAATCCACCCCCATTATACTCACTCTAAATTCAAAAAACTATTCACTCCTTCAAAATGGCTTCTTTCAAACCTTCCCTTTTCCTTTTTCTATCTTTCTATCTACTATCTCTCCATATCGGGTTCTCGAAAGGCGATTTGATGGAAGAACCGCCTATGAACATGGCATTCCACAACGGGGCTCTCCTCACAGACAAAATCTCAGTGAATTTCATCTGGTACGGAACTTTCTCGAATGACCAGAAAAATATACTGACCGATTTCATAGCCTCGCTTTCCCCCGGCTCTTGCAAGAGCGAACCATCTATTTCCACGTGGTGGAGCACTCTTCGAAAATATTACGACAATACCGGCATCTCATTCCCCACACTAACCCTAGGTAACCAGATCGATAGTCAATATTCGCACGGTAACTCGTTAAACATATCGGACATTCTCCCACTTGCCAGCATGGGACCGCAACAAAACGCGATTAATGTGGTGGTCACATCCGCAGATGTAGAAGTCGAAGGATTTTGTGTAAGTCGGTGTGGACTACACGGGTCCGGATCCGGTTCGAGCACGAACCGGTTCACCTACATTTGGCTCGGTAATTCTTCGACTCAATGCCCAAGTCAGTGCGCATGGCCGTTTTCTCACATAGACAACGTGCCATCCATCACGGCATTGGTGCCGCCTAACGGGGAAATCGGTACCGACGGTTTGTTAGTAAACTTGGCAAGTCTTTTGGCAGGTACGGCGACTAATCCATATGGAGACGGGTTTTATCAGGGAGATCCGCAAACCCCGTTAGAGGCGGCGACGGCTTGCCCGGGTATTTATGGAAAACAAGCATTCCCTGGTTATGCGGGGATTTTGCTCGTGGACTCGGGAAATAATAACGCGAGTTATAATGCGTGTGGGGTTAATGGAAGGAAGGTGCTCGTGCCGGCATTGTTCGATCTGTCTAGTGCCGGTTGTGTCACCACGGTTTAACGGAGTGCTTGGATCTGAGCCAGCCTCGTATTGATGTCACCAAAAAAACTTAGAAAAATACACATGACTTTAATTTTTGTACGTACAAAATTTGTGAGTTTTCATATGTAAACGTTAATAACGCTTTGTGTACTTGATTGTATGATATTCCAATGTAGAATGTATTTGACAAATTGACAATCAAATTTAGCAATTAAAAAAGATCCTTAATTTACCAACCAAATTTGTTTTTATAATTTTTTTAAAGAGTGCCATAATAATATTAATATAATGCATTTCAATTTTAAGGCTTCAAAATTTTGAAATGAATTTAAGCTCAAAATACTATAAAACATAGGCTAAAATGGGCTGGTTTGGCCTTGTTTATAATACAAAAATCAATACAAGCTCACGTGTGTTGTCTTCTTCTCCCTCGTCTCTTCCCTGATTGCAAAAGCCAGGACAACGAATATCAAAGTCGAAAATGGCTTCGTCTTCCCTACCTCCCCAAAATGACGTCCTTCCTTACGTGCCTATTCCTTTCCTTCTCCTCATATATATTACAATAATATTTCCTTCTTGTTCACTGACAACTGAAAAGGATTCATCTTTATCACTCAAATCGTGGTACTATTTCACTCGCTAGACTAGATGGGGTGGAGAGGGATTCTTGGATTTGAGTACGGAATCGTACAGGCCCCGCTGGGACCCGATATCTCTGGGCCTGAACTCGTCGCTGCCGTCGCCAATGCTGGCGCCATTGGCATTCTTCGAGCTCCAGATTGGGTAAATTTCACAATTTGTCATCTCCTCAATTTTTACTTGTTATAGAGTAATCATCTTTAAGCCCACAAATGAATTCATTCTAATTTGATGTTAATTGGGTTGAATTGCAAAATTCGTGATTCAGGAAGCACCAGATTATCTAAGAGGTTTAATACAGAAAACACGATCATTGACAAACAAGCCATTTGGAGTCGCAATCGTTCTTGCATTTCCTCATGAGGAGAATTTGAGAGTAATATTAGAAGAAAAAGTTTCGATTCTCCAAGTTTATTGGGGAGAATTTCCTAAGGATCGCGTAGACCAAGCTCATAATACTGGAGTCAAAGTCTTACACCAAGTAAGATCACAATTATATCAATTCCCCTCCAAAATGTGAAATATCATGAATACCCGTATTTCACATGATTTTTCTATTTTATAAGATAAGGGTATATGTGATATTTGAGGGTTTTGCGAGGGTGCACGTGAAATTGCGCAATATATTAATCATCCATTTTTTCTAGTTCACAATTAAATCCTAATTGTACTATTTTGAAAATATACATCGTAGATTGGAAGTTATGAAGAAGCCGAAAAGGCGAAGATAGCCGGTGTTGATGGAATCATCGTTCAAGGCCAAGAAGCTGGCGGCCACGTCATCGGCCAGGTAATCAATCATATTCAAATAAATTGAGTTTTTTCTTATTTTATTTTTAATTATATTTTGTATTAATTTCTACTAGGAAGGATTAATGGCACTGGTTCCAAGAATAGTAGATTTGGTTTCGAACTCCAAAATTGTAGTAATCGCAGCCGGGGGAATCGTAGACGCGCGTGGTTACGTCGCATCTTTATCTCTCGGCGCACACGGTGTTTGCCTCGGTAC
Organism: Luzula sylvatica; assembly: GCA_946800325.1. Taxonomy (NCBI): domain Eukaryota; kingdom Viridiplantae; phylum Streptophyta; class Magnoliopsida; order Poales; family Juncaceae; genus Luzula; species Luzula sylvatica. The sequence continues at coordinate 30,645,115 of OX326961.1, read as the reverse complement.
CAGGTAAAAAATCACCCCTCGAATTCGAAAAAAATAACCAAAAAAAATAATAATTTATAATCGTTATTTGTTTGGTAGATTTCTCGTGACGGAAGAGAGTTTTGCGCACCCGTTGTACAAACAAAAGTTGATAGAGATGAGCAAAACCGAGTACACGAACGTGTTCGGTCGAGCCAGGTGGCCCGGTGCGCCGCATCGAGTCTTGGTAACGCCTTTCTTTGATCGGTATAAGAATATTCCGGAAGACTTGACCGAAGAGAACCAAGTTGTTATCGGTCACTCTATTATTCACGGCATGGTAATCATTATTATAAATTAAATTAAGAATTATTGTTTGGTTATGTTTTTTTTTTATTTTTTTTTAGAAAAAGGAGATTAGGAGGTTTGCGGGGACGGTGCCGAATGCGACGACGAGCGGTGATATAGAAAGTATGGTTATGTATTGCGGTGAAGGTGTTGGGCTCATAAATGATATTGTTCCGGCTAGTCGAGTCGTTAAAGATTTGGTTGAAGGTGCACGGGAAATTATTACTCGAAATTTTGTTGAATGTGAAAAGTTGTGAGTGTTTGTAGTTGTAATGAATTAAATAAGATTAATTTAAGTTTTTATATCTGGTTTAAGATAGAGAAGTTAATAATAATAAAAAAAAAATTGATAACGACTACTTGATTAGCCTAGTTCTTACTAATTAGTAATTTGATATAATGAATGTATGTATTATGTTTAACTAAAAATATTTTTTCGACCTATTAACTTGATTTTTTTTTTTTTAACCAAATTTATATTTGTATTTTTCTCCAATCATATCTTTTACACAATTTGAAGTGACGACATCATATCTCAAAAAACCACGTACCCCTAAATATCATTCATGTCTGATAATGCAATTTGCTAACTTTATTATACTTGATTTTTTCATTTAGTAGTTAATTAAGAGAAGACAATGAAATTAGCTAAATACTTTCATCAATATTTTTGTCTATGTATATTATTAATTAATATATGCTTAATTTATCTATGCATCACTAGGAAAAAAATGTTCACTAATACTTTTGAATTTTAGTAATTTGGAATTTTATGCTGCATTTTTTTCTTATTTTTTTGCATTTAGCATATTTAATTAAATATATGCTTTATATTTTTAGGTTGAAATTATTTTATTTTTTGTTGATTAATACAATTTGATGTAGTATGTATATTTTTCATTTAACTTTTTAAATAAAAAATTTCCTTACACATGTTTTCCTAGTTCTTTCTATGAGTTCAATAAACATCTTTTATTTACATTTAAACATTTTAGGAATACAAATATTTTCTTTCTGAATTATAATCTAAATAAATACTTTATTTTCTCATATGTGTTACAATTATTATAATATATAATAACTAACTCACTTATCGAATATAACGAGTCTTTGTTCGTGCAAAGCATGAATTAAAGTTCTAATAATTTTTTATATTAATAGTTTATTGGATTTTCATAAAAATCACAATTCCATATTATATTTATAGTTTTGTGTATTAGTAGTTCCCTGATAAATGATTATATATACATTATTTTCTTGAAAGAGGGCATATATGATATATGGTGCCACCCTATTTCAACGAAACGTCCTTATATTAGTGGTTAACCTACTTAATTAACATCTGGATTAACACATGTTATATGGTTACGTGGTAATTAACATCCATATGGATTAACAAATGATAATTAATTTTTAAAAATTATTAATTCAATGTTTCTCGTTAATTGGACTGTTAATTAAGTGGGTTAATTAGAAAATTGAGGATGTTTCGTTGAAATTTGGTGGCAAAGTATAATTTTCCTTGTTGAAACATTGAATTAATAATTTTTAGGTTAATTAGGAAATTGAGGATGTTTCGTTGAAATCTGGCAAAGTATACTTTCCCTTCTTGAAACATTGAATTAATGATTTTTAAATATTAATTATCATTTGTTAATTCATATACATGTTAATTAACAATCCAATTAACAAGAAACATTGACTTAATAATTTTTAAATATTAATTATCATTTGTTAATCCAGATGAATGTTAATTACCACATTAATCATATAACATGTGTTAATTCAGATGTTAATTAAGTGGGTTAACCACTGATACGAGGATTTTTCCTCTTGAGTATAACTACATAAAATCATGCTAGCAAACAAGTCCTTATTGTTATATGAAGAATAATTTGTTCTTCTCAACCGAGTTAAGAGTTTGGGGTATATATATTCAGAGGAAAATAAGGTTATTTATTTTCATATATAAAGAAATTAAATAAGGTTATGGTTATTCATAGTACCCTTTTGTAAATGAGGCGATATCCGTACCGGTAAATCCCGGTACCAACCGGTTGGTCTGAAGTTAGTGGCATGTCAACATACAATTGTTCATTTACATGATTATGTCTCTCAACTTTGTACTAAATCACTGTATAAATCAATGTATTTCATCATGATAAATTGGGGTTGTAGGCTTGTATTAATGCCACGCTTAGTGCTTACCAGTGTGTCACAATCTAGTTAATACATCCATATTTTGGTCAAGATATTCAACCAAAAAACCCTGTACATCATAAATAGTGTGTCTACCTCGAATTACCATAGAGTACGAGCCGAGTACTTATTGCAATGATCCAATATAATAGATTTATTTTGGTTATTTTGATTATAAATTATCAAATCATATTTAAATTGACATTTTTTTTTTGCCCAAAATCCCTTATTCATGTCTAACATACACTTAAATTATCAATATCATAATTGAATTGAGATTTATTTTACATATCCAATATAGATTTATTTCTTCATTAAAATTCGAGTTAAAGCTCAAGATCAAGGTCGGTTTATTTTGAATCGAGATCAACAAAATAAATATTCTAAAATTCAATTGAATCGAGATCAACAAAATAAATATTATTTTGTTGATCTCGATTCAAATTAAACCGACCTTGATCTTGAGTTTCTTAGCTCGAATTTTAATGAAAAATTAAATCTATATTGGATATGTCAAAAAAAAATATGACATCTTTCAAAAAAAAAAATATGACATAATATTTTAATAATACAAACACATTATATAACCAAACTTATTATACATCATAGAGACAACTAATTTTGTTGTCGATCTCGAGTGTGTTAGTATGCTCGTTATTAGGATTTTTAAAAAAAACATTGTTGTAGTGCTACATTTTTTTACTCTTCATCGTAATTTTATGTTTTTGCAATAATTTTTTTAGAGAAAATCATAAACCATCAATCGTGATCATTATAGGGTTTTTTTTTTATATTGATGTTGATGGGACACAAATTCATAATCTCTCCAACATAATATTTTATTGTGTCAAACATTCAACCAATTGGGATATGAGGTCATTTGTTTTTTTTTTTTTGCAATTTTAGTAACTTAATTAACAAGAGATGAAACATGGATCTTTGGTTGTTAATTTTTGTTGTCTTGATTAACAAGAAAGAGAATATGGGAACTACGGCTACATGCATGACTTGGACCGGATATAATTAACAAAAAAATGTATTTTTTTTTACTATATTTCAAGTAGTGATTATCCTTAATTTTGTATATTATGTATTAATTATTGGTATATTATATTTAAAATTAATCGAAATGATTATCCTTAATTTTGCTAGGAACATCTTTTTGTTAAAACCGGTCTAAATTTGAGCAAAACAAAATCAAAATTGAATGTTGCTTAGCACCGTTTAAACCTGTTTAAGAAACCGATCTAAACATTTACTAACTGATTTCTGAAATCGGTGGTAGGAATTTTACCACGCTCGCCTTAGGACCGAATTCAAAACCGGTGTCAAACGAGTTTTAGACCGGTTTTAACCGGTGTTAAAATTAAACGAAACACCTTCTAGGAGCGTATTTTCTAGTAGTGCAATTTTATTCTCTTTATATGTACATTATACATTTGTAAAACATTTTGAATACTCATTATATATTTCAATAATAATATATATTAGAAAAAAATCTACTTTTGGTTCCTTATCTTTCATTAAAAATTCAATCAAGTCCATAATATTTTAATTTGGTCAATTAATTCCCTCACCTTTTTAAATTGATCAGTCAAGTTCCTTAACCTTTTAATTTGGTTTAATTGGGTCTTTCCTCCCATTAACTGATAATTGAACTGTTAAATTGTGACACGACAACCCATGACATGGCATAATCAGTGACTAAATTAGGACCCCTAATTATATATTTCTATATGTTTATTATATATTTCAATTAATAACAATCATCGTATATACTTTTCAAATGTATTTTTCAAATTTAAACATGATATTTATAATTTACACTATCCACAATTGTTCTTAACTGAGTCAAAGCATCATTTTTATTTTGGTAAATTAGACAAATTTCAAATGATCGCTGCAGATTGTCAGAAATCGACTTGATCAATTTAGGTCCCCTATTGACACATGGCCATGTTTGTAATAATAATTAGTGTGATAATTATTTAACGTGCTACATATCCATGTAAAAAACTGACAAGTTAATTCAGTGTACAGTACCGAATTGGACCACTATATCGTTACCCATACGAATATCTCATGACATGATTCAAATCAGCCAGGGGGGAGCGTAAATTATTTCAAATTTGGATTCGAATTGGTCTCGAATGGGTCTGAATAGAACAAGACATGAATCTGTTGGCATGGCTTATATATCCTCTTCCTCTTAATTGTACGGAATTTGGGTGTTTGAAAGAGAAAAGAGGTCAATTTGAATTTCAAGTGTTTATGAGTAGCACTAAATAGAGAAGTGATTTGTCTATTGGCTCTGAAATAACTAGATTGGTTCTTCTCAAAACAAACGAAGCAACAACAATTTGAGCAGAAAGGGAGTAAGAATTTAATTCGAACTTCAGCTTTGCTTGGTTCGAGAGTAGAGATGGAGAAGGGAAGATAATGTAACGTATTTTGAGAAGGGTAATTTTTTTTTGGAAATTCTAAAATAAAATCATATTTTTTTGAAAACTCCAAAAAAATTCTCTACCAAAATTTTATTTTCAAATACACCTAGAGATATTTTGGTGATCTCGTCCGTCTAGATCACTCTTTATGATGCAAGAATGCACTCCTAACACACATTGATTATATCTCCACTTTATATATATTTTAGATGTAGCATATATATACATTTTAGATGTATCGTGTGTATATATATATATAGAGGCTAACATATTTAAAAAAAATTTTAATCATCGTATATATATATATATATATATATATATATATATATATATATATATATATATTCTTTTTTTTTTTTTTGAAGGAGGAGGCGAAGCCTCTCTCAATTATAATAAAAATGAAAAAAATGATAATTCATTTACACTATTCGGTATACGTGTAACATGAACCGATCCGAGTTTGTACATGTACCCTATTGGAACTCAATCAATAACTAAATTGGAGCACAAAGAATAAAAACGTGAGATTAAAATAAAATTAAAATTAAGCAAAGCTCCACCTCCAACAGTGAATATCTAGGAATTGGCTAGCCAGGTTATTATATCGATGATTATGAGGATATGTAGACTACTCACGAATAGACTCTTAGATTGGAATATTCCCTATATATTTTTAAATGCAATATATGTTTTAAATTTTTAATTTTGTGATATCTTCATTTAATATATTCTGTTTTGTATTCGAACCCATAGGTAATTTAATTAATTAAAAACATATAGTTCATTACAAACGGAGCTTCAATTGTCAATCAACAATGCATAAAAGTTAAAAATTTATGTACGTAGGAAAAGTAAAGGAATGTAATATTTACTGCTCAATGGGGTCATAGTTCAGTTGATTGAGTGTAAGACACAACAAATCATATATTGTGAGAGATTGTGAATTCAAGTCTCGGAAGACATATCATTCTCAATTTATTGTAAAAAAAGTTACTACTTCTAGACCAACTAATTAAAATTGAACATTTTAAAAAGTGTTTTACTAAGACAAGTTATCTAGGTAGTAGAACTTTTTTGGATTGGTCTTTTTGTCCTTTTTCTTAGAATTTTGTTTTATCATAATTTTTAAAAATGTATTTGATGTATTTATAGAAACTACTTTAAAATAACAAAATAAAATATATAATGCATGTAATTTCTATTTACCCTTTATTCTTCTTTACTCCGAGCCAAGCATATAATATTTTTTCCTATTTTCCATTCGAGTAATGATATGCACTCCCTAGAACTCTCTCCCAAAATGTTTGACGGCGTGGATATGATTTTAATATTTTAAAAATTAACACATAAATACATGATTTAACATTTTAATTTATGATTTAATTATCTTAATTTATGATTGAACACTCAATTAAGATGTTAAATCATGAATTAAAATGTTAAATTTTTTAACGTATAAAATCATATTTATGATTGAACACCCAATTAGGATGGGATGGGAATTGGGATATGCCCATCATTTTTCCTTTCCATATTGCTTGTTAATTGTTATTCTCCCCTCTCATCCAAATCAAGCAAAGTCATGTAAGAAAATTTGATCTCTAATATTATTAATTGATTACACGCTAGTTATAACGTTAATTAAATACACTTGTCGTGAAACAGGGTAAATTGCTTCAAACAGAAAATAGTAGAAAACCTTCTAACAGGCCCGGCCCATCAATAAGGCTGGTGAAGCCATTGATTCGGGTCCAATTTTTTTGGGGTCCAATTTTTTTTTAGTAGGCAGATATATACATGGAACCGGGTCCAAACCCAAACCCAAACCCGCACCCGCTCATCCAGACCCGCTCAGTTAAACATCAGACCCGACCCCTCTTCTCTCTCTCTCTCTGTGGCGACGATTCGAGCGATCTAGGGTTTGGCGATTCGAGCGACGATTCGAGCGGCTTCTTTTTTCTGAGGTTTTGGGACGATTTGGCAACGATTTGGTGCGATTCGAGCGGCTTTCTTCGAGTTCATGTGAGTTTCTATTGTTATTTTTGTATTTCAACGATTTTCTTCGAGTTTATGTGAATTTTTTCGAATTTCTCCGTTTTTCTGAGGTTTTCCCTGGCTGGCGATGGCGACGGTTGTGGGATGGGAATAGTTCCATGGTTTTCTCTTCCTTCGGTTTTCTCTGCGTGGGTATTTCTGCGACTGCGGCTGATTATGTGATGTCACTGGCTGACTTGTATTCTCGACGGGATTTCTTCGCGATTAGAGGTTTCTCTTCGCGATCAGGACTTTCTCGACTGCAATTAGGGTTTTCTTTTCCTCTCGAAGTAATTTTTTTCTTTAACATCAATTTTCACTCGAATTAGGATTTAAATTGATTTAGGATTGAAATTAATTGTCGATTTTACAATTTTATCGTAAATTAGATTGAAATTGGTTGTAATTTGTTTCGTAAATTGATTATTGATCGGAAATGTTTGTAATTGATCAATTTAGATAGTTTATTTCTCGATTAGGGTTGTAACTGATTTTAGATTGTGGATAATGTATTTCTCGATTAGGGTTGTAATTGATTTTACAATTTAGACTGAAATTTGTTTTCTAAAAATGGTTGTAATAGAAAATGATTGGAATTAGTTGGACAATCGACTACAAAATAATTATATCATGCTTATGTCAAAATTGGTTATATATATTTTTTAGCAAAATAATTAATTTACGGGTCCATTTTTCATTTTGGCTTCGGGTATATAAAAGCGTTGGACCGGCCCTGCCTTCTAATACATAGAGAGAACATTACATCATGGTGGTATGCAGAAGATTACAAAAACTTTAAATTCCAAGAGTTTAGCAGTATATTACCCTACTACACTATCTTGGTATTATGTGGAGAGTTTGCAAACCTGAAACTCTCTGGGAACTATTTAGCAGTATTAACGCTAACTTATAAAAATTAAAATTATGATGTCGACCAATGAGTCAATATTCCAGCTGGTTGATTGTGAGACATGAAAAATCATATGTTGTAAAAAATTGTAGATTCAATTTTCATTGACATCAATGGATGGATGACATATGCGACTTCTCCATTTATTATAAAAAAAAAAATCAATATGTTATTGATATATTCCGGATTCATTAATAAAAATCAAGTAGTTTAGAGAATACGAAGAACATCATCATATCTTCTCTTTGTTGTCTTGTTATTCTAGACAATGCATTTATCAAGTTCCTCTTTGGTAGTTTAATAAAATAATTGGTCTTAATATAAGTCTCATTAAATCGATCTATTTGTTATAGACTCATAGCAGACACTATTGTTGTTGTTCTTCGACCATCTTTTTTTTCACATCCAAATCCAATCCCCCCATTTTGCCCAAAACTTCTCAATTTCACCACTCCTTTCTTTATTCCTTTTAGGAATTTTCGCCCATTTTGTGGTCACCCACCCTACACACACACACACACAATGCCATCCAACTGGTGCTCAGAGAATGGGGGCACTACTTGCCCCCCTTTGACTGCAAAAAACATTGGTTCATCATGGAACTTCTCCAATAATAGAACGATGTGGTCGAGTGGCTTCAATTCATTGGCTGCTTATTCCTGAACCGATTGCCGCCGAATTTAACCAATCTGGTTAAGAAGATGGGGAACTAAACAAGGACGAACGAATCACCTTTTTCTCTCCTCCGATCTACCACAGTTAAAACTCATCACTCTCTCTCTCTCTCTCTCTCTTTCCTCATGTCAGTGACAGTCAAAAGGGTGGCATTTGTGAACCCCAATTTCCCAAACGAAAGTGATTGTTGTGTATTTATAACCTCCCTCTTCAATTAATTAGCCTCCTTTCTCTTCATAACTAACTCTCCTCTCTCTCTCTCTCTCTCTCTCTCTCTCACTCTTCTTCATCTTCTTCAAGTGTCTATTTTGATAGTATTCACCAATAATAACGAGGTTTCTCAAAAGATATCGAAGCTTATTTCATTCAAACCCATTATTAAATGGTGAGATGAAATGGTGCCATGGCCATGAGCCATGAACATTATCTCTTCAAAACCACTCTCCTTCTCGCCATCTTCAATCTCCTCGTTATCTCTTGTTGCTCTCGAACCACGCCTCTCTCGTCCTCTCAGGTATTTCTCAATTTTTCGATTCGGTGTTTGTGATGGCGAGATTGATTTAATTTTGTTGTGATTAAGGGGATATTAATGGAGGATAAGGTGAGATTAGGTTCGATGCCGCCGAGCTGTCATAACCGGTGCAATGCTTGTAATCCATGTACCGCCGTGCAGGTACCGACCGTACCGGGACAGAACAGCGAGCTAATACACGTGTCGATTCGAGATTCGCCATTTAGCATGTACGCGAATTACAAGCCTTTGGGTTGGAAATGTAGGTGCGGGGATAAAATCTACAACCCTTGAACTGAAAATCATTGTAAAATTATTTTGTTTATTTTCTGAAATTTGAGTGGGTTTTTTTTTTAGTTTGTTTTTAAATTATGTGTCACACATATCAATGAATCTCTTTAATTTCTGTCACAAATTATGTGTCACACATTATTTTGTTTATTTTCTAAAATCTACAACCCTCTGATTTGTGTCACACATATCAATGAATCTCTTTAATTTCTGTCTTAAATTATGTTGCACGTATACTCCAAAAAATCGAATTTAGCCGTATCGTATCATAAATCATATGTTAAATTGCCGTATCGTCGTATCCGATACGCGTCGCCGTATCGCCGCATCGGCGTATCCGTGCAACACAGGTCTTAAATGATTTTCTTTTTACCCGAATTTTGGATTCTTTATATATTAGTAATGTTGTATGAATTATTTTATGATCTTATCATATTGGAATTATGTGAGATTTATCATTTGTGCATGCATAACGACTAACGAGACATGCCACGTATCAATGTGGTTATTTGCATTTGAATTGATTAAATATTAGTCAATGAAATGTCCCTATCTCGCACAGTGCATTAATTAGTAATAGTACCGTTAATTTGATAATTATTATTTGAACCTCTAGCTATTTTTACTGCTTATTTGGAGTTATACCATTGTCTCCTTTGCAATAAACTTGTGTTATGATTGTGGTGGCCTAGTGTTTTTTAGGGTTTGGTTTTAAGGGAATTTAGTGACATGTTTAATACAATATACTTAGGGTGCATAAACCAGCTTTCCAAATTATATATCATGCACTTGAGTTTGGCGCTATTTCACGTCTATCCTTCAAAATCTGAGTATTTTTTGCAAAAACAAATGACCCTTTTTAAGTCTGATAAGGTTTTTTTTGTTTTGAGTATAATAATTTAAAATATTGGTTTCGAATATTTTTTTTTTATTAAAACAACTACTAATAACTGTTAAAAATGTCATTTAAAATCTCAAAATACCATCTAGACCCATTAAAATGAAAACATCACCAAGAGCCTATGTTGCACGGATACGGATACGGGTAGCGTATCCGATACGATACGGATACGGCGATACGGCAATTTTCAAAAAATCACGAATACGGAGATACGGCAATTTAATATATTTATATTATATATAATTAATATATAAGTAATAAATTAAATAATTAATTAATTATATTTTTAAATTAAATATCATGGCAATAAATAATATCAAGCAAACAATACAAGTATCATAAAACTATCATAAACTTGTTCTAGAAATATTTTAGAACTAATCTAGAAGTATCCTATATAATTTATTTAAAAATATTATGGGCCAAAATATATAATGGGCCGAAGTATCATAAATGGAGTATCCCAGCCGTATCCTGGCCGTATCCCCAGCAGTATCCTGCCGTATCCTGCCGTATCCCCGCCGTATCCGAAAAAAATAAATATTAAAATATTCGGATACGCCACGTGGCGTATCCGATACGTATCCGAGCCGTATCGCACCCGTATCCGTATCGGATACGCGTATCCTCAGGATACTTCTGCGTTTTTGAAGTATCCGCGTAACATAGCCAAGAGCACAAAACTAGGGGGCAAGTCCCCCCACCCCATATTCTAACATATACTACATATAATATATATATATGTAAAATTGTATTGAATTATTTGGCCCGGTCTATTCTAAAACTTCTTTATGATTTTGTTTATGATCACTCCTACAAAATATACGTAATATCGTGATTATTGGACAACACAAAATAACACCATACATACATTTGTGGTCAAGTTTTTCCAAGTTTTTCCAGAAAACCACTCAAGAAACAATCATACCTATAACTCACATTCAAGTCGAAGGATTGAGAGCTGAAATCTATTAGTGTGGTATTCAGTTCCAGTTTGCGGATAGGAAATATTTGCATAGTAACCAAGTTATTAAAGTTAATTAACGAAATAACTAAGTTTTGGGAGTATTTAGGAAAATGTCTTTTGCGGGGTTTGAAATCCCGCCGGGCGCACTCTGAAATAGCGTCTTTTGTCATACCGTGATTTAATACAAATTAAGTGATTAAGCGACAATTAATGATGTTTAAAAATAGGCGCAGTTTGAGACAGCGCCAGGCGCATATTCAAACCTCGTCAAGCGCCTTATGAAACCGTGCCTTTTTCTGTATTATTTGTGATAAATTTGTTTGATTTTATTGTTATTCAATTAAAATAAGGGAAATTTTTAAAAAACCCCCTAATTTTTTTCAATATTCTATAAAACCCCCTCACTTTAGAGAAATTCCAAAAAACCCCCTAAAAGCAAATTTTTCTTTCAAAAAACCCCCTATAGACAACATAATCTAACCATATGAAACATCACAACATAATCAAACAATAACAACATAATCTAATAATAATAAAATAAACATATACAAACACCCCAACATAATCTAACTATCGTCTCTAGGTGCATTATGTGTCGAATCGAAATATTCATGATGACCATATGAAGTACCGGCTCCACCATACGGACCTCCTGGAGCATATGGACTTTGACTCGATTGAAAGGTCGAGTTCATGAAGTTCATATGTTGTGAATGCTCGCCATAATTCGGTCGCGACGTAGAAACATAGTCCGTGAAGGGGGGTTGGACAAACCCACCCCCAGTCAAATTGTCATCATCTTGAGAATTGTTCAAAGATAATGCCTCAAGCAAAACCGGCATTCTAGCCCCCATTTGATCCAAGATCATGCGATATTCACAATTGTGTCCGCTTTGTCCACCTTGTCTAGCACGTCGAATATCTAGTTGGAGCTCATTGACCTATAATGAAAATGAGTTATATAAAAATTATATTATTATTTAATTCAATTTGAAAGAAATTAATAAATGAGCTCATTGTCTACCAAGGATCGCAAAAGTGGACCAGTAGGTCGGAAGCTCTCATCAGGAGGACTAATGTTGTTCACCATCCACCGTCTCGTGATTTTCCAAAACCATCTCATATAGTCCTGAAAACCATCTCAATCCGATCAAAGTAATGTAATGAAATTGTGAAAACAATATTTGTACCTTTCTAGTAAACCCGCCGTTCAATACGGTCTCGTCTTCCTCAACAATATATGTACCTCGCTGCTCACACATGTGGATATAACGTCCCATTTGTGCGTTTTTCAATTTCCCACTAGGTGCCATATTAGGGTTCGGAGGGATGTGTTGCCGGAAACCGAATTGGAACATGACCCTATCCGGTAGGTGCATCTGCACCGTATTAGCACATATCAACGGGATTTTGGCCCTCCAAAAAACAGAACCAACAAAACATTCTTGCGGTAAATTCGCCGTCAACTCGTCTGTATAAGGGCTCCAATTAATCTGAAAAAAAAAAGTTAATTAATATTATTATAAGTAGATAATTTTAGTTTTTTTCTTACTTGTTCTGCGTGTAGTTTGTCGAATTGATCAAAATAATATATGACCGCACATCCTCTATTCCTCTCTCTAGAGATCTCTGTAATTGTGGGCACCCACATAATAGTTCATGAGTGGGTTCCCAACAATCGATCCCGGAATACGCGTTGTTACCGGTCTCCCAGGTTTCCTCTGAATTTAGTAATTTTCCATGATATTTCATTTTTTGGCACAATTGCACGCAATCTCCACGCACATTCTTCTTTAACACAATGGATTGGTCGCAAACAATAGCCCGTGCCATGATCTATCGGATGACAACTCATTTATTTGATCATTATCATCATCTCCATCTTCACATACCATCAAATCAACCCATTCATCATTTTCAAAAATTTCGGGAATATCCTCTGTCATATTCATTCCATTTATCCACTCCCCACCTTGACTAGAGGCATTAACCACGTAACCGATATCAATTTCCGGAACACTACTTTCACTACTACCATATTCTTCCTCCGTCTCTTCTTCTTCTTCTTCCTCCATATCTTCCTCTAATTCTACATAACTCTCGTTTGCCACGCGTTCCGAGAGCCCCGCAAATTGTTCATACGATCGAGGATTATATTTAACTATTTTTTCAACAAACAATTGGTTATAACCTCCAGTAGTAGTTGCCATCAACATTCTTAAACTTGAATCACTGTTAATTTCAACAATATCCCAAACTCCGGATTGAAATAACCAATTTGTTTTCAATATTATATCATACATATCTGTATTTATTCCAGTGTAATTATGAACCAAATTTATCAAATCCGTAAAATTACTTCCATTTGGTAAAATTACTAACGTACTTCTACCTCCTTCATAACGGGGTATATTTTCGTTCCTAACAATATTAACGTCCCAAAAAATAAAAAATGACGCCCCTTCCATGCTTGCACTCCATGTTATTGTTGTGTCAAATTTATTTTAAAATTTTAATAATTATTATTTATTCAATCCTACAATTTTACAAATAAGTTTAATTTTTTAAATTCTACCTATTCAAACAACTTTAATTCTAAATATTCTACAATTTTACAATCCTAATTCTACATCTACAATTATATATATTCTACAATTCTACAATCCTAATTCTACATCTACAATTATATATATTCTACATCTACAATTTTATATATTCTACAATCCTACAATTCTACCTATTCTACAATTTTACAACCCTAATTCTACATCTACAATTATATATATTCTACAATTCTACAATCCTAATTCTACATCTACAATTTTATATATTGTACAATTCTAAAATTTTCAAATTCTATATATTCTACCAAATTAAATTATCTACATATTCTAACTAAAACAATTACATAGGAAACAAGAAATGTACCTTCTAATGCAAGGTGAAAATCTTCAATTTCTAGTCCAAATCGTCGAAAATCACGATTTTATAACTTTAGATCTGCCACTTAAAACCAAAAATTAACACATTTAACTCAAAATATAACAAATATATAGTCAATTTTGAACAAAAAAAGAAGAAATAATAAGAAAACATACCTCTTAGAAGAAGAAAAAAGAAGAAGAAAATGGAGGAAAAGAGGAAGAAAGAAGAGGAAGAGAGAGACCGAGGAAGAAAGAAGAAAGAAGAAAGAAAGAAAGAGGGCGGGATATTTTTTCAGTTAAAAAAGCGGGGTTTCAAACGGCACTAGGCGCAGTCTCAAACAGCACCTTGGACACGTGGCGACGTCAGGATTTTGGCGCGGTTTCAAATCACGCCTTTCATTACTTCGTATTTAATCCCCAATTAATCCCCAATTAACGTGTGTAAACTGCAATTAACAAAAGGCGCTATTTCAGAGTGCGCCCGGCGGGATTTCAAACCCCGCAAAAGACATTTTCCTAATTACTCCCAAAACTTGGTTATTTCGTTAATTAACTTTAATAACTTGGTTACTGTGCAAATTTTTCCTTGCGGATACGTGACTTTTCTTTCTAGTTCAAAATATCATGAAACTATTCGTATACGTGGGGAGCTGGTCTTGTCCAAAGGACTTCGGACAAAAATATGTTCAACGCATTTTCCCAACCATACTATTTTTGATACATTGATTAATATTTTTTATAATAAAATATTACACTAAATTTTTTGTATTAATTTAAAATTACAAAAAAATAATTCATATTAATAAAATCATATCAAAATTTTCAATTTTTTTTATGAAAATTATGTTTTGTGTTTTTTAATATGATAAAAAAAGTAATTGAAAATCCTATTAAAATCTTCTAATTAAGAAGGATTTTCGACAGTTCCCGTCCAAAGTTCTTTGGGCATGATCCGAACTCGTATACATGATATTTCTTATGTTTCTCGGGGTCTACATGATATTGTAGCTTTTGCAGGGTTATTGATGATATTTTTTTATGTTTGTATGTAAGCCTCGATCATAATGATCCAAACAAAGCCATAAAAAAGTGAAACCCTTGATAAACGGCCGTTGAACTGGGGGGGCTCACCTCTAACGGTGACCCGCAAGTCTTTGTTTTTCTACACCTCCATGCACTCTCTCTTGGATCAACACGATCACGACTATAAACCCTAGATCTAGTGGCGGATCGAGGGGGCCGGCCCCCTTCCGCTATGAAATCGAAAACGAAAATATTAGCGAATGAAGAAGGGAATTTTACTCGTTTCAAAACTAATAATTATGATAAAATTGTTTATATTTTCATTAATAATAGAGTGATGTAGTGGTAGAACATGTGTTTAAGAATTGTGAGGTCTTAGAATCGATATCTTCAAACCATATATTATGAATTTTTTTTTTATGTTCGGTCCCCCTTATAAAATGAGAATTTAAGACAGAAATTATCGAAAATATTACTTTTTAAGATTTTTTTAGATTTGCTTGTTTTTAGATTTATTTTGTGTAATTAGTAACCTAAAATTATTTACTTTGAGTGCAAATGAAAAGAAATCAAAGAAAGACCCTACAAACTTAGCCCAGACCAATAATAAGCCCACTCTCACTACACACTTCAAAGTCCACCATTTTTCAATGCTCCTTCTCCGCCGTCTCTGCACCTCCTCCGCCGCCACCGGCGCGGCCTCAATCGACGGGGAAACCGTCTTGCGAACCCTCTCTCTATACGCCGAAGACTGGCAGCGCGCCTTGGAGTTCTTCCACTGGGCTTCTACTACTTCGGTCAACTTCACCCACACTCCTCTCACTCTATCTCGCACAGTAGACATTTTGGGCAAGCATCTCGAGTTCTCTAAATCCATCTCTCTCATCTCGTCTTTCGCCTCTTCAGATTCTCCTCAATTTCTCATCCCCTCTTTCCGATCCCTCTTCAATCGTTTGGCCGCAGCTCATCTCATCTCAGATATAATCGATTCTTTCTCCCTCGCTTCGAAACTCGGTCTTGGCGATCAAACCACATTCCACCTCTTGATCGACGCACTCTGCGACAAAGGACACATATCAGATGCTGAGAAGGTCTTAAAAACCGAACCTTTTTCCAGCCTTTTCGTCCCCGATACAAAAACTCACAATCTACTACTCGGTGGATGGATAAAGGTGCGAGCTTGGCACCGATGCAAGGATTTCTGGCGAGAGATGGATCGATCTGGAGTCGAAAAGGACCTCCATTCGTATGCAATTTACATGAATGCCCTTACCAAGGCTGGAAAACCATGGCAAGCCATGAAGCTCTTCAAGGAGATGAACCAAAAGAACATCAAACCAGACATTGTCGCATACAACACGGCCATTCACGCAATTGGCCGATCTCAAAGCGTCGATTCCTCGATCCGTCTGTACAGAGAGATGGTCGAATCGGGTTGCGAGCCGAATTCAGTTACGTTAAACACCATTGTTAAGCTTTTCTGCGTGGAAGGAAGATTCAAAGAGGCGTATAGTTTCATCGGCACGATGAAAAGAAAGCACGGATGTGAACCAGACGTTTTGACTTATCATTGCTTCTTTCAGTACTTAACGCGTCCTGAAGAAATCCTGAAACTCTTCGAGAAAATGGAGGCGTCCAGTTGCCGGCCACGAATGGATACGTACGTCATGTTGATCAAGAAATTTGGACGGTGGGGATTTCTCAGGCCGGTTTACCAGATCTGGCGTAAAATCGAAGAACATGGACTCAGTCCTGATGCGTTTGCTTATAATGCGCTTATCGATGCGTTGAAGGAGAAAGGAATGCTGGACATGGCGAGAGAATATGATAACGAAATGTTTTCTAAGGGCCTTTCTGCAAAACTCAGAAAAGATTTAGGGACTGCATTAGAAGTTTCGTACAATGAGCAAACAAATACAGATGTTTTAGACTGAAAAACAAAATTCACAATATCAATTTAGAAGGGTAAATTTGATATTTTGACGAGTTCTGAGAGGAAATAACATTATATTTGAAATTTTATAAGGGCAAATTTGATATTTTCAGGATATATGAAATTCTAGATTTATAACTTTTTACAAACATGGACTCTAGCCGAATCGTATGTGACAATCAAATGCGACCTGACCAAATTAACAAATTTCAGACCCATTAGCGTACATCACATAATTTAAAAAATAGTAGCGTTATTTTTTGAGCTAATTTTTTTCCGTCTAAAACGACTACTTATAGTTTTACCAAAATACTCCTCTTTACTTTAACATGTATTTAAATCATAACATTTCATTAATTTATTCTTCCTTATAATTTATTTTTTTACATTAGTACTAAAAAAGTACGTAAACCAGTAATTGAAATAAATAATAATCCAACTTAAATATTTTGAAATTACTCATAAACTAACAATACTATTCATATATTAAAAATAAATTGCATTTAGTATGCATTCTATTTTTATGTCGATAGATTAAGAAAAATAAATTTAACAAATTAGTACATAACTTGAAAAGAATATTTTAATGAAAATATAGACAACGATATCTAGACATATAAAAATATTAACTCTAAAAATAACACCACCCTTTAAAAAAATATACTTTTTTGTGAATAATTAAATTTGGGCCATATATTGGGTCAAACAAAAGCCCATAATGGGTCGGATTCATATTTTCATAACGGGTGTGGATAATCCGTTTAATTGCTCCGTCTTTTCCAACCAATGAAATTCAAAAAAATAAAGCTAAGCTTCGAGATAAACCTCGCATCAATGGCTGCCACTTCTTTCCTCCTTCCATCTCCTCCCATCTCCGTATCTCGCCGGCCGATTCGCGGACTCTCCACCTCTCTCCGTCGCCGTTCCGGGGTGAAAATCACCTGTAATGCCTCCTCTTTACATGCGTTGATCTTCGATTGTGATGGAGTGATACTCGAATCGGAGCACCTCCATCGCCAAGCGTACAATGATGCATTCGATCATTTCAATGTGCGTTGCTCTCCTCCTTCTTCCTCCTCTGGATCTCTCTACTGGGATTCTGACTTCTATGATGTGCTACAGAACCAAATTGGAGGCGGCAAGCCAAAGATGAGATGGTATTACTTCTACTTTCTTCTACATACATCTCTGAATTCACAATTCCTTCAATTATATCTCATTTTGTACTGAATTTATACTTTATAGGTATTTTGGGGAAAATGGATGGCCAATTTCATCGATTTCTGAAACTCCTCCTTCTAGCGATTCAGACAAAGAGAAATTAGTCGATATTCTTCAGGTATTTGTACATACACAAAGTTCAAAATTCAAAATTTCGCTCTAAAATCCTCATACTATGCAGGATTGGAAAACCGAGAGGTACAAAGAGATCATAAAATCTGGAACCGTCGAGCCGAGGCCAGGTGTCATAAGGTTAATGGACGAAGCCAAGAGTGCTGTAATATCATCAATAATTAAACCTAAAAAAAATTAAAGTTTAAATTTATATGATATTTTCCTTGTTTATTTAAATTTTGAAGGGAATAAAACTTGCGGTTTGTTCTGCTGCGACCAAAAGTTCAGTTATACTATGCCTCGAAAATCTTATTGGACTTGTTAGTAATTAAACTTTGAATATATTATTTACAAAAAATTAAATACAGTTTATATTTAATTCTTGGCTTAATTTATATTGATAATAGGATCGGTTTCAAGGGCTTGATTGCTTTCTTGCAGGTTTTTATTTTCTGTTAATATTTCCTTTTTTTTAGATAAATAAATTAACAAAATAATTCATCAATTAGAAAAAAAATTTGGTTTTATCGGTTGTAGGAGACGATGTGAAAGAAAAGAAACCCGATCCATCAATATACATCACTGCTTCGAAGGTAATAAAAATATAAAATACATAATAATATAGTTTCAATTTAAATGCAGATTAAATATATGATTTATTGTGAAAAATACTCATAATTCTTTTCAGAAACTTGGTGTGCAAGTAAAGAATTGTCTCGTAGTGGAGGATAGTGTGATTGGTCTTCTGGTATATTTAAAAATTGAAATTTTTATATTTTCATAAATATGAAAAATTATATTTTATAATAATTAGGCTGCCAAAGGAGCTGGAATGTCGTGTATAATTACATATACGTCTTCAACTGCTAACCAGGTTTTTTAATTCGAGTAACTTATTATGAATTTCGTTTTTTTTTTTTGGATTAAAATGAGAATTATTTTTTTTTGTAGGATTTTTCGGGTGCGATTGCAAAATATCCTGATCTAAGTGAAGTAAGGTATGTATAATATAGAATAGATCATTTTCCTTTTTTTTCCTTTTTAGTAATTAATTAATTAATTATAATCTTTACGAATTTATTTAGGCTTGAAGATCTTATATCGGTGTTAGAGAATTCTCTCGTTGCTACATAAATTTTGAAATTTCGTCAATAAATATGTACTTGTATATTTGAGAAACTTATAAACAAAAAAGGGCAAAACTGTAAATGCTCAAAGAATGAATTATTGGATGTATATGAAAAAAAAAAAAAAAAAATTTATTCCATGAAAAAAAAAATTGTCATAAAAAAAAATGAAAATTTGAACAATTATTGCAACATCATTTGTATATTACAATTTGATTGCTTTGGATTTAAATATTGGATCGTTTGCAAATTATGATCAAATTTCATGAATCCCAGTTTTTCTTTTGTTGGTTTATTTGCTTTTCGTGTGAATTAAACAAGTTTTATTTATAATGTGTAGGCAGTTTCGCTCTTCGGTCCCTCTTCTTTCTTCGTCTCTCATTTCTGCCCTTCAGTAATTGCTAAATTAAAATAAACAGTTAAATTAATGGTTAATTGATATATAATTAAAGTAAATATGAATTAGCAATTCTTAATCAATATCAATTAATCGTTAATAGAGTTTTTTTGGGTTAATTATCATGTTAATTAATTGTTAATTGGTGATATAGAAAATGTTGGGGGGAATTTGAGGAGCATGATATAATTATCCATTTTGGAGGGACTAAACTTTTTGAGGGGTATGTTATAATTATCCATTTTGGAGGGACTAAACTTGAAGTTCTTGTAGAGGAGGGACTAAACTTGGAGTGCAAGTAAAGAATTGTCTTGTAGAGGAGGATAGTGTGATTGGTAGAGGTGGGCAAATGATTTGGTTTTTTTGGAATCGAACCGAACCGGTCGAATTCGGTTTAATTGGTTCGGTTTTTCGGTTCATTCGGTTCGGTTCGGTTCAAATATTGATATTATTCGGTTTATTCGGTTCGGTTCGGTTTTGGTATTTTTAAAACCGATTAAACCGAACCGACCGAATTAGTATTATTTTTCATGTTTTTATTATGTATATTTACAAAAATTAATATTTCATATTGTAAAATTATAAATAATATAATTATATTTTATATGATTTGTTTTAATATTTTTTTTTGCTAAATAGAATTTGAATTTTATCATTATAAAGTTTATTATTCGGTTCAACCGAACAAACCGAATAAGAAATTCGGTTTAATCGGTTCGGTTTTAAATCGGTTCAAATTTTATTTGGTTCGGTTCGGTTTGAATCTAGTTCGGTTCGGTTTGATCTTAATCGGTTCGGTTCGGTTCGGTTCGGTTCAACCGAATGCCCACCCCGTCACTGGCATAGTAATTCATAATAAATATTTACTATTAGAAAACTTTTCAAAACTCACCTATATTTTTATTAAAATGAAAAACTTGTATTTGTATAAGGCTGTGAAAGGAGCTGGAATGTCATGTATAATTATTAATTACATATATTTCTTAATCAGGTTCTATTTTTTAGGATTTTCTTAATTATTTTTATTTTTTTGGGGATTAAAATAAAAATTAGTTTCTTGTACAATTTTGTACAAGCAATTTTTTTTAAGCAACTTATAAACAAAAAGAGGCAAAACTGAAAATGTTCCGAGAACGAATTATTGGGATGTATATGAAAATAAAATAAATTAAAAATTATTCAATGATAAAAATAATTGTCATGAAAAAATGAAAAGAATAAACTTTGAACAATTATTGGTAGATCATATGTATATTACAATTCAATAGCTTGGGATTTAAGATTTAGGATCATTTTGCAAGGATCCTTGCTTCTTTTCTTATCGGTTTAATTTCTTTTATAAGCGTTTTTAATATTCGTTAATCCTCGAAAGAAATGCATATGAATTAAACAACGCCATTTCTACGGTGTTTCGCCCATTTCTCCGTTCGGTCCCTCCTCCGTCTTCGTCCCTCCATTCTGCCCTCCCGTAACTGCTAAACAAATTTTTTTACTAAATTTGATATTTTGGATTTTAGAGGGGTAAAAATGCAAAAATTACCAGGTGGGTTGATGGAGAGACGGGTAAGCGGAGCGGGTTGGAGGTCGAAAGGAAGGTGGAGAGAAGACGGTTCGATCTGGACCGATCGAGGGATGTACGGCTGAGAATGCGCGCCCAATTGCGGGGACTGAAAGCTGGCCCGTGGATTCGGACTCGCGGAGAATCCCAAGTAGTTGTACCCTTGCGGTCCGCCCGTACCCGGCGAGCTGGCTCCGTACATCTGTTGGTAGTATTGTGGGCTCATCGCCTTTATTAAAAATAATTAAATATTTCAATAACGGTCCGAAATAATGAAAGGTGGTAAAGGAATGGTTACCTGTTGGTAAGCGTAGTCGGTAGAGTAAGCGGGGTACCCGTAATAACCGTACATGGCGGGAGAAGAAGGCGGCATTTGCGGTTGTAATCGGCCGAAAGGAGATCGCATGGGGCCGTTTTGTGGTGTTCCGTAAAACGGACCCAATCCTAGCCCCCTCCCTGTTAACAATTAAGTGATTATTATTTTATTTTTGGAGGGGCAAATTTGACATTTTGGTATTTTGTAACGTGAACAGAAAGCCAACCAACGAAGTCAGGGAAAAAGGTTTATTGGAGAATCTAAAATAAATATTTCCAGGCTGGCAAAACCTAATTTTTGACCCACAATTTACTACCATTGGTTTTGAGCTGTCTTTGAACAACTCTAAATTAACGGGTCGAACTAATTAAAATATTCGATCCGTTTATTACCTCGTGGCAAGAAGGCACGTGGCCTGCCAAGGGAAGCAATATTGCAATTGGATCTTCGGCCACCGATTATCGGGTTTGGATCCGCTACTGCTCTTCTTGCAGAATCCGGCTCCTGAAAAGTTACCTGCGATAATAAAAAAATAAGAATCAAATACAAATAACTTAATTATGAATTTATGATGTGATTTTTTTTTTTTAAATCAAAATTGGATTGGTCGTAATCGAGTTTATCCATTATGGTGGATAACGATCCAACGTGGAAGGAATATCAAAAAGAGCAATTATTCATTTTACCCCCTCAAATTTCATCATATTGCAAAAAATCAAATTCAAAATCACGATCATTAGAACTCTTCAACTTTTTCAAAAGATCATCAATTATCATTGATGAATCGTGAATGTTGACAAAAGCAAATCACATGATCTTATCTTCAATTTTCAAATATCATTTTTCAAAATTCAAAAAGAACGTAAATCATCATCATCACGGAAGAATTTCATAATTTAAATCAACGAAAAAACAATACAAAAACGTGATACGAGTACAAAACTCGATCAAGAAGTGACTTACGAAGCCGTAGCCTTTGGAACGGCTGGTGATCCGATCAGTGATGACGACAGCTTCGAGAATCTCACCGAAAGGAACAAAAAACGCATGGAGTTCTGGACTCGTGGTCTCCCACGGCAACCCCCCGACAAAAATCTTCGTTTGACTGGTATCTCCGAATCTCGACCGGAATTGCGGAGCAGAAGTGGACGACGATGTTGCGGAAGAAGACGCCATTAGAGCGAGAAGCAATTGATCAGTACTCGTGGATTGCTTAGTATTTCTCCTTTGTTTAATTGGCTTAGAGAGAGGGGAGAGAGAAAGAGGAACTATTAAGGAAGGCGAAGAGAGAGGTAATGGAGAAAAACGAATGTGCGCTGGAATTGGGTTGTGATTTCTGGGTTTTTTGCCTTTTTTGATACAGGATCACCCTACGCTGTTGCAATTTCTTTCTCTACAATTTTTTTACCTTCTTCTTGTTTTTTTTCTGTTTTTGTTTGTTATTTTTATTTCTTTTTCAGAATTTTCGAAAAGTTCATGGATATGGGATCGATTAGAGCGTTACGCGAGTGTGCATTCTATGTACACATCATCATAAAAACTCGACGCGTTTAAAGGTTATTTTTTTTAATTTTGACCATATTTTTACACTTCAAACGCACGTCTCCAAAAAATATAAATTATTATTAAAAACATATGAATTTAGTCAAAAAAATATGTATATCTTATAAAATGTATTGTACATGCATAAAAATATATCATTTATTGTATTTTTAAAAAATATATCGTACATCTAAAAGATATAACAAATAATGATATGTCACACATCACACATGTAAAAAAATATATAACATATATTGTATTTACAAAAAAAAATCATCTAAAAAGTATAAAATATGTGATATATCTAAAAAATGTATCAAACCGGATGGGCGACATCGTGCGTTTTGGAATGCGCATTAATTAAAATATGGTCAAAATTGGACAAAAAAAATCAAACTGCCACGGGTAGCTATCATATTGATGGTGTGCACATTCATGGAGTGAAATTTTTTTCCCTGTGAATATATGGAACAAATAGCAAGTCGGTCATTTATCATTGATAGTAATTAATATACTATTAAGAGAATTCATTTCGATTATGGGTATATGATTTAATGTATGCAATTTGTATATTAATTTTTTTTGTAAAATTTTGTTCGATAAATAAAAAATAAATAGTATTTGCGTAAGTAGTTGTCATTCAATCATAATAAGATCGTAAAAAATTCACTATACAGAAATTACAAAAAAAAAATGAAATAAGCTATTAAGTTATATATAAAATATCGGAAAGATTCTTGTATATGATAACTATAAGATGATTAATGTTAATTCACTAATATAATCATTTCATACGTGCGTAAACAGAGTTTTTCATTAAAAAAACTTGAAAATATATATAACTTGCTTCGTAAATAAATACGATATTATAAATTAATAATTTTAAAAATTTAATGTCAAAATAAAATAGAAATTAAATTAAACAAATTAGTCGAAAAATATTGAATTCTCCATTTACATATAATTTAATTTAATTTATCAACAAGTTTATGTTAAAATATTTGAAGAATTGTAGAGGATGGAATATACATGTACAGTTCCGGTACCTTTTCTGTCCGCGCTGTCTCACTCGTTAGACTGATCCAAAGAAATTACTCAGCTGCTTATTCGGATCCGGGTCAAAACTATCGGGTATGGATCTTATTCGATAAGGATGAGGATTCGTATAACGAGACCAACCGTCTTTCCGCCGATATTCTATTATATACTGTAGTTATAACATTTTCTATTTTGTTATTTTGCCGCCAATAGAATACTTGTATGTTAAGAAACTAGGTATTTATAGTGGGTAAGGAAATTTGTTGAAATCGTTTAGATATTGATATTATTTTTTTTTACAATTAAGTGACTTAAATGTAGATTTTTAAATTACCAAATATTATTTTGAAATACAGGACATTTATTATTATATTTTTAAAATATATATTTTAGATGTAGAATATATATTTTTAGTTGCTTGTTATGTAACTAATAATATTATACATGTATGATATACTCAATACATGTTTGATTTTTTTATTTTTAATGTGTTAGGTATTTTTCTTAACTTCAATATACATTTTTAAATTATAATATTTTTTAGATGAGTGATATATCTTTATGGATATCAACATATGCCTTTTTGCATGATAATTTTACATATTTTGAATAGTAATATACATTTTTTTGAAGATATTCGGGATATTTTTTTAATATATATATATTTTAAATGGATTTTTTAAATGATTATTATTTTTATAGCAATTTATACATGCCCTTAAATATTATTATTTTTTTACTAACACTGGCGGACCACTGGTGGTGATATGATAAATAGCAATTTTTGAAAGTAATCAAAATAAACCATGTTAAATGTAAAATTTGGTATTCGCATTCCAAATACCATACGTTGTGAGACACAAAATATCATACGTTGTGAGAGGTTGTGGGTTCGATTTTCATTGACATCAAAAATATTAGGTATCAGTAACGAAAGCGATCGCTTTTCTGATACCATTAAAAAAAAAAAAATTTGGTATTCGCATGCCTTGCAAATTTTCCATGGCATAACACTAATCAAAATAAACCAAAATTAATTTGGATGATATTATTGCCTATCGTACATGATATAAAATCATGGTTTGAATAAAATAAAAATATACAAAATTATAAAGACAAAACAATCAAACGTTAAAATAGAGAAATGCTCGCGTTACGCGGCGGTTATGTTAATATGTTTTTCACTGTAATACAAAATACACATTTTTATAATAACAATGATAGTACTATATGAAAATAAATTATTTAAACCCACTTATGTATAATTATGTACATGTTTTATAATTAGTTACATTATGATAGCAAATAAGTTAGAAAACATAACAACACGTATTAGATTATTGATGTTCGTAATATTTAATTCAATAAAAATATTAAAATAGTGAACCGTACGAAAATGTAGTCACAAAACACATCATTGATTATGTCGTATTAATAAAAAAAATATTGATTCAAAATGCAATTAAAATTGTGAATTATATCAGATTTAACAGTGAAAATAATTAAAAATAATAATATCAAAATTTAATTAAAAAAATATGAAAAAGTATTTAATATCATATGATTTACTTACATTTTAAAAAATAACAATTATTATATCAGATGATATTGTGTTCTAAGAATGTTTAAAGTATAGTGTAAATTATACTCTCTTTAATTGAAATAATTGTGATGAATACAAAAATAAAAAATGAATAATATTAGACACCTGGAATTCACCTGTATGCATACATACAAATTATAATGCATTCATATTAAGCTTAAAAAAAAAAAATTTAGATGTTACAAAAGTGTAGTGTCACGTGTATATCTAGGTAAATTTTGAATTTTGAATGTAAAATTTAGGTGCATACTATTATTCAATAGAAAAATAAATAGTGAATTGGTAATACTAAAACCTTATTTGGTCTCCTAAAACTTAATTATTGAAGTATTCAAAATTGATGGAATATCTTCAATATTCGGTCAAAATTGAAGGATGTCTAGCTCAAATTGCAATACTATATTAACTCATATTAATTTTTGCTTTAAATTACTTGCCAACTTTTTTGCCTGGAAAGCCAGCTCAAATATTACTGTAACCCCCCTCCACTCCTCTATAATCCCTAATACAAAATCCCCAATACAATATTTGCATTCCTCAAGAAAAAATGGACAAAAATTGTAGAAAATGGATGGCCCATTTATTTGCCAAGTGCTTACATGGGCATGACAATGTGAAGAGGCATGACAAGCTGTAAATCTGTGTATATCACATGTACACGTGTATGGGCCCGGTTGGTCAGTGCTGACAGATGGCGGTAAAT
The DNA here is from genome assembly GCA_946800325.1 of Luzula sylvatica. Classification (NCBI taxonomy): domain Eukaryota; kingdom Viridiplantae; phylum Streptophyta; class Magnoliopsida; order Poales; family Juncaceae; genus Luzula; species Luzula sylvatica. Next base: position 30,618,378 of record OX326961.1, on the reverse strand, counting down.
GATTGGATGATGCATGTTAATTTAATTGAGAATTGCAGTGTGTGATTAGAATTGATGAGTTTGGTCGGTGATATATATGCATAATTATTGCCAACTTTATCATTTATCAGGTGTCCGCCGTGGACAATATTTGATTGGACCCAATTTTTATAGGAATTCTACGCGACATGATTTCGTTGCATGATTAATTGCAGAATGTTAATTTTACGTTATATATTGTTTTTATATCGTACAATTCTGTTGTGAGAACGTGTTGCGTAGAATTGCTCTAATTTTTATAAATAGGAACATACATGGATATATAAATAAATTTGTGGAGTATGTAATATTTTGAATATTGTATTTTGCTTTTTAGGATTTTGTTATTTATATTAGTGTGAGTGCTTGATAGGATTCGATCACCTTTTAGCAATCTTCTTAGAATATGCTATTTCTACGACTTTTTATGAAGAGGTGGTTAATGGTTATGTGCGAATATCACGGAATTGTCTTTATCTTTATTTCATGGATTGACGGTATTTTTTGTCCATATTTTATAATTTAGCATTGACTTGGAACTTAGTTAAAAGTTCAAACCATATGTGATTGTTAGAAATAATTATGCAAGTTGTCCATGTTGGTTAAATATATTGTCATTCAATTAAAAAAACAAGTCGAGTTTTATATTTGGTAAATTAAATTGTTTCTCCTTTTTTTTAAAACTAAAATTCAAAGTTCATGACAACCTTGTTACGTGTAGGTATGTGAGAATAATGAGATCACCATTTTTTTTTTAGGAAAATGTTGGAGCTACCTTTTCCTCCAAAAAATTTGATGACGTGTATATGATTTAACAATTTATGAAGTAACATCTTAATTCATGATTTGAAATTATAATTGAGTGAGACACCACAAATTAGAATGTTCAAATCATAAATTAAAATATCAAACCATACATGAAAGTGTTAAATTTAAGATTTAAAAATCTTGTCATGTTATCAAGAAATGTGAGGGGAGTTCTAAGGATGTACATCACTACTTTTTTTTTTATTCAAACAAAATAACCAGCAACATGAGAAAAATAAAGTGGGTGTTTTCAAAAACCCCACAAGTTTTCTGAATATTACGAAAATCATCTTAAATAGATTATTTCAAAAATTCCTATATTTTTTGTTTCCTATAAAACACCCTTTAACTTTTCTAAATATTAACAAAAACTTCCTAACTTTTTTGTTATATTTGTACAAAAATGATAATTTTGTCTCCATGATCATTAATAGTATTTTTTTGAAGAAATGATGGGAAATGATGTTTCTGAAGAAATTGTCATTTTTTCTCATCATATTAAACAACAATTATTATATAATTTCTTTCAGAACTATTATGTAAAATATATTGAAAAATGATGATCAAACATATAATAAATTTCTTAAAAATAATATTATATATTTTCCACAATTAGGTACAAATATGTTGAAAAATGATGACCAAACGCATAATAAATTTCTTAAAAATAATATTATATATTTTCCACAATTATGTACAAATATGTTGAAAAATGATGATCAAACGTAAAATAAATTTCTCAAAAATAATATTATATATTTTCCACAATTAGGTACAAATATGTTGAAAAATGATGACCAAACGCATAATAAATTTCTTAAAAATAATATTATATATTTTCCACAATTATGTACAAATATGTTGAAAAATGATGATCAAACGTAAAATAAATTTCTCAAAAATAATATTATATATTTTCCACAATTATGTACAAATATGTTGAAAAATGACGATCAAACGTATAATAAATTTCTGTAAAATAATATTATATTTTTCCACAATTATGTACAAATATGTTGAAAAATGATGATCAAGCTTATAATCGACTTTACTTGTCCTATTTTATTGCATCACAGACTTCATTAATTATCTTTATCTTCTATTTCATGGGTTGACTTGGAACTTAATTAAAACCATATGCTTGTTAGAACTAATTATGCAAGTTGTCCATGTTGGTTAAATATATTGTCATTCGATTAAAAAAACAAGTCAAGTTTTTTATTAATTGGTAAATTGTTTTTAAATTCAAGTCAATTGTTACTCCGTTTTTTCTAAAATTTAAATTAGAAGTCCATGACAACCTTATTACGTGTGCACATGTGAGATCGCCATTTTTTTTATTCAAGAAAGAAACAAGCAACATGAGAAAAATAAAGGGATTTTTTACAAAAATCCCACAACTTTTCTGAATATTACGAAAATAATCTTAAATGGATTTTTTCAAAAATACCTATATTTTTTGTTTCCTATAAAACACCCTTTAACTTTTCTAAATGTTAACAAAAATATCTTAACTTTTTTATTATATTTGTAAATATGATCATTTTGCCCCCATGATCGTAAGCTATAGTATGTTTTTGAAGAAATGATGGGAAATGATGTTTCTGAAGAAATAATCATTTTTTCCCATCGTATTAAACAACAATTATTATATATTTCTTTCAAAACTATTATGTACAAATATAATGAAAAATGATGATCAAACTTAAAATAAATTTCTTAAAAATAATATTATATATTTTCCACAATTATGTACAAATATATTGAAAAATGATGATCAAGCTTATGATATCTTCATGCACTTGATCTAGTTTACTTGTCCTATTTTATTCCATCATAGACTTCATTAATTATCTCCATTTAATTAACTGCGTTGATATATTTATTACAAATAATTTGCGTGAATTTATATTTATAATCTAATAAATTCAAGGGAAGTGATATCCTGATATATTGAGCCTAGTTTATGGTTTACTGGGTTAAAAGTATTTTATTTTAGAGGCCAAGATTATATTCTAAATATTTCCTTTATAAGGCTTTGTTGGAATATATTGAGCTGAAGCTAAAATTTGGGCCGAAATACAAAACTGTTTTTAAGAATTTTTTTCATAAGAAACCATTTATACTAAGCCGAGATATTATATTTTAGCTCCCAGCATCATATAAGAAGTATTTTAAATTTTAAATTATCCACAACAAGAAATTAAATTAGAGAACTTAAACATAAATTAGAAGCAAATTAAACAACAAGAAATTAAAATAAATCTAGAATTAAACAACAATTAAACCGCAAGAAATTAAACCCAACAACTCACGAACACAAATCAGCAAGAAATTATAGATAATCTTGCAAAATCAAGTTTTAATGTAGAGATTACTTCTATTATACCAACAGACAAGCCATAAAACATAAGAAAAATAACTTCATTAGTTTTTTATTTTGCCAACTTCTTGAGACGGTCCTCCTCAACATGCTCTTTCTATAGTCAATTACAGTCTTAGTACTCTGGTCTTTTTTTGACTCAAGAATCAAGATATCTCTGTTAACCGTGAATTAAAAGATATTTTGGTTTTATTTTGGTGCTTTGTTAGAAATGCAAGTTGTTAATGTTGTTTCTCGTATTGTTGGATACAATCTGGATCCATTTTTTGGAAACATTATGTTCAATTTCCGCCAAAATCTCAAAAATCAAATGATCGTATTACATTCAAAAATCACAATCATTAATTCCTTTTCCTCAGCGTATAGGTCTATCTTATATAAATTTCAAGCACATTAAAGATGTGATCAACATAAATCAACACTTTTTTTGTGTATGTGTGTACTTTTTATCAACATAAATCATACTTTTTTTTATCAACATATTGGGCCATACTCGGCCTGGTAAATTTCTATTTTTTCTGTGGGTAATTCTATTGTAAATGTTTTTGAAAAAGATTATTTTGGGTATCGATATATATACTATTTGTTCTTTTATATCTCCATTTCGGTCTTTATGGGCCTTTCCATTATTATTTTCTTATTTTCGGTCTTTCATTTCCATTTTAGCAATTTACAGCATCTCTCCTCTCTCTCTCTTCGTAATTTTGTGAATCATCCCTCCTCCTCCTCTCTCTCTCTCTCTGGTATATTTTTCTGTAAGATCTTATGGAAATGTTTTGAGAAAAAAATCAATTGCCTCTCTCTGATTTTACACAATTCAATTTATGTTTCGAATTGACAAGTAATACATGATTGATTGTGAGAACAAAAATTCAAAAACTAAAAATATAACAAAGAGAAAAGCTTATACTGTAAACTAAATTATTACTTTGGTTAGTTCTTTCGTCAATTATGTTGTGAGATTATTCACTAAATATTTCTCCAAATTATTTGTGAACCCAGATTGTACAAAATATTTCAAGTTCCATCCCCACATGCAATTTGAATCAATATTTCTACCACCAAACAAGTAAACCAAGTAAACAAAAGGAAAGAACGAGAGAGGAGGAGAAATGGAGGAAGCAACACAAATAACTGAATACTAGAGGCAAATAATTACTACTAGGAGAATACTCGCGCTATGCGGCGAGCATTAAAATTATGTTTTTTGTTGTAATACAAATTATATATCCGGATGATAATATTAATAATATTATTTTGAAATAAATTTATTTGAAATAATTTATCTATGATTATTCATATGTTTTACAATTATTTATACATTATGATAATAAAAAAATCTTCATTGTTTTAATCAAATAATAATACTTATATTAGTGTTATTATATAATAATATATGAGAATAAGTTATAATACAATTTTAAGAAAAAACATAACAATAAATATTATATCATTTTTCACAATATTTCATACAATATCAAATATTAAAATAATGAATCATACAACATATGTAGTAAAACATTATTAATTATATAGTAGTAATAATTTTTATTGATTCAAAATGCAATGGAAAATATAAAATAATATAAAATTTAATAGTGGAAGTAATTTAATAAATAACATCAAAATTTAATTTATAATAAACATAAATACAAATTATTTTATTCATATGATTTTGTTTATTTTACATTTTGTAAAGTAACAATAAAATTTGATAGGTGTTTATAAGTTTAAGAAGTTATTTAGATGGATAAACTATTTTTTAATTCTATTATTTTTTGAAAAAGTTTTGTTTGCTTAAAAACACAAATATAATCTACTTAGTATTATATGAGATTCTTGTTGTTATAAGTTTTTAAAAAATAAATAACAATACTTAAAATTTCTATTATGCGAATTAAATTCTTAAAAATCTATTATGTAAATATGTATTTTTTGCATTGTATTTTCTTACATAATATCTTTACAAATTGAAATTATGAAAAAGGTATGTATGAACTATGCAAATATGGATGTCAAAATAAAGAGAAAATTAAAATGAATATATTTGATGGGTTTATAAAATTAAATTTCTAAAATAATACTAATATATATTCTATGTTTTATAATATTACATATTAAATTATTAATATTTCATATATAAATTTTACATATTCCATTGCATTCGCATTTGATCATATAATTTTGTGTGAAATATTAAATAATTGAGTAAACTTGGTCTAATGTAATTTTAACCAATAATAATATGCCACATCATTAATTTAGGATGATGTGGCCTTCTAAGAATGCTTAAAACATTGTGTAAAATAATGACACATAAATGACTACTCAAAATATGATCTTAAAAAAATCAATCAAAAACTAATGATTGAGATTAAACCACATCACTACATCTAATGGTTCAAATTAATACTTAAAAATAGTCATAAAAAATGCATGTCTTAAATTTCAAATATAATATTAATGCATATGATGAAGTCACATCACACAATCTAATGATTAATAATCATGAGAAGCATGATGATGTGGTTTCACGAGGAGGCTCAAAAAAAGGTGCAAAATAAGGGGGTGGGTAAATTATTCTACCTTTTTGACTAAAGATCTCATCTTAAGCAAATTGTATCACAACCCTTAGATTCATTTATAAGATTTAATCTTGTATGTTCAATGAAGTAAAGGTCCTACTGTAGAATCACCATTTCTCATTTGTGGTAATTTTGTTTCACAACAATAATAAATTGTCCCTAAACTTAAAAAAAGAAACGAATAAATGGAGAAGGCCCAATAGTCCTCCATTCATTGGTACCGATGAGACTCGAACCCACAACTTCTGACAACATATGGTTTTTATGTCTTACACTCAACCAACTGGACTATTGTTTCTAAACTTAAAAAATAAAAAAACCAATTCGTAATGTTATAATATCCTGGAAATTACATTTATCCTTGGCCAAATTTCATATGTACCCCTACAAGACCCAACAATTTCACGTATACCCCTACAAAAACATAAAATATCATGAATACCCCTACAAAATTATTATAATTTCATGGATGTCATTTTTGTTAGATTTCTGTCAACTGTCCGTTAAGATTACCACTAATTTTTGCTTTTTCGATATTACCTCCTATGTAAATAAGGAATAAAATATATGTTGAAAATTTGAAAAATCACAAATTAACGGTAATCTAAAGAAATAGTTAACCGGAATCTCAAAAAAAAAATTCATGAAATTATAGTAGTTTTGTAGGGGTATTCATGATATTTCACGTTTTGCAGTGGTGTATGTGAAATTATGGGGTTTTGTTGGGTTATGTATGAAATTTGGCCTTTATCCTTAGAATATATGGATTTTTTATTTGAAATTTATCAGTATGGCAATGCAAGGACATATTTCTAATTTTGGCATAATGCAGGGACTTATTTGTAAATTTTCATTATTCAATTTATTTCATATTTCAGGAAAGTTAACACTAACCACAAATTATATTATAATTAGTATAATTCTATACTTTTTCCTGGCTCCTGGTTGAGCCACGTCACCAGGGGCCTTTTTGTAAAAAAAAAATTTAATTTACATTTTGGTCCTTTTTTATTTATATTTTGGTCCTTTTTATTTCGAAAAATTACACTTTGGACCTTTTTTATTTACATTTTGGTCCAGGGGCCTCTTTGTAAGAAATTTTTTAATTTACATATTGGTCCTTTTTTTTATTACATTTTGGTCCTTTTTAGTTGAAAAAACTATATTTTGGTCCTTTTTATTTTTGTTTTGGTCCTTTCAAGTTTAAAATATTACATTTTGGTACTTCATATTTACATCTTGATCCTCTTTTATTTACACATTTTAATTCGAAAAAAAATTTTAATTCACATTTTGGTCCTTTTTAATTTACATTTTGGTCCATTTCAGTTTGAAAAATTACATTTCGGTCCTTCTCAGTTTGAAAATTCCACAACACCACACAAATCGAATCACTAGCCAATACAACGCTGCCGAAAAATAAATACAGAAAAAACACAAATCATAAAAAAAAACAAATCAACGTGCCCCGCGCAATTGCGCGGGGTTATAGCTAGTGTTATATATTTTGAGCCGTTGGGAGCAGGGACAGAACAAGACAAACAAATTGGAGGGGTCCAAGAAGTAGATTTTTTTTTATCTAATGTCATTATAATATGGCATACAAAATAATAAAAGAACATAATATTATAAAATTTTAAGTAAATATCAAAAGTATATATTTGTCCAAAACAATTAAACATCCAAATTAAAATTTAATTTAAATACAACGAAATCTGTTTATTTTTTTATATTTTTTCAACTAAAAACTAACATTTATTATAACTATATTATTCATACATGAAAAATACCAAGTAATTGTTCTAATTTTATCAATTGGTTTTATTTTTTTATATTTAGATTTTGAAAATTTAAGATAAATTCTATAAACTTAATTATTAATTTTGAGAATTTTAAGAAACTTAAAGAAGATAATTTCTTGCTTTTATTTTATTTATAATTTGAAGAAAATTTTGAATTGTTAAAAATTATTGATAGGATTGACAAAAAAAGAAAATGACAAAATATTTGCAATGGGAAATAAGTTTGTATGAATCGTACCAATGTAATATTTGAATGGAAAACATTCCACTTTTCATTGAATGAAAATTGGCGAATTAAATTGGGCCTAGCCCATTTTGTATTTGCATGTAATAATATTATTTAGCAGTGATTTAAATTGCGGCGTAATTGCGCCGCCATAGCGCAAATCGCAATAAATATTTATAAAACGCAACACCGCAACTTACTAAATAGCGCCGCAATATCGCCGTAATATCACGCAATTTCAATAATCATATGTAAATTACAGTCCAAGCGCAATGGACCGCTATATCGCAATATAAAAAAATGGGGGCTTCTATCATACACCCATTTCCTTACCATACACCCATTTTCAAGGGTATTTGGAGTAATTATCCATTTATGAATATTTAAAGTAAGATATCAAATATATTTATCAATTAACGTTTAACTAAATTGGAATTTTTTGTTGTTCATTAAACCAAAATTTCCATAAAAGATAAATTTTATGATACACCGTTTTACAAATATAATTAATTGCTAAAATACCCATAATACCCTTGTAAAAGAGTGTATGATAGAACTCCCCTAAAAAAATAACTATAATTCATGGGAGGAGCCAAACAATAGATTCTACCAATATACATTAAAAAATTCTATAATTCAGGGACCGTTAGTTCCGCCACTGGTTGGGAGTTGGGATCACTCACTAAAGCATGTATATATGCTTTGGAGAAGGATTTAAAACAAATTATAAAACGCGAATCTACCGGTTTATGGGGCGCGGAACTTCATGGTAAGGCTATTATGTACAAATGTAACAAATCGAGTACCTTGTGAGATTCACATATTTTCATTTTACACTTTATCCCTCAAAAAATATATTTTGTTGATATATCTTTATATGTTTTATTTCAAAAATGACCGAGCCGGTTTATTTCGTGTTCCCTCACTTCAAAGGCCAAAGGAGGCGAGATTACTGGTTCGCAATCATAAAAGAAATCGTCTCGGCGCACAAATTCATTCGCAAATTCAACCTTTCGAATTAAAAAAAATCGGAGACAATTTCCCAATCTACCCTTGGAATTTTGCAATATCACGCGTTGAAAAACATGTTCCGCATCCTCCCTTCCCAAACAAGATCCACTTTGAGCTTCTACCTCGCGGATAAATTACCAAAAGGAGACAAAATTCTAGATGCTATGTACATTCACTTGGAGTTGGTTTTTGACTGTTCAAACAGGTCGGGTTTGGAAAGCCGAACGGTTTCGGGTCCGTTTCCTCTTGCGATTTGAAATTAGGAATGCGTATTCAACAAGGAAATAATTTTCTTCTCAGATTACGAGCTCTTTTGTTCGCAGGTTTTCCATAGGTAGGTTTTTTTCATAAATATGAGAAGATATAGGGTTTTCTTAAGAAAATATTCATATTATTTTATTCCAATAATTGAATTATGTTGTTGTTAACTTGTTGGTATTTTATTTTTCAGACGACAAATAAGGTGGCGATAACATTAATTATAACGGCCATGTTATTCGTTATGTTTCTTTTCAAGAATATATTATTGTTAGTTTTAGTCATGGTTTATACAAGGCAAATGCTGATAAGGGGAGAGAGAGAGAGAGAGAGAGAGAGAGAGAGAGAGAGAGAGAGAGAGTTAAAAACTGGTGGTGCCGGTAAGTGCTCGTCTGACGATAAGAGAACAGTGACGAATCTTGACAGAATTTCTTGATTGGGGAGAGGACAAAATCAAAGATTGATTTTCAAATTACACTACACAATTTTTTTAGGAAGACATACATTAAATTTTACGTTGTTATATTGATAATATACATTAAATCACAAAACATATATATTGTTCAATGCAAATCTTGGGGAGGGGCCGACCGTCTCCTTCCGGCCTCTACTAAGATTCGTCCACGTAAGAAAGTGAAAAGTATTGAAATATTCCTGAAAAGTATAATTTTTTAATTCACCGTTGAAATTCCCTCGTAAAGCATTCAAGAAGACATAAATATGGTCGGTATGGAATCAAATGCATTTGGTACATGCAAAGAATCAAGATAACATACATCTCTTTCTTTTCCTTCCATCAAATCATTTCTTTTCTTCAATTTTGGGACCAAGTTTTATCTTTTCGATGGCCCCTCTCACCTTTTGTTCTCTTTATTTTGTAATTGTAAAATCCATTTTTTTTGTCGATGAGAAAATACAAAAAAGAGGCACGAGAATTATCATACTGACAACAATTTGTCATTTTCCAAGACTTGATGCTTCTATGACATGTCAAAAAAATATTTTGGTTCCATAAACCATATAAATGTCGGTGAACACCCATTCTGTCATACTAAATGCACGAAATTTGAATCGAATTATTAGTAGATTCATGATTCATGCCCTACTTA